>LPNX010747259.1:0-21852 GCA_001517045.1 Pseudotsuga menziesii | reverse complement strand
CATGCCACAACTTGCTGGATTCATTAGCATGAATGAGAAGAGCAGAGGGGTTTGAGTAAGGTAGGAAGTGTGAGAACATGTATACCTTTTGAGCATGATTCAAAACTCCTTTTGCAATGAATCTACCAGTTGAAATCTCCGTGATCTCAACTTCATCAGGGGAGAATATGACCTTCTTAGGAGACCCAGTGTGGGTCATCTGGTACACTGACAGGAGGTTGGAGGTGAGACTAGGCACATACAGCACATTGCTGAACTGGCCATGATCAAGATCTATCCTTCCTTTGCCTTTACTTTCAGTGAGAGAGTCATCTCCCAGTACAATAGATGGTCCTTTTGACATATCTAGTGAGGAGAAGGCCTCCTTAGTCGAAACCATGTGTCTTGAAGCTCCAGAATCAATGATAAAATTGGGTGAGCTTGATGTGCCAGCAACTAGAGCATGAACTCTCTCTCTATCATCTAAACTTGATCCTCCTTCTCTCTTCTTTGAGCTTTCTGGAAGGGATATGCCATTCTTCTCCAGGAGATTGGTCAGCATGTCTATCTGCTTTTTCATACAAGAGCTTTCAGTGTGATTGCCCTTATTGCAGTATGCGCACTTGTTCATTTCACCTTTGTTCTTCTTCTTCTGGTTATTCATCTTAGGACCTTGTTGATCCTCTGGAGACTGTTTCTTGTCTCTCTTTTGCTCAGGTGGATTTTTATATTTCTTTTTTATTTTTGAATCCACCCTCGAATCTCCAGCAATCAAGGCTTGATCTTTGGATGGTTTGGTGGTGCCCATCATCACCAGCTTGTCCTGTTCTTGTGTGAGAGATTCCATGAAATATGCAAGGCTAGGCATCTTCCAGGTTCGAGCTATCAGTTTTGTGGCATAGAAGGTCGAAACAAACACTGAATAATCAAGGCCCAGCTTTGAGAGGATGGCCAGTATGAGCTGATCATCTTTCTTTTCAATACCACACTGTTTCAGCTGCAAAACTAGTGCTTTGAACTTGGAGAAATATAGCTGTAGGGATTCAAAGCTTGTTGGAATCAGAGAAATCAGCTCATTCTTGATTTGATGTCCCCTCATCTCATCTGTCTTTCCAAAAATATCAGCAAGCTTCTCCCATACTTCATTCGGTGATGTCAATCGATCGAGATGGAAAAGGAGGTCTCTGGAAATCCTCCTTCTCCCATAAGCCTCATCCCTCTTGTTGTGCCATTTTATCTTCTCTGCAGCTGCATTGGGCTCTGATTCTATTTCCATAGTCACCCTGTAGAGGCATTTCGCTCTCAACAGTATCTCCATCTCTGCTTTCCATTCAAATAAATTGAAGGGAATCAAGATAGTTTTCTGTGATTGATCCATAGCTCTAGAAAATCTGTCCCGGCTGTCAGTAGAAGGCTCCCAGTCTTTGATGTCGAACCTACAAAAAAAAATTTGAAGGAGAGAAACAACCTACAATGGCTCTGATACCATGTGGAAATTAAGGCCAGCAATATATTAATTTTACTCACAACAATTATCAATTGATCATGCAAAATCACTCACAAAAGAGACTGAAAATGGAGCTATAACACTAAACTGTATTATGTAAGTGTACAATATCCAACCCTATAATAAAATAGGTTTCTAAATAAATAGAATACATCAATAAATTGAATGCACGAGGAGGCATCCAAATCTAGCATAAAGCAAGCTTACCAAAAATAAGCAAATCCCCCATAGGTGTAAAAAACTGATCCCAAATCTGTCATGGAGCTCACGAATTAGAAAAAGGGCTTAGGAAAGCTAAAGAGTGGTGGAATGGTAGCTCATACATGCTTTTTCATGGAAAAAAGAGAGGAGGATGTGTAGGACAAAAAACAAGTCAACCTCACCTAGTCTAGCTTTTCCTTTTGCCTTAAAACACTGAAAAAGCAGGCAATAAAGAAAAAAAAGCAGAAGGGTGCCTAGGAGGCCAGGAATAAAGTATAATTGATTCCTTTAGCTCTCCCATGCACTGCATGAGTCAAATAAGGCAAGTTTGACCTCTATCGATAGGCAAATAGCAACTTGCACAAGATGGGACACATGAACTAGGCAAATAAGACAAAAATAATGGAATTAATGTCTAAGTGGGTAAACTATGGGTTGATTATTCTAACAATGGGAATGAGGAACAAATGAATATTTTTGTTTACCATATGTTACAATCCTGTAGTGTGTAAGCTGGAAGCTACCTGAAGACGAGAGGTAAAAATGAAACTCATATTACTGGCCTCAAAAGAGTTATCTTGACTTTGAAATATTGGTTTCCATTTTCCTAAATTGGACTATCATCAATGATTAAAAGTACATATATTTTCCATTTGGGAAATCCAGACATCTAGAATAATTCAACATGTTGGTTTCATTGTCAAACAGTCTGTTACTTAAGGAAGAAATTGTCCAGAGATCTGGGTTCATCAGGTAATCGCCATTTGTTGCAGCTGCAACTATTTCCCAAATTTTTAAAATTTTGGAGCCTTCTTTTAATTTAATTTTTCCTGGGATTGTTTGGATTGCTGAACTCTATTTTTTTTTTCCCTCTGCTACAAATTTGGATTGTTTGAAGTTAAAGTGAGGTCAATTGTTTTCATGCTTTTCAGAAAACTGCTTTTGTCTACCAATGCTTTGGACTATGGAGTTTAAAGTTGTTGAAATATTGTAGCTTCGAAGAATATTCTATATGTATTTCTTTTGTGGTCCTCGATGGTCCTACTGGGAGAACCACTTGTATTATATTGTACCTCGATGCTTCTAATCGGGAGAACTAATAAGAGTCATGAGGTTGTCCCCTCTAATTGTAAAGGTGGGTCATTAGCACCCCAGTGTGGTTACTTGAGCCTACATGTGTAACTCAAGCCTACATGATTAACTCGAGCCTACATGTCGAATGAGTTAATTGAAGTGAACAAATGAATATAAATAGAGGTGTAGCTCTGCTAATTTGAGCACACACTCTCACTTGTGTAGCGCATTAGTGGAGAAGAGAAGTAGTTGGAAAAGGAGGAGGACCAGGCTTTGATCTCCTTGCTGGTTTTATCTTTTATCTTTTATCTTTTTGGGGCATCTATATTGAGGAAGCTTTTGCTGGGCTTTTACCTTTAGGGTTTTCCCATGATAAATATTTTTGTTCCTTTTGTATGGTTGTGCTTGTCTATCTTTTAGTGATCCTGTTTATATGCTTTTGTTATGAAAATGAAATGAAGTACTGATGTCTTAGCTAAGCATATGAAAAGTTAACATGGTATCAAAGCCACCCTGAAAAGAAGAAATTGTGTAGCTACAGAATATAGGGCTTCTTACTTTTTGGTTATCTCTCCACAATCGATCAGCAAACGAAGGCTAGGTTGACTCTCCATTGAAGGGCGCATCTTTCTGTCGAAGCGGAATTTGATTGTGAGCATTTTTAGTTTTCGGTGTGGAAAATTAGGGATTCTTGCCGAAGAATAATTCTTGAGTGAGCCGAGTATAGGATTTCTCTCCTCATCAAAATCGAATTTTAGAGACCTGGATCAAGAAATTTGGTTGGGTGAAACTACGGGAAAGTGAAACCCTAGTTTGATCCCGATCTGGAAAAACCCTAAATACTAAAACTGCTAAGTTTTGGTACATTCGATATATCTTGATATTGGTGAAGGATCAGGAGTTGAAAATTGCATAGGCCGAAGAAACAATCCTTATTTATATTTTTTCCAAAATTCAGCCTCATATTCGCTATATTCTGGAAGATATGATCCCTCCAAGTTAGGGTTCTAGCCTCTTCCAGAATTCATCCCTAAACAGGACACCTGGGGAGAATTGCTGTAGCATGGGCTACAGAGGTCCAAATGGAATTTCGGAAGATGTTCCAGAAATAGCACAAAATTTTATTTCTATATTCTGAATTTCAGAACCTGAAGATGAACCAATGACACATGGCATGCCGTACAACTTCACTGTTCTGAACAGTCCTGTAACACGTCACCTTGGGAAAATGATCATAAATCTCAATTGGTGAAACCAATTCTGATGAAACCTATGGTGTTTGATCCAGGACTTTCAACGTTACCTCAGTGAGAAATTTCAGACATAGAGGAGGATTCATTTCGGAGATATCACAGAAACAGTAACAAGACTTTTTGCAAAAGAAATTGGAAAACTAGGGCTTCCTGTTCGGGGAGCTTCCTTCCACTATTTTCAGAAAAGGAGTACATTGGACAGATCCATTTAAAGATATATATATTCCTATCCAATCATATCTAAAAGATTCCAAGTTTTGAAAATTATGGTTTCTCTGACAAACCCTAGATCAGCCAGCTCCAGAAGCAGGACAGACACCTCAAATCGGTAAGATCTAATCTTTTGCTATTTGCATTTGAGGTTCTCATTTCAAAGTGATCTATCACATCATCTTGATGATACTATTGGTGAATTTGAAAACTTCCAAGCATGGAATTATTTGATCTCTCTAAAGAAAATGAATTGGACACCTACATGAGTAGAGAGGTTCCAGTTCTAGAGGGAGATGAGCCTCAAAGCCTTACACAAGAAGAACTCGATCAAGGCCAACAAGATCATTGTTGATTCAATCACGGATCAACTTGTACCACAAGTGTCTTCCCTAAATACACTGAAGATGTTTGATTCCTTGATCAAGCTATTTGAAGATAAGAACATAATTCAGAATATGGATTTGAGAAAACAGTTGAAGAATGTGAAGATCCAGAATGTAGAACAACTTGAAGCGGTAGAAGAAAAAGTATGTAGAACTGGTGATAGCCACCTTTAATGGCCTCCAATATAATGGGATTCATTCATGTGAAGAATGTATACCAGAATTAAGCGATTACTTTCAGCTCGACTAATAAGAAGAGAATAAGAAGATGGGAGCAATTGAAGATCAAGCTCTCACCATTCAAAGAAGATCCCTCAAGCAATGAGGAATATGACAAACTCAATTCTTGAAGAACCTCTTATTAATATTATCATTTGGATAAGAAATGGTGATTTCATGAATGAAGAAGATGATAAAACAAAATGATCAAGATGGAGTCTACCCACGAAACAAATAAAAGATAAGTATTCAATTGCCATTTCATGATATTGTTTTGTTATACATTTGATTGTATTCAGTTGATGTGTTATGCATGATAGATTGTTTACATTAATACTACTAATATGCATGTGATGGGTAAGCAGCTCATGGCGCTATACAACTCTCCAGTGCTACTTATCAAACCTCTTTGCTGACATATTGGATTAGTGCACAATCTCAATGATGTCATGGTAGAGATGGAAGGCATCTAGAATTTTTCTATGAGATATGGATGAATGTTGTATTGGATAAATAGTTGCATGATGCATAAGAATTTGTTGTTATGCATATGTTTTATGAAATATTTCTAGCCATGCAACTGGTGCATTTTAATTGTACGAAAGGTCTTGTACAACCTCCTACAAGAAAAGAAGGACGAGACTTGTTCCGAAGAACAAGTGATGACAATTCAATAAACATGAATCTGAAGCTCCCAAGGTTTGAGACACCATGACGGAAGAAAGAGCTTCAGAGAGTGGTAGATCCACCTCAAAGGATGAAGACCACCATGGGTATGAGAGACAACTCAAGAAAAGAATGCTATGAAAAAAACTATGATCAATGAATAACACTTGATCATGGGGAATGATGTATACGATATGATTTCGAGACATAAAGGGAAGTACATAGTATCCTCCATATGGATCTACAAGAACAAGTGTACAAAGAAAGGTTCATGATTTGCCTCAGAAATAATAGACTATGACATGACATACTCTATTGACCAGTATATATCAAGCATAGAACCACCTGTACAGAATGAAGAAGGAAGATAATACTCCACTTCAGGGGGAGTGACTACAGAAGATATTTGAGTTCGACACGGTACGACATGATGGACAGCTTCTTGATGGATCGATACTTTACCAAGAGTAAAGTGGGTTCCAACCTTCAAAGTTGAATGCAGAAGACTAGGATATGTTGATGATCTACCAAGACAAACTCATGGAAGATGTTATGATGAAAGAATACTAGAATGATGTATGGGATATAGTGCCCAAACCAGAAGAAAAGAGTATTGTATCCTCCAAATGGATATACAAAATAGAGCATACAGCTGACAGAAGTATTGAGAAGTATAAAGAAAGATTTGTGGCCAGAGGTTTCTTTTAGAAAGAGGGAATTAATTCTGAAGAGACACTTACTCCAAGAAGCAAGGTACACTTCCTTCAGAACTATCATGGTAGTTTCTTCCATGGTGAAGTAAAGACAAGCATTCCTTAATGTTATGATTGAGAAAGAGTTTTACATCTAATAGTCATGAGGATTTGAAGTTGAAGCCAGATGGAATCATGTATGCAAGTTGAAGAAGGCCCTCTATGGCCTGCAGCAAGCTCCCAGAGCTTGGTATGGAAGAATAGATAGTTTCTTGTAAAGCATGGGATTTACCAAGAGTAAAGCTAATCCTAACCTTTATCTCAAGGTTGTAGAAGATGAACTTGTCATACTGTTATTATATGTGGATGACTTATCCTTGACAGGAAATGAGAAACAGGTCATGGAAAGCAAGAAGAAACTAGCAGAAGATTTTGAGATGAAAGACCTTGGGTTAATGCATTATTTCCCAAGTCTAGAAGTATGGCAAAGTTCAGAAGAAATATTTCTCAACCAGGGAAAGTATGCGGTACAGATATTGAAGAGATTCAATATGTTGGAATGCAAAGTCATGACCACACCCATGGACTCCAACCTGAAGCTGTTAGCTGATGACTCATCATAGTTAGTGGATATGACTCATTACAGACAAATCATTGGGTCATTGATGTACTTAACAAATACCAGACCAGACATTTGTTTTGCTGTGAACACCTTAAGTCAATATCTTGTTCAACCAAGAGGGGTTCACCTAGTAACTGCAAAACATGTGATGAGATATATGAAAGGGACTAAAGACTTTGGTTTATATTATGATGATAGCCATGAGTATAGATTGTATGGCTACACAGATGCAGATTGGGATAGAAGTATCTCAGACAGGAAAATCACATTAGGTAGATTCTTTTGGGGTCTGCTATGAGTTCATGGTTTAGCAGGACACAATACAATGTTTCTCGTAGCATGGCTGAACCAAGATACATAGCAGATTGCTCTGCTAAGTTGTGAAGCCATATGGCTTCGGAAACTGATATCAGGTCTCTTTGAACTAAATATGGATACTACAATGATTCTATGTGATAACTAGAGTTGTGATGATAGAGAACCCTGTGTTCCGTCGTAACACATATAAATACGATATTTCTACATACGAGATAAGATGCAGACGATGATGTTTAAGTATTCCCATACTGAAGATATTGATGATGTTTTAGTATTTACATACTGTAGATGCAGATGATGGTGATTCTGTATTTCTATACTGAATATAGAGATGATGATGCTTTCAGTATTTCTATACTGAAGATATAGATGATTATGCTTTCAGTATTCACATACTGAAGATGTAGATGATGATGGTTTCATTGCTGATGTGCTAACGAAGCCTCTATCTCGAGTAAAGTTCGAACACTTTCGAGACAAGCTTGGCGAGGTTCGGAAGAACCTTCCTCGAAATGGGGAGTAGTGATGTTGGAGTGGGATTGTATCATCCCTGGGCATCTTCCCTAAAGTGATCCGATGACCTCGGTCCTCAAGAATGAAGAGGGATTGTATAATTCTAGGACATCTGTCCAAAAGTAATCCAGTGACCTTGGTCCTCGAGAATGAAGAGGGATTGTATCATCCTAGGACATTTGTCCAAAATAGATACGATGACTTCAGTTTTCATGAATGTGGTGGGATTGCATCATCCTTGAAATTCGGTTCAAAATGTATCCGGAGGTCTCGACCCCCGTGAATGTGGTAGGATTGCATCCTCCCTGAACCTCGGTTCAAAATGTATCCGGAGGTCTTAGCCCTCGTGAAAGTGGTAGATTGCATCATCCCTGAACCTCGGTTCAAAATGTATCTAGAGGTCTCGGCCCCCGTGAAAGTGGTGGATTGCATCATCCCTGAACCTTGGTTCAAAATTTATCCGGAGGTCTTGGCCCCCATCAAAGTGGTAGGATTGCATCATTCCTGAACCTCGGTTCAAAATGTATCCAGAGATCTCGGTCCCCGTGAATGTGGTAGGATTGTATCATCCTTGAACTTCGGTTCAGAATGGATATGGTGACTTCGATACTCGAGAACATGTGTTGATACCATAATTCCCATAGGAAGGATTGTCTAAGTTCCACATATATGTTGATCCCGTAATTCCGAAAGGAAGGATCATTGGTAACTCCATAAAGACCTAAATCCCATAATTCCGAAAGGAAGGATCATTAGTAACTTCGTAAAGACCTAAATCCCATAATTCCGAAAGGAAGGATCATTGAATTGATCCCGTAATTCCAATAGGAAGGATTTTCTAAGTTCCACAGATGTGTTGATCCTGTAATTCCAATAGGAAGGATTGTCTGAGTTCCACAAATGTGTTGATCCTGTAATTCTGAAAGGAATGATCGTGAGCAACTCCGTAAAGACCTAAATCTCGTAATTCCGAAAGGAAGGGTCATTAGTAGCTCTGTAAAGACTTGATCATGTAATTTCAAAAGGAAGGATCGTCTGAGCTCCACAGATGTGTTGATCCCATAATTCCAAAAGGAAGGATCATTATTAACTCCGTAAAGACCTAAATCCCATAATTCCAATAGGAAGGATTATCTGAGTTCCATAGATGTGTTGATCCCGTAATTCCAGTAGGAAGGATTGTCTGAGTTCCACATCTGTGTTGATCCCGTAATTCCAAAAGGAAGGATCGTTAGTAACTCCATAAATACCTAAATCTCATAATTCCAAAAAGGAAGGATCATTGAATTGATCCCGTAATTCCAATAGGAAGGATTGTTTGAGTTCCACAGATGTGTTGATCCTGTAATTCCAATAGGAAGGATTGTCTGAGTTCCACAAATGTGTTGATCCCGTAATTCCGAAAGTAAGGATCATTAGTAACTTTGTAAAGACCTAAATCCCGTAATTCCGAAAGGAAGGATCGTTAGTAACTTCGTAAAGACCTAAATCCCGTAATTCCGAAAGGAAGGATCATTGGTAACTCCATAAATACCTAAATCCTGTAATTCCGAAAGGAAGGATCATGTTGCTATCTTGATGATGTTGATGTTTTTATGATCATGATGATGTTTCTGATCGAAAGATCAGATGTTGATGATGATGATGACGTTCTCTGATCGAAATATCAAAAGTTGATGATGATGATGATGTTCTTTGATCGAAAGATCAGAATATGATGATGATGATGTTTCTCTGATCGAAAGATCAGAAGTTGATAATTATGATGTTCTCTGATCGAAAGGTCAAAATATGATAATGATGATGTTTTCTGATCAGAAGATCAGAAGTTGCTTATGATTATGATGTTGCTGATGAAGATGATGTTTTCTGATCGAAAGATTAGAATGCGATGATGATGTTTTTGATCGAATGATCAGAATGTGATAATGATGATGCCGTATTATCAAAGTATGATGATGATGACGTACTGATCGAAAGATCAGAATATGATGATGAGTTGATGTTAGGGTATGATGAAGTTCGGTTGATGATGGTTCTGATCGAAATATCAGAGGCTGATGATAATGATGAGTCTGATTGAAAGATTAGAGTATGATGATGATGTTGTTTTTTATCGAAAGGCCAAAGTGCTGAAGAAGATGTTGTTGATCTAAAGGTCAAAGTGTTGAAGATGATGTTGTTGATCAAAAGGTCAAAGTGCTGAAGATGTTGCTGATCGAAAGGTCAAAGTGCTGAAGATGTTGCTGCTAATTGAAGAGTCAAGATGCTGCTGATCGAAGCGGTCAAAGTACTGATGATGCTGAAGACTAAAGATTGAAGATGAAGGATACATGATGTTGAAAATATTCCAATGATTTATAGATGTATCACCCTAATGATGTTGATGATGTCCTCTATCTCTCTCCTATTATTGTTGTTGATGATGTTGTTATAGAATACCCTTCTCGTTAAGGGGGAGTGTTGAAATATTCTAACTTCGAAGAATATTCTATATGTATTTCTTTTGTGGTCCCCGATGGTCCTACCGGGAGAACCACTTGTGTTATCTTGTACCCCGATGCTTCTAATTGAAATAACTAATAAGAGTCATGAGGCTGTCCCCTCTAATTGTAAAGGTGGGTCATTAGCACCCCAGTGTGGTTACTTGAGCCTACATGTGTAACTCGAGCCTACATGATTAACTCAAGCCTACATGTTAGATGAGTTATTGAAGTGAACGAATGGATATAAATAGAGGTGTAGCTCTCCTCATTTGTACACACACTCTCTCTTGTGTAGCGCATTAGTGGAGAAGAGAAGTAGCTGGAGAAGGAGGAGGATTAGGCTTTGATCTCCTTGCTGGTTTTATCTTTTATCTTTTTGGGGCATCTATATTGAGGAATCTTTTGCTGGGTTTTTCCCTTTAGGGTTTTTCCGGGATAAATCTTTGTGTTCCTTTTGTATGGTTGTGCTTGTCTATCTTTCAGTGATCCTATTTATATGCTTTTGTTATGAAAATGAAATGAAGTACTAATGTCTTAGCTAAGCATATGAAAAGTTAACAAAAGTTGATTTGAAAATGATGTCCTTTGATCTAAATGATTTCCTTCATTGCTATTGAAAGTCTATTTATGTTGGAATCGAAACTTTAGTTCTCTTTACCGCTGCTGTTTCGAAGGTGAAACCAACTATTTCTATCGCTGCCCAGCCGAAAGCTTTTTGGAACTTAACTTTTTTTTTATTTAGTTTTTCGGACGTCAGTTGAACAGTGAATCAGGGATGTATTTCCATACGCAGCCGCCATTGTGGAAGCTAACTAATAAATGTACCAATGGGAATCATGTTTTTCATCAATGGTTTATCTCGTTCAGTTTTTGGTTTTTGGTGTTGTTTTTCTTATCACTGTCGGAGCATTAGGCTTCTAAGTCGCCGTCGTTTCAGAGAATATATGGAAAACGTTCTGACAGGTTAGTTCTTACCCTTGATGATTCTGTGTTTTATTTCTTTTTCATTACTTTTTGTTTTCTCTTCGCTATCCGAACGTTTCATGAATTTGATCGAAATCCGTAGTCGGATTATTTTCCGCCATCACTGCCCCTTAGCAAACTAACCATCTGAAATATAGTTGTTCCATTCGTCGATGGTTGGTTTTGATTTTCGTCGATGTTTTTTGATCTATGGAACCCTTATTCCATGTGAATTCCATCGTTATGGCTCCTCATTGAACTAGTCATCCGATGCTGTAGTGGTTCTGAGGTCCGATGCTGTAGTTTTTAGTGTTTATTTCATCGACGTCTTATTTTTTCGTGGAACCCTTAGGCTATATGTCTCCCATCGTTGTAGCTATGCAGGGAACTATCTAGTCGATGCTTTAGTGGTTTCAATCTTTGACAGTTAACTATTAGGGGATTTTAGCATTTAGGAGAGCGGACATTGAGTAAAGGTTGAGGACTAATCATCTGACGCATAGTGCTCAAAGACTTCAATCAGTGACGTTATTTTTGTCGCGGAACCCATAGTCTGATGGTATTTCGTTGTTGCAGCTCCTCAGTGAACTGATCATCCGATGCTATAGTACTTTCACCCGCTGAAGTGGATTATCTTCCCAATGCTTAGCATTTTTGCTTCCAACTATCAGTAGGGTTTTTTTGCTGTTTTTGTTGTGCTGTTACTCTATTTTATTGGATGGAAAAATTTTCCCATGGGTGCTGGTCGAGTCAAGGTTTTCTGAGATGAAGAGCACAATTTGGGGGTTTGGTGTTTTGAGGAGTGTTGGTTGCATTGTCTCGGCTCATGCTTTCTTCACAAGGCTTCAAGTTAGTTCAGATGCGGCTCATTTTTAGATAAAGAGTCTATTCTATTGGGATTGTGGTTTTAGTGGGACAGCGGGCTTAGAGGTTTTCCAGACCCAACTTGTAGGATTTTCTTTTCCTTATCATTTTTCTTTTCATGCATTAATATTATTTATAGTTCATTTTACAGAATGCATGTACTAGTGTAGTTTGTGTTATTTTGTTAAACACTAGATGGTCTAAAATCTACTATGTTCATAACAGGGTGACTACTGCAAGCAAGATATATCTAAAAGTCAAAACAGAAGGGAGGTAGCAAGGAAAGAAGAGGATGAAACATAAAAAAGCAAGATAGAAAAAGGAAGGATAAAGTGAAGGTCTGAGATCTCAAATGGATCAACAGCAGCAGAGTCCCAGGCTTGGGAAAAGTTAATCTATTACCAAGCTGGTCCCTTTTTATAAAGTGCTCTTAAAATCTAAATCTAAAATGTAACGTATTGTATGAATCATGAGCACTCACTAAAAGACAAATTTGTGAGAATGAACAGTTGGGGGCAGAGCCCAAAGGTCACCAAAGGGCAGCCCAAGAGTTTTGCTGGTAGTATAAGTATAGGAGAGTTAGATAGTAAAGAGACTTTTTCCGAAATAGATTTGTGAGAGTATGATGTAAGAAGAACTATTTCCTTTTGCATAAAGAAATTACAAGTTTCCTATAGGAGAAAGCTTTGTGGAAGGTTTCAAATGTTGTGCTATGGATTTGTTGAATGTGAACTATTTCATTTTCAGCTGTTATCCATTAACTATGAGATCATTCTAACTCTTTGAACCTATGTTATTGTTATGAATGTGCTCTAGTTTATTCTATGAAATTTCCACTGTGGGTAATGAATGCTTTTCATAAACAATGAGCTATCTTGTTGTTCATATATCTATAAATGTACATGTATTTTGAAATAAGTAACAACTATCTGTGATTTTTCATAATGCATGCGCAAAATACATTACTCATTGATAAATGCTAATCTTTCTCCCTAGGGATAGGTTAGGTAGTTAGTTTTAGTTTATTACTGTGTGTGATTTAGATGTGAGAGAGTTAAGATGATAGGTAAGAACTTGCGCATCACGTTGTGACTACTCCTCATATTCTTTATCAATCTGCATTTTTAGATATGCACTTGGATATCATACTTAAATTCAAAAAACTAAAAATACACACGGTGGACTGGGCCGTAACCGGTAAAACCATTTATTTTTGTTACTTGACCTATGGTAGCCACACCGTAAACCGAATGGATTCCCCATACCAAATATTAATGGGCTAGTTGGGAATGTTTACTGGGGAGAATCCCTAACTGTTGTTACCTGCGATTTTTCAGGCCTCAACAGATCACAAGTGGGGAAACCCATTGTCTAAAATTGGGTCACAATAAATCCTACCTCTAGAAGTTTTTGGATGTCCTCCTTCACAATATCTCTCATGTTAGGGGTCATTCTACGCTGGGGTTGTCATACGAGATTTGAATGATTTTTAATGTAAATAGGATGGGTGTACAACGCTGAGGGAATTCCCCTCATATCTTTGTAATCCCATGGAAAATCCCACTTATGATTTTTCAATAGTGTAACAACGTGTTCTAGTTCATTAACTTTGAGGTTAGGATTTATGTTCAATGTCTTCCCTAAGTCAACTTCTATTGGAACACTCTTGGAATGATCGATTAGTGGAATTGATTCGGTACTACTAACTAAGGTTTCTTCAGTGAGTTTTTATTTTTCTCGTTCTTCCATTATGTTATCCAAGAGCTGATAGGCTCTTTTGGTGACAAACATAGGCTCACTAATGAAATTACAGATGGTATCATCTTTACTTTCTGTCTTAAAGGTCAAGGATTTCCCAATTGTTAATAAAGACTGAATATCTTCTTCTTCCTCTAAGTCCATCCACAATGAAGTTTCAGTGTCTATGCTTCGTTTAGATGGAGGATATAAAGTCAAATTGTTAATGGTACTTCCATTAGAAATTGTCATGGAGTTTGATCTACAACTAATGTATGCATCTGCTATAGTCAACCATGGTCTTCCCAAAATCAATGGGTGTCCCCCCCAGCTGCAACTTAGGATGTAAGACAAAAGAGTATGCATGGTACTCCCATGAATCAACGGATACCACAACATCATCCACAACTCCTTCTGGTTTAATGGTAGATCTCTCAACCATCTCTAGTATAGTTTGGGTAGGCCTAATATCAATGAGTCCTATTTTTTTTAATGTCTCAATATTCATAATGTTTATTGACGCACTTAGGTCAACCAAAACATTAAAGATTTGAATATGTCAAATAAAGATTGTGATAGTGGGGTTACCTGGATCAGTGTATTTGTCCAATGACAATTTTCCCATCATTTGTTTAGATACCTGTCCTACCACATGCACTGTAGGGGGGTCTGTCAGTTTTCTTCTTGTTTTCTTTAAAACTAGTTCTCTAACAGTTTTGGCATAAATAAGTACATTGTGCAGGTCTATAATAGTGGAATTCTTACATAATTTTTTTTAACTCTCCTAGGAGGTTGAACTAGGTTATTCCACATCCTTTTGCAAGGTTAATTGTTCAGTATATGGTGGTTGTTTCAAAGACCATGTAAGTTGTGTTTTCATGTGTCTCTCTGTAATTGTTTCAACTGTTGTTTCATCATGTATTTCAATTGGTGTTTCAGTTGATGTTTTAGCTGGTGTTTCAACATCCTCAATGATGGGGATCGTTGGACAGAATGAATTTCCAAATGGTGTATTCATTCCTTCATCAGTCACAGATGATGGAACATCCTCAATGACTATTGGTTCCACTACCCTCCTCGAACGTAGGTTTAAATTATTGCAAGGGAGATGGGAAATGGAATATGATGTCATTGTAGAAATTTTGAATTGTTTCACTTCCTTATTGTAGGGATTGGAGCTAGGCTGAGCAGGGAATTGAGGAAAGAGTGGTGCGCCCGTTGGAGCAATGTTATTTGGGAGTTGTAGTTGAGGCTTCTGATACTACGGATAGGATGGTTGGTTATGCAGAAACTGGTTATGAGGAAATTGGTTTCCTGGATATGGAGAGTCTCCATCTAGAAGACAAAGGAGAAATTTGTTGGTTTGGCTGTGGTGCCCATGAATTCCAGGGGTTCGTATATGGTGCTGCTGGTTGTTAAGGTGCCAATGTGTGTTAGGATATGAGTAGGGTGGAGTAAATTTATTATTTGAATTATGCCAAGAATTGAAAGTAGTAGGATCAGAATACATACATGGAACCCATGGTTTCCATAACTTCTTTTGTGAAATGAAGTAGGCATGCTCCGTATCTACAGTGGATTCCTGAAAGATCGCTTTGTCTTTCTGAAGTGAGGGAAAATATTTGGTGTCATGCTCTAATTCACACAATCCACAAATCTCTTCCTTATCAAGTGGACATTCTTTCAATGATTGTTTTTTCCTACACATAGGGAAGAACACCCCAAGTACTAGATCTTCAACCACTTGTTTATTTTTTTCTCTCATGAGATCCAGTTGTGAAAAGATGGAACTCATCATGTGAGTTTTTAAATTCCCAAGGATATTTCCAATCTCAGCTCGATTAGCTCCTCCGCTAGATTACTTATGTTCCCATGAGAAAACATCTCAATCCTTTGTGTTGGTTGGGGTAGATCCCCTGGAATATTGTCGACATACATCTGCAATGTGATCAAAGGATTCCTTGGAGATATCTCCCTTCCCTAACAGATTAAGAATGTCCATAAATTCTTCCCTTATTCCTTATAGAAAAATGATCTTGAGGACATCCCTTCCAATAGTGGTTTTTCCTACCCTCTGCACATTATACAAAAGCCTTTCCACAAAATCCTCCAAAATCTCTTCATATTTTTGCACCATCTTAAGTAATTCTTCTCTCTTATCCTTCGTCCTACATTATTCTTAGTATTTTCCAAGAAAGACCTATTTCATCTACTCCCAAGTTGTGACAATTTATCCACCCAAGATCATAAACCAACATAAAACATTATCTTTCAAGGTAGCAGGAAATAGTTTAATATTTTGCTCACTGGAGGTGTAGTCATAACTTCAACACAAAATGTTGACCTCAAAGAGGAACTAATCTAGATCTTCTATGGCCTTCCCATGAAAGTCAGGTAACACTAAGGGTGAAATATTCTTCATGGGTTCCTATCCATTTGGTTTCCAAATGGGGAACTGGAGTGTAGAAACTTTTTCCTCATGTTGGAGGTCACCATCATCATTATGATTCCCCCCATTTCTTCCCAATCACGGTCGTCGTGATGATGTTCGTTATTTATTTTTAACCCATCCTCTTCTTGTTTTTTATTCTTATAATCTTCAAACTTCTATCGAAAATGTAACCACTCCTATTTTGTAACTTCCTTTCTGTCTATTCAATAAATTTCCTTTGGTCCACCTATTCCCACAAAACTACCCTTATCTCCTAGATTTTCTTCCATAGGGACACCAGACAGTGTCTCAGCTCCTACAGTTCTCTCCACCGTTGACACTGATGCTTCCAGCCTAGGAGAAGCATGGCTCTTTCTAATAGATGATGGTCCTTGATTTTGATCTCCAATAGAAGAATTATCCCTGCTAACTAAATCATCAATGAATGTATTTCTACCTAAGCCTAGGCTACACCCATCAACCTCTACCACCTTCCAAGTTAGTATTTTGGTGAGTTCCAGGAATATCCGGTTGAGTTCATCTTGTATTCATGAAAACCTATAAATCATGCAAGCTTAAAATCATACCTATTGAATAAAATACCAATTCAACTACTAAATATTCCTATCAATTACCTTCCCTGGAAATGACACCAAAATGTTGGGCACTTTATATAACCATTAATTTCTTAACAAGAAGAGTGTTTAATATTTAATTTTCAACGTAGGGAAGTCTGTTATTTGAAAGGAAATTAGAAAAATATATGCATAAACATGTTCAGTAGTTGATAAATAAATGAAACTCACTCAGTTCTAATTACCGCTCATCCAACACAGCTCCCTGTAAGAAATCAAAATAGCATTACCCATACAGGAATTGAAAAGAACTTCTAATTCCTATGATACTAATCTGAAGGTTTATGATCTAAAGAGAAATACACCTAGAATTAACTTTCCAGGAAATGAAAGTCTAATTTACCAAATCAGAAAGATATCTACTCACTAATCAAACAAAAAAATCATCAAAGAAAAGGACTAATCTAATCAGGAAACTCTAGAAAGATGAATAGCACACACAACAAAGGAGCTGAGCAAGTCTGTAACAACTTCTAACACACTTCTGCATAGGAGAATAGATTAACTACACAATCAAATGTCACACCAAATCACCTACAAAAAACAAAGGAAAACCAATTGACAATCACTAAACAAATGAAATCACAACTAACCATTTAAATGTATCACACTGAAATTCCACACAAAATAGAAATAAAATACTAAAACATATAAACTACCAACAACTATGTTAGGAGGGCCTTGGTCTTCAAACAGAGATTCTTTCGAAAGCTCATAAAGGGTGTAATAGAGGAATACTAAGAATTGTCACCCTTTGATTAATTGGATAAAAAATGTAGTTATAGTTATAGTCACTTTGCTATCTCTTACAATCTAGGAATGAACCCTTGGCTCTCCCTTCCTGCGTATATTTATACAAGAACAAAGATATTTTGTTACATCAATTTTGGGAAGCCATGAATATCTCTGATCTTCAGGACATTGAATCATCAAAACAGTTACGGTTAACAATTCCTTGCATAAAATCAACTCAGTAATAAATATGCTTTTACTTTGGGTTGTTCCGCGAACTAATATGCCAAACGAATTGCAGAATATTCTCGAGGAGTTTTAGTTGTAAGCATGAAGGCACATTCAAGATTCCTTCCGCATTAATGTTGACCGCATCGTTTGAGCAGGAAACTAAAGCCAAGCGAGACCAAATTCTAGGTAGAACAAATTGTTGCAGTTGTACCCCCTGGATATAACAAGTTGTTGCAGTTGTACCACCTGTGATTCTGAATCCTTCTTTCAAATCATGGATAGATCATCACAACTAAAGGTAAAATCCATAATTATAAGTAAAATCAAGCATAAAAAAAAATAATAGATAAGGATTTATACCTAGGATATTTATGTCTATTTGTATGAAAATAATAAGGATCTAGCTGCAACACAAGGGTGAAAACAGGGAAGAAGGATGGAACAGAGTACGGAAAAAAGGGGTAAATTCCATACCCAACAGTTAACAATTGAGAGATTGAAATTTTTATTATATTTGAGCAAACAGAGCTGAAGGGGCATATTTCCCTCCATTAAGAAGTTACTCTCATTTACCATTCCATGACTACATCATGTTATAATGAGTAATTGTGTTTGTGGTCTAATTCTAGTCAAATAGGATAGAAATTGTTTAAATATAAGTTCCAAGGAGTTTACTATTTTGCAGCCTGAATATCCAAACAATGAACACGTATATGTTTATTTACAAAATTCTTGTTGTTGTTTTAAGTTGTGAAATAAAAATCACACACATTGCTCAAAAGAAAAATATGGTATATATCATCTATTGTATACTCACTTGGCATCTTAATTGAGAGAAGATAATGTTCTACATTAGTTGCTACAACTATAGTGTATAAGAAAAAAGAAAAGGAGATTAGTAACTGACGCATAGGCATAGTGTTTCAGTAATTATCTTTTTCTATTTATGGATGGACCTATATTTAGTGCATGGATTGTTTTCTCTCTCAATAGTCACTTGTTTGTAGTGAAGATAACTTTAAATTTTTTATGGTGGATATTTTGGTTTGTGACCTTCTTAATATTATATTACCCACTTGTATGCATATAAATGACACCAATACTGAATTTAGTGTGTTTGAATCCTTTTGCAGCTTTATGAGTTGACATTTCATAGGACTCAACATTTGAAGAATCCATAAAATGAAAATTTACAAGTGAAGGTATTTGCAATTCCTGACAAGGGTATTCTTGATAAAAGTATTCTTGATTTTTAGATGTGTCACAACTTGTCTTTTTTTCCATCATTGTGTGAGCATAATATCCATATCAACATGATTAAGGGTAATTGTTTATATCAATCTTCTATGTGATCTAGAACCATTTTCTTAGATCAATTTAAACACAAGCTCTTTTCTGCGAAAATATATTACTTGTTTGTATGATAACCTTAGTATTCTATGTTGTTTGTCTATGCTCACATTTTGAGTTTATCTTTGATGGTCATTTTAATAGAGTTATATTTTCTATCAGGATCTTCCATTCTAACATTGCTTGAGTAGTTACTGTGCCAAAGGAATGCTTGTTTTCTTTTAGACAATTCGGCCTTCTTCTTAGCATTAAATGACTAGTATTTTATGGGTACGTTGTTAGATCAACATGTTTATAAGAATTAACACCGTTTTTTATATCAATATGCTCTTAGTCATGTAGTGAATGGTTTTAATATTGTATGTTGAATGTGTAAGAATTGTAGAATGGTTATCTAACTTGTAGAATTGTATCACAATACTGTATCAATAACATAATACATTCTCTAAGTGGTTTTTCTAGGATTTGTGAATAGCTATGATAAACAAGAAAATATAGTGTTTAATACATAGTTAGAGCACAATCATTGTTCTAGATTCCATCAAAATCAAGGTATGTTAAGACTACTGAGCATGATAATGGCATTTCTTCTAGGCTTGGAATGGTTCAAAATTCATATTCCAAGGTAGAATAACATAGAGATGAAATATTGTACTTGTTAAGTTGTAAGAGGTAGGACATTTAGTCTCTCATACTCATTTCCAACCAACATCATTGTAAGTTCCTAGAGGTATGCCTAGATTTGAAATACAATATTTGCTACGAATTCTATATTTTTTTAAAAACATACATAGTAAACGTCGCTATAGCAATGTACTGGTGTTGATATAGCGACATAGTGATGTATCTATAGGGACACACGAATGTTTAGTCGCTTCAAATTTTCCATAGACTATCATCACTATATTGCTGCCTTGATGTTTCTATTTTTGTGCCTGTTATCTCCAAAATTGTACACCGTCATTTTGGGTGATAGAATGGGTTAAAAATTCATTTTTTGCGAGTCTTGGTCTTCAAAATCTAAAAGTGCAAGGTGTTGACTGTTCATGACTCTGAGGATGGTTAATAGATCTAAGGCTGTAATCTATAGCAGGAACATTTTGAGCTATCCTTGGCAGCCTATCAGCTCAACACCTTTATGGACATCAGAAAGAAATCTTACCAGTAAGAAGTTATAGAGTATTCATCTGCCTGATTTTGATTAAGAGAGTGCTTGCTTCAATGCAGGGTGTTTTTCTTCTTCTGAGATCAACAAATGTTATAAACATATTCATGGTTTGCATGTTCAAAAAGGGAAAGAATGAGACTATTGGATCATAAATCTGATTTGAGTAAGATATTTCCGAGCTATGATAGTAGACACTTTGAGAGGGAAAAGGGCTGGTGTTAGATGTGAAACAAAGCAATGGAAACTAATAAGCTGGAGTTTACCCGAATGCTTGGTATGTTGAAACCTTCTTCCCATTTCGAATCCTAGCTAAGTGCTTAAAGAATGGTTTGTTAGTATCCCTGATTTTTAGCTGGAAGAAGTCATCTGTCAGTCTTGGAGCTATGATTATCATTACAAGTCTCAGTTTCTAAAACATCTATGCCTGTGATCTCATACTGTTCCCTGCCATATCTAATGACTCAAGTCTGTGGTTGAACGTTCGTGATTTAAATTTCAGCCACGAAATCAGTTTGACTAAAAACGACTCATCCCTACAATCTCGGGTTAAATCTCCAGTTTCTATGCCATGTGTCTGCTTCAGTATGCCTTTTCTATTAAATTATTATCGAGTGCCCAGCCATTCTTTGTCACATTGCGGCCCTGTAGGGTTTATTCGTTGTTGAACCATAACTCAAGAGGAATTTTTTGCTGAAATTGCGTGATATTGCAGGGAAATTTAGACAGCCTTACCAAGCTATAAATCCAAATATAAAAGCACCAGTGGATAGCTTATGATCTGTAGATCAAAATCAACTATTTGAACATGCAAAACGGACATCGGACGGCTGCGAAAATTGATTTTTTCCAAAGGCAGTTTTTAAGGAATTCTACAAGTTTCAGCAGCTTAGGCGAGCCTCCAAGAGCTCATTAGCTTCCGAAAAGGCTGACTTTCGGCAGCTAACGCGTGAAACTGGAAGAAGGCTTAGCCGCCGAAAGCTTGTTTTCACAGATCGCTTAAGATTTCGCCCAGATCTCGGATTTGTTCGCTGAAATGGCAGAAGGCTGATCAAAATGAATGAATTATAAATTGTTTTATCAATATCTTAAAGGGTTTTGAACAAGATTAAAGTCAAGTGGGTGTTTTGGCTAGTTTTAACATTGTTTTGAAGAAACAGTTCAAGAGATCAAGTGCCACATCAGCTAGGTCGAATCTACACGTACCTTATCAAATCCACCGAGCCTTGGGAGGCTAACTGCACTTCACCAACCATCGAGCACAAGAAAGGAGAACAACTCATATTCATTTCCTTGATTTTACTGATCAGTCCCTGTCTTTTGCATTTGCTGCTCTAGTTAATGTGTTAGTTAACTCAACAGATCCATGTTTTTAGGATCTGTAGATTATTTTGTAAAGGCTATAAAGCCTAAGTACTGAGGCTGAGCCAAGGGGGGTTCAATCTTGGAGAGAATTTGGCCTATGTACTGATTGCTTATCCTAATACAATCATAGTCTTCTTTTGCTACTGTTATCAAACTTTTCATCCATCTTTCTTTTCTGTACTCTGTTTAAGTTTAGCTCAGCTTTATGCTCATGAACTTGAATGAAGGAATTCTTTACTGTTTAGTATGACCC
>LPNX010747241.1:0-12597 GCA_001517045.1 Pseudotsuga menziesii | reverse complement strand
CAATTATATATTCATTAGTTCCGAGTTATAGACTTATCAACTACTAGTTATCTGCCAATCATCCATTCATAAGTTACAATTATTTTATATATATATATATTTTTATAATTGTTTATTTAAAATTTTAAATTACCTTTATAAAATCGATTTAAATAGTACACTTATCTCATCCTTATTCATAATAAAAAATAAAAAATAAAATAGTCCACCAAAAATTCTAAAATATTAAGAGCTACATACCTCACTATATCTAAATAGTAATTTTTTTTTACTAAATATAAAATTATTATTAATTATAATTTAATCTCAATAGACGCGATTGAAATCCGTTTATGAAACAACACCAAGATGCCTGATTGGTTTCATATTAGAAGCTATAGAATATAAATATTGTATGGGAATGCATTTATAATAAATAGAAGGATATACCCCTATTACTCAAAGTGCAAAAATAAGAGACCTCAGAATGTCGTAGGCTTCAGGAATAACTGAAAATCCTAGTGGAAGCAGATCTGTTTTTATCAAGAGGAGGCTAACGAAAAAATTTATGTACGCTCTTTTTATTGTTACGCTCTTTTGCGGCTGCACATGTATTTTAGAGACCAAACTTTCAGGGATACACAAGTTTGTCATTGCTATGATAGAAGCATTGGTCATGGCATTAAATTTCTATGTTGCAATTAGCTTGTACTATTCACATGTATTACCTACATGTTTGTTATTTTGGTTGCTTTTGGTTCTTTGCTTATATCCTAAGAAAATTATGTGTTAAGAAAGCATAAGTTATTTGGGGTCTTAAAGTATGAAGCTATTTATCAAAGTATGAATTTATTTAAAAAGAACTTTTTAAAATTATGTAAATGAATTACAGATTAAATAAAATTTGTGATTTCCTATTTCAACTTCTCGTACTCATGATCTAGTACTAAAACATGGATCCTCAAATCCAAACCTTGAGTTAACTTATCCTAATGATCTCTAATTGTTCTTCACTAACATAGCTCTCATGATTATTCATGACATTGGCTCCAAGTAGGTGGAATTCCTCAAGGAATCTAATATCCATAATTTGAAGGATAACAAACATCTTTTGAAGGTCCCATGGCTCTTATGATGTGGGAGGATTTCCAATTAGTGGGTCTTCTATTTCTTCTTCAAGAGTTTCTTTATTTTGTCATATGACATGACTATAATATGATAAAATACTCACATAGAAAAGTGTAAAAGTAAAAAATATTAAAATAAATTCTTTTATTATTTCCATGTCATGTATGTCTAATTCCACAAATGGAATGCCTCCACTTCTTATTTCTTAAACTTCTATCCATTCCACTAAGTAATATTTGAAGGAGATTACGAGTACTTGTAGCTCACCTTTCTTAAGCTTTACACTACCTTTTCTTCTTTAGGATTTTTTTTTCATATGCCATTGATTTATTAATCTCATCATCTACCCCTACATTAGATTCCCAACCTCCATGTCACTATTTTTATTAGGGAGAATTGGGAATGAGAGAAACGAGTATGGAATTCTAGGAGAATTCAAGGCGTTTGGCAATGATTGTATAATACATAATTGTTTAGAAATCTCCTTTTTAGTTGAAATGGATCACTATATAGTTTGTCATTTATTTTGGTAATTTATAGGTGAAAACATTTGAGCTATTTTCATGCGGCACATGTTAGGGGAAGGTCTTCTTTGAGTGATTTGGGATCTATAAAATTTGAGGAAACCCTACCTTAGGAGCTCTAAGCTACTTGCATGTTGGGGTCCATCTCGTGGGGATCCGGATTAAAACCAGCAATGGTTTTGGGTCATCATTGGTTGGAACATGGTAGTTCCTAGGTGATTTGGTCATTAAATAGACATCAGATCTGCATTGCATTGTTAATGCTGGTTATTTGAGTGTGCGGGTTGAGCCATTAACAGAGCTTCAAATTCAAGTATGAAACCTTTGACTTCCTATTCTATTTTTCTATAATAACTGTTGTTTATACTAGGTAGATGATTTCAATTCATATACTAACCTTGTTGGTTTGATTTTCTTGTTATTAATCTATTAGGGTTGTATTCTTAAAATGATAACCCTAGGCTGCAAATTTCAATATATGATGTACCTTACGAGGGTTTATATCCTTAAGATTGTTTATGTATTATTCCAATTATTTGGGTTATGCTTACTATAACTAGGTTTGTTATCAGTAGTAAAATTATTTCTTCCCTAGAGTTTTAGTACTCTGCTGACATATTACATTTGTCAGCACAGGCTTGTTTCAAATTTTAAATTAAAACTAGTTTAGTAGTAAAAAAGCCAGAATGCTAAATATGACTATTTACTAAAAGAACTAGAATAACAATTAATCCCACTAAGAACATAATATATCTTAAAAAAAGATAATCAAATCATTAAGGACCTTTCAATGTCTGTATCCATATTACACATTAATATTAAAATACTCCACATAAATAAAACAACATTATAAATAATGAGAGGAGGTATCGTGACCATCCATGTGGTCCTTTATCAAAACTATGTTTACATACATAATAATCCATAGTCCTATTTAAATTTCCCTAAGCACATAGCATTAACAAACTAGTATTTAAAACTCTTAAATTTCCAATAGAGGTCATGACATCGATTCCCATGGATTCCCTAGACCCAAGGCCAAAGAACTATTAAATAGCCATAGTATAAATTTACAAACAATAATCAATTAGCATAGCCATACTGTGGTTCTTTAAGCATTTTAAAAACCATAACTAATACATAATTCACATAAACCAATTCTTTTATTAACCCGTAGTCTTTACGCATGGTAACACCCAGGATTAATTCCTATAGGTTGTTTCTGTTAATAAGCTAAGGCCACTCTATACATTAGGTATGCGGGAAACAATTATTAATAACCAAAATACTTCTTTTAAGAATGTCAAAGCATTGTTTCCAACCATTACATTCGCTACAATGAGGGTTATAGCCCAACGCTATTTTATGTCCTCGACCACAAATATTTTAAAAACACGGAGTTATTTTATAGTCTAAACATAGCAATGAATGCCATCATGGGTTTATAATCCATGGCCTCCACAAAACCAACAAATTAATAATATTAAATAACCAACTACTCTACTAAAAATCATCCTTAAAACTAATCGTTAAAATATCTACTGTAACAATACATCAGAGTTATTACAGCCACGATGGGAAGGCTCAAGCCCATTAAAATAGTCAACACAAAGAACTCAAACGAAGAAAAATTCCTGTGCTAAAACCGCCTTATTAAACCAAACAAAATAATAAGAAATTTAATGTTTCAAGCTAGAACAATGAGCCTGTCGTGAGACAAGGATATACATGGCATGGCTTCACCTATTCGCTTCCCTTAAAACATAACTAGGTAATAATTATAAATGTGCACAGAGCACCCATGAAGGAATGTGCCTCATACAAACACAAGTATTTAAACTATTGTCACAGCATTTGTTTTCACACACAGTCACATTATTAAAACCATTAACATAGAATTCACTTTACACAACACTATAAGCAAAACAACATGATTCATTCATTAAAAATGCAGAGTATAGACATCATACACAATATGGTAAATTAGTGTCTCCATATAGTCGCTTCCGAAGCCAAAATGAAGCCTATACGGGCATGCCAATGGGATATGGCGCCATTGCAACCAATGGTGCATCCCATGGCTAAAACTCCCAAACCATTTCATGTTTACAAACCTAAAATTTATACACGGAACAACAGGGAGTGCGATTTCACTCCATGACCGAAGCCATTAAAGCATTCAATAAAAATACAAGTCTGTAATCATATGCTCGAAGGTGAATTTTTAAACCCCACATTGAAACCCCCAAAACCAAACAGCAAAGAAATCACTCAATCATGCCAAGAGGTAACAAGCATTGGATTGTTGAAAGGATTACCATTCACCATTTCCATCATATAGCAACCGGCTACAAGCTTTGATCCACGACTCTCTCCACAGACCCCAACACCTACAACCATCCACAAACAAAATAGTGAGAAGCATGCCAATGATAAATTGCAACAATGCAAACCATAGAAATGATAAGAGGCCGAGTGAGGATCTTACCTGTAAGCTCATGGAGGTTGCCTCTATTTTCCTCTCTGTAGAGAAAGATCAAAACCCAAATCAAAATGAAGCGAATGACAAAACCATCGTGTTTGCAAGCCCTAAGCTTGGGGCTCTCACATTCTCTAAAGAGCACTAAATGCACAAGCTAGTGACCACTAATGCCATACTAAACCCACTCTCCATAGTTTAAGTTTCTCTGCATTACTATGTATGTCCACTTCCCACATGAAGGCTTAAACTCTTCTATCATATGGTTTCAACCATATGTTATAGCTTTGCCATCCCAAAATCATAATGCAGATCATATACTATTACATGGTATGCACTTTTGCAAAGTCTCATTCATACTTAAGTATGCGCTAGTATAAAATCAAAGAATTCAAAGCTTAAGTATAAAGGTAATGTATAAGCCATAGGTTTAGATCTTAGGGTCTTAACCACCTTGCTATCAAAGTATCAATGCTTAAGGACCATGGCATACGAAGTGTGCCATGGTAACATCTCTGACTATAATAAGACCAAGCTGTGAATAAGTAACCAAGTTATGACCTGCCATTAAAACAAGAACTATGTTAATAACTGTAATAAAATAGACATCAAGTGTAATTGTATAGATTGTATAAGTATCACATAGTTAATTATATAGGCTAGATAATTAACAAATTTATTATTACCTTTCTACCAATATGAAACAGTAATGAAGCGCAATGATGAATAGTAAGTGTAAATAAATATTGAAATGATCCAAGCTCCCTATTAAGCCTTGTGTCGCGAGGTAAACATGGAAGTAAATAAAAGAGATTCCTTAGTTCGATTGAACTAACTGAGCCTGCTTAACAAAGTAATACTTTAACTCTCAAACCATCATGGGAGAACAAGTCTCACCACTCCACCCACTTTGTTTCCACAAACAAAGTTAAGTTAGGACTCCATAATTAACAAGTGAGACAATGCAGAAAGGACGAAGCATATAAATCCAGTGACGACAAATAAGTGACAAAAGTGTAAACATAATACTAAGTAGTAAATTGCAGTACAACATCATAAGTAAAATACATTAAAAATAATGACTGAAAGTAAATGACACAACATAAGAACAACTTACGAATAAACAGAGGTACATGAAGTGTCCGATAGAGTTCTGTAAGTGAATAATGTTCTGTCTAGGTAGTTTTTACTAGCCTATAAAAAGAAAAAAATTATTTTCGATTTTTTGGGACATTACAAATTAATCTCATTTCTAATTTCAAATGCTTAATAACACACTACATTTATCTTACCAATACAGTTGCTTCCTTCATTTTTCTTTATCCTTGAATTCTTTTAGAACTGCTCCTCCTTGTACATCTGGATGGAAAACAAGAAATATCCATAGTGGTGATGTTTTGACACCAATATGTTGGTTTATAGGTCAATATTGAGAGGTGGGGTGAATCAGTATTGTTATGTTTTTATTATTTTTAATGACTTTTAAATATGTTATTAGAAACAAATCACAACAAGAATATACATAAAACAATTTTAACGTGGAATCCCAATAGGGTAAACACCAACTCATTCTATACTGCAAAATTGTATTTACAAGAGTTATTTGCAAGAAACCACTTTTTGGAGACAGTAATCCCCAAGTTTATCATCCACCACTAAAGGATGCACCCACACTGTGGTTTCTTCCTGTAGCTACAGACAAGGATACACTAATACCCTGATTTTCCAGCAACTACTGGAAGGAGGCTAAGACCCCCTTACGGGTATGTAGCCTTCCCTACCACCACCCTTCCACCCTAATATATTTCTTACAATTTCTCTCCCACTAAATTCTGTAACACCCACTGGTCTCTTATTTTGATCATGCAATTCAAACTATAGAGACATCTTCCTTCTTACTCTCACCACTACTTATATACTTCTCAGCGTTTAAGATTCTTTCAATAGTTGCATCCATTCAACCTGGATAAACACATAATTTCATAGATAGGTTCTAACATGTTGATTGTACTTCTCCAAATTATGTCTTGTGCCTCTTCATCTGTAGGCCTATGTGTTTTCTTTCCACTAAAACTAGTGTTCCCTCTATCTTTGTCAGCATCTCCAAATCCACAGCCTTGACTAAAAATACCACCAATATTTTTTCCACCGTTGATATTGCTCACACAATTGATCCAATGGTTCATAAGTGATTCTGCAACACAACTTGTGCGCTGGTTACGGTGAAGTCTTGGACCTGAAATTCTTATAGGGCGACCCTTAATATTTTTCCACATTTGCAAGAATGGGTTGGGATTACGGTCAAGTTCTCGAACCTGGAATTTCTACAGGGCAACTCTCAAACCCCCTAAATATTTTTCGCGTCCACTGAGATGGGTTAATCCTCATGCATGTTCATCCACCAAAAACAATATGGGTCATCGATCCCTTTGGTGATCGACCACGGCCATCATATTTCGTGATCGATCTCTCATACTAACACTTGCTCACCTGTTGACCATCCATAAGGCCATGTCTTCGACATCTCAATGCTTGCTCACCATTGATTTTCATCCATCTCATGATTTGCCTCCATGACACATCAACTGTCATATCATTGTCAACACTGACAACCAAACCAAGATCCCATCCTTCGTTGTGGCACGGATCTCTGAAAGCTTCCAATGCGGCTGCTCAAAAGGTTGAAGCCCATCTGCCATAGCGACTCAAAAGAAATTGGAAGTCCTTCTGAATTTCAAACAAAAAATTCAACCACCGTTGCTACTTGGACTTTACAAATCATCTGCTGTAGTGGCTTGGACTTGAACAATCATCCACTGAAGAAAATTCTACTGTAGCGGCTCATAATTGAACAACCATCTACTGTAGAGGCTCATAGTTAAATAATCATCTTCTGAATAATTGTCCATCGTAGTGGCTCATATTTGAACAACCATCCACCATAGCATCTCATAGTTGAACAACCATCTACCATAGTCGCTTATACCAAAAAATCACCCATCGTTGTGGCTCATAATTAACAAATCACCCATTGTTGCAGCTTGATCTCTGAAATATTTTTCTTTAACGGCTCGAACAACAAGATCGATCCATTGTTTCAGCAAGATTCTCAACAAGGCAAGTGATTCACCCGCTGTTGCTGACTTTGAACAATCATCCATTGTTTGAGGCTTAGTATCCGACATTTATTCATTCTTATGGCTTGGATTTGAACACCTATCCATCGTAGTGACTTGGATTTAGAGAAAACATCGCTAACATAAAACTCTTTCTTCGCGGCTAATGTGGGATAAATCTGAAACACGAAACTTGATCTTCCACCATCGATTTGTTTTTATCTAATGGATGTTGAGTCTTTATCTGCAAGAATTCATTCATATCTCTTAGGATCATTAGTGTTAATGAGAAACTTCATTATTACACCAATATGTGATTCATCTGTCTTATTATTAACACAAGTCTATTGTTAATTTCATTAACCCCACTAGCGTGCATCCATTGAACTTTTCATAAGTCTCCTTTAAACATGAACATGAGGTCACATTTTCTTTTTTCATCCATAGCTCTATTTCCATCAATGACAACCTGAACACTACCATACTTCCAACAATATCCCCCTTTGCCATTGATGGAAACACTATTTCCATTTCTCCAATTTGACATCAAGGGAAAAGGATTAAATGACTCCCCCTCACTTTGGTCACTATCTCCCCCTGAGGTGATGCCATTCTAATGTATTAGTTTCTTTTAGATTAGATAGGATACCACTCCTAATATTTGCTTCAGATATTCAAAGACATCTCTTCTTAAAGGTTTTCTGAAAATATCTGTCACTTGTTCCTATGCTGAAACATATTCTAGTTTAATGTTTTTATTTGAAGCCTGCTATCTTAAATAGTGAAACTTTATTGGAATGTGTTTCTATTTTGAGTGCTGAAGAAGATTTTTGGATAGGCTTATAGGTTCTTAAAACACTATTTTAATGTATTTTAAAGTCTATCTCATCCATTCAATTTGTGTGCAACATTATGTTGCAGTAATATACTCTACTTAAGTGGTAGAGAAATAAATTGAGGTATGTTTCTTGCTTGTCCAAGCTACCAGTGATTCTCCCAAGAATAAGGCTCATCCACTTCTACTTTTTCTGTCATCTACACAACCTGCCCAATATGCATCTGAGTTGGCTTTTATGGAGAATGTGTTCTTGCAAGGATACCGTAATACAAGATCTATGGTTCCTTTTAAATACCTGAAGATTCTTTTTACAGCTTGAACATGAATCTCTTTTAGTGTAGCCTAATATTTAGCCACCAGTCCATGACGACACTCTGTCATAGTAGTATCCATCCATGCCATTCATCGCTATTGTGACAAAATGTGGATAATGTTACTCTAGCCATGAATTTTTTTCCATGAAAAGAAGGGGCCATTTTTTTCACTATACAAACGCACAAGTGTTGCAATAGCAATGAAAGTACGTGGGACAAATGTCCACATGTAATAGTGACTTCATTTCAAACCTTTATGTTTCACATCATCCTCTTTAATCGGGAAACCTATTTCAATTGAACATTATTTCTTGAAATATGCATCAACTTTCAATCTATCCCCACCACATATTTGTTTAAATTCATTGTGGATAAAGCTAACCATTTGAATGAATGTCATGGACATTCTATAGCCACTGTCTGTGTTATGATCCCATTTCAATAGTTTTTCTTCCACATCTGTTAAACCAGCATAAATTATGCATTTGACTATTTAAAAAATGGGGTTTGTGGGAAACTCTTGCATCAATTCTCTTCTGGCCTCTGTAGAATGATTCCCCCCCAAAACATAGTAGCTGTAATCACAAAACCTTGATTCATCAAATTCATTTCTAACAGGAATATCTTCCGTTTCAAGAAGAACTATGTAGTCAACCACATGTGCATAAGGATTGAGCCTCATTAATGCCTTCAAGATATGAACATGCAAGCGATGTGGTTTCCTAATTTGATACTTTTCTTGACCTTCTGTCTTTCTATAAAGTTACTTAACATTTAAATCAAATGTATGCCCATTGTGAACCAACTTATCCCTCTACAATTATTCCTGAATGACATTTTGTGTTGTATTAACAACACCATCATCTAGATCACCGCCTCGAGTTATGATTTCCAAACTATACCTAGAAATTTCACTTTGATTTTCAGTGCTAAGATTGGATTCAACATCTTGTCTCTTCCTTTTATGTCTTGAAGCCAATGTATTTAAATGAACAATTTTTTGATCAGGAATGAAAGAACCCTCATCGATATTTTTTTTTGAAGAGTGTTTCTTACTCTTACCAGCAGAAATAGCATCCTCATCAACAACAATTTGTTGATCAAGTTTCATTGGGAAATATATATTTTTCAAATGGAACCTTCTTAGGTACTTTAGTTGATTTCTGAATTTCCTTTCTTTTGTGTGTTTGTAATTCTTCAGTTTGTACATTTTGTAAGGTTTTCCATGACACCAAAACCTGTAGATGTTGGTAAACATTTGAAACCCAACACAAGGCCCTATCACCAGGAGTGGTGGTTAAACCACTTGTTTTATATTCCCAGAGGTGTGGCGGTTATACATGTGGAGGTACCCGATACTCCAACACCCTGCCTCTGGCATAGCTTGAGGGAATTGAAATTGAGACCTTATATTTGATACCATGTGGAAATTGAACCTAGGTGTTAGAACAATTATGCTCACATAAATTGCCAATTACACATGCAAATTACACACAAAGGAGACTGAATATGGAGTAGAACACTAATATGTATTGAATAAGTGTAGAATATCCAACCTTCTAAAGTAATAGGCTGCCACAATAAATAATTACATGAGATATTTGAATGCATAAGTATGCCATTCGAATTTGGTCAAAAGCAAGCTTACTAAATCTAAGAAAATCCCCTATAGGTGCATAAAACAGTTTCCAAATCTGTCTAGGAGCTCACGAATTGGCATAATCAATTAGGAAAGGTAATAGATGATGGAAGGACAACTAATACATGCTTTTCTTAGGAGAAAAGGGTGGAGGATGATGAGGACAAAAAACAAGTTAACTTCATGTAGTCAAACTTTCCGAATTGCCTTAAAACTCAGAAAAAACAGGCAATAAAGCAAAAAAAGTAGACATGTGCTAGGAAGGACAAGAATAAATCAGATTTGACTCCAAGTGGTTTCCCAAGTGCTCCATGACTCAAATTTAGCAAGTTTGACCACTTTGGATGTGTGGAGGACAACTTGCATAAGGTGGAATATGGAAACTAGGAAAATAAGACAAAAATTGGATTAATTAATGTCTAAGGTAGCTAACTATGGGTTGATTATTCTAACACCCCCCCTTAAGCCTAACTTATGAGATAAATATCAGAAAATTATAGTGCCTAGCAACAAGGCTTAGTAGCCCCTTACATACTTCATGTTCATTTAACCAAGGAAAGAGGCAAAAACCCAGTGGAAAAAATCCTCCCTTAAACATGGACAGTAAAACAAAATTTGGAAATCTTGTCATCACTCGTGCTTCACAGCATGATCAGCAATCCCCAGCAGTGATTTGAGATTATTGAATGTATTCTCACAAAAAACTTTGGTGAATATATCTACTACTTGTTCTGAAGATGAATAGAAGAGTAGGTGAATGGTGCCATCATGCACAAGCTGTCTGATTTAGTGCATATGGATCTCAATGTGTTTGGTTCTCTATCTCTGAACTTTAGATGAGAGTGCAATGGCACTCTGTTTCTTGCTTGAACAGCTGATTGTTACTTTAGCAAGCATGAACACATATCCTGATGTTGAATTTCAATCTGTGTTGTCACCTTCCCAATCACTGTCAGTAAACCCAATCAAATAAAGATAAGATTTAGCTTTATAGAAGATCCCATGAGTCCTTGTTCCATGAACAAAGTTAAGGATCCTTTTGGCTGCTCTCCAATGGATCTCATGAGGCTGATCCATGTATCTTGAAGCCACACTTACTGCATAATAAAGATCAGTTCGAGTATGTGTAAGATACAACAAACATCCAATCAATTGCCTATACAGTGTATTGTTTACCATAGGTGAAGAATCAACTTCTTCAAGCTTAACTCCTGAAAGGAAGGGAGTCTTGCTTGGCTTGCAATCCTTCATGTTGAATTTGTTCAACAAATCCAAGGCATACTTGGACTGATGTACTTTGATTCCTTGTTTGGTTTGAGCAATCTCGAGCCCCAAGAATTGGCTCAATAAGCCCAAATCAGTCATTGAGAATGCATTGTTCATTTCATTGTTCAAGGAGGCAATTTCATCCTTTGAGCTTCCCGTAATGAGAAGGTCATCAACATACAAAACAATAATCATTAATGAACCATGAATCAGCTTCAAATAGACATTTTTATTTGAATTGCATCAAACAAAATTTAGTGATAGCAGAAACCTATCAATATTGGCATACCAAGCCCTGGGGGCTTGCTTAAGCCCATACAATGATTTCTTTAGCCTGCACACAAGATATGGATTAGTAGAAAATACTTGAGGATGATGCATGTAAATCTCTTCAGTAAGATATCCATTCAGGAAAACACACTTCACATCCATGTGATGTACCTCCCACTGCTTCAAAGCTGCAATGGCTAAAGCTAGCCTCATGGAGTCCATCTTTGACACTGGTGCAAAGGTCTCATTGTAGTCTATGCAATGTAACTATGAGTATCCCTTGGCTACCAATATATCCTTATATTTCAAAGGTGAACCATCAGGAGCAAATTTGGTTTTGTAAACCCACTTACACTGAACTAGCTTCCTCCCTAGGGTAAGATCAACCAGCTCCCAAGTGTTGTTCTTCTGGAGTGAGCTGAACTCTTCTTTCATGGCTGTTTTCCATCTTGGATCATTTTCTGCATATTCATATGTCTGTGGGTTTGATTCAACCATCAGATAGTATTTCTCTGCAAAAATAGGATCTTTCATGCACAGAGTGTAGAAATTCAGGCCTGCAGTAGATTAATTTCACTCACAGCAATTAACAATTGATCATGCAAATTATCAACAATGGAGACTGAATATGGAGCTGTAACACAAAATTATATTAACTGAGTGTACAATAGCCAACCCTGTAATAACATAGGCTGCTGAATATATAGAATACATGAGCAAATCAAATGCATAAGGAAGCATCCAAATCTAGCATAAAGCAGGCTTACCCAAAATAGGCAAATCCCCCATAGGTGTAAAAAGCTGATCCCAAATCTATCAAGGACCCCATGAATTAGCAAGGGCGCATGGGCAAGCTAAAGAGTGGTCAAATGGCAGCTCATACATGCTTTTGCATGGAGGAAAGAGTGGAGGATGAAAGGGGAATAAAAGAGGTTCACCTCACATAGTCTAGCTTTCCTTATGTGCTTTAAAAGCTGGAAAAGCAGTCAACAAAGCAGAAAAAGCAGAAGGGCACCTAGGAGGCCAGGAATAAAGCAGATTTGA
>LPNX010747224.1:7305-69435 GCA_001517045.1 Pseudotsuga menziesii | reverse complement strand
TCACAATGTTGATGGTGATGATGAATGATGATGATGATGATGACGATGATGAAGGTGATGATGATGATGAGGATGATGATGATGATGTTCATGATGTTCATGATGTTGATGATGAGGATTATGATGAGGATGATGATGATGATGTTGATGGTGATGATGATGAGGATGATGATGATGATGTTCACGGTGTTGATGGTGATGATGAATGACGATGAATGATGATGATGATGATGACGATGATGAAGGTGATGATGATGATGAGGATGATGATGATGATGTTCATGATGTTGATGGTGATGATGATGATGAGGATGATGTTCATGATGTTGATGAGGATGAGGATGATGATGATGATTATGAGGATGATGATGATGAATGATGATGATGTTCATGATGATGGTGATGATGATGATGATGATGATGATGTTCATGATGTTGATGGTGATGATGATGAGGATGATGTTGATGATGTTGATGGTGGTGATGATGATGATGATGATGATGATGATGATGGCAATGATGGAAATGGTGATGATGATGATGATGATGATGAAGGTGATGATGATGATGATGATGACGACGATGGTGATGATGAAGGTGATGAAGATGATGATGATGAAGAAGATGAAGATGATGTTGATGGTGATGGTGATGGTGATGATGATGATGAGGATGATGATGATGATGATGATGAAGGTGATGATGATGATGATGATGACGACGATGGTGATGATGAAGGTGATGAAGATGATGATGATGAAGAAGATGAAGATGATGTTGATGGTGATGGTGATGGTGATGATGATGATGGGAATGAGGATGAGGATGATGATGAGGATGATGATGTTGATGATGTTGTTGGAGATGATGATGATGAGGATGATGATGATGATGTTGATGATGTTGATGGTGATGATGATGAGGATGATGATGATGATGTTCATGATGTTGATGGTGATGATGATGATGATGATGATGATGATGATGGCAATGATGGCAATGGTGATGATGATGATGATGACAATGGTGATGATGGTGATGATGATGATGATGATGAAGATGATGGTGATGATGATGATGATGATGAGGATGATGATGATGATGATTATGATAAGGATGATGAAGGTGATGATGATGGTGATGATGATGACAATGACAACGATGGTGATAATGTTGATGATGATGATGATGATGATGATGATGATGGCAATGATGGCAATGTTGATGATGATGATGATGACGACGATGGTGATGATGAAGGTGATGATGGTGAAGATGATGAAGATGAACATGATGAAGATGATAATGATGATCATGGTGATGTTGATGATGATGATGATGGTGATGATGATGTTCATGATGAGGAAGGTGATGATGACGAGGAGGAGGAGAAGGATGATGATGACAACGATGGTGATGACGATGATGTTCATGATGATGATGACGACGATGGTGATGATGATGTTCATGATGTTGATAGTGATGATGATGATCATGTTGATGATGATGATGATGATGGTGATGATGATGAAGCTGATGATGATGACGAGGATGAGGATGATGATAATGATGATGAGGATGAGGATGATGATAATGATGATGGCGATGGTGATGATGATGATGATGATGATGATGATGATGATGAGGAAGGTGATGATGATGATGATTAGGAAGGTGATGATGATGATGATGATGAAGATGAATATGAAGATAATGAAGATGATGATCATGTTGATGATGATGATGATGATGAAGATGAATATGAAGATAATGAAGATGATGATCATGTTGATGATGATGATGATGATGACAATGGTGATGATGATGAAGATGATGAGGAAGGTGGTGATGATGATGATGTTAATGATGACGATGGTGATGATGATGTTCATGATGTTGATGGTGATGATGATGTTCATGATGTTGATGATGATGATCATGAAATTGAAGATGATGATCATGTTAATGATGATGATGATGATGAAGTTGAAGATGATGAAGATGAAGATGATGATGAATGCTATTTTTTGTTTTATAACACGCGCACGTAATTTGTCTGCACATAATGCGCACATGATTTTTCTACACATAACGCGCACGCGTTTTGTTTCTATATAGTGCACACGCATTTTGTTTAGTTAAATCGCGCTCGCGCATTGTTTAAATTCAAAAATTTATTCCCTCCAAATGATAAGGCCAAGCCTCCACCCATGCTTTTGTGGAATTCCTATGCCTATGTGTCTACTTTGTACTTTGATTTGGATTCAACATGCCTGTGCCTTGGAGTATGATCAACCATGGCTAATTCAACATTATATCCAAATTTTCAATATGCTCATGTTTAGCAGTTCGTCTGATTATGCTGAACACCTCCATTTTCTATGAGATTTTAGAAACAGATATGGTTTTTTTTGCAGATTCTAAATATGTAAATTTTAACAAGAATACATAATTTTTTCTATTTTTTTCTTATTTATCTTCTGTCATCACTCCTCAACTCAAAAAACACACTGGTAGTGTTTCGTCCATATCTCTTTCGTTTCTCAACCATTTAAAACAAAAATTGTATGGTGCACTAAAGAACACCAATCTCTACATGTTATAAAAAACCCATTTCCAAATAATTGCATTAAGACATTCAAACACTGCACCCACAAATGATGTACCGTTTTCGAGGTTTGATCTCTTATATAATTACAAAAAAATTTAAAAATATTATTTTTATTATTGGAAAAATATTCGTGCACTAGTTCTATATGTTCTATATATGTATACCGGTTTTTGTAAGTTTATTCCATCATTTAGACACTCAGACACTGCACCCACAAAAACATATACCTTATAATTTGTCACAAAAATAAAAAGTGCCCGTTAAATTTTATCTAGCTTTAGATAGTTAACAACATTTTCAATAGAAAAAATATATATATTTGGAAAGGTCATTCAATTTCCTACATTTTTTGTTTTTAACTGATCGCAAGATTCATTGTGTAAGTGTCTCAAAATATCCATGCAAGTTGATGGATGTCTGTTTTTTCAGTTTTGTATTGCATCTAACGCGCCAAAAGAGACCCTCAACTTCTTGCACACACCCATTAGCTACATGCACATACCTTGTGTGCATACACTAGTATTATTCATATAATATTTATTGTTCAATTCCATGATTAATTGTATTATGATTATTTGTATTGAGGTTATTGTGTTAACTATATGTTAATTTATGGATAAAAATGTATTTTATTTAAATATTCATTTTTCTTATTTAGATGCATTTAATTTTAATATGTATTAGGGTTGAGATGTTAAGATATTATTTACAATGTTTAAGCAAGGTTGAAGTTATTCACATTAAATTGATTGGATTGTTAGGTAAATGTTAATTAAAATTAAATGAATGGATATGGTTGTGACTTAAAATGATTATTTTTCTTGTTTTTAAAAAATGGTGTACTCAATTATTTAATTTGACTTGACTTTTTTATAAAAAATGTATGTGAATAAAGATGAACATGATTATTTAAAATTATTTCTTGAGGTTAGCGTAACACTCTGTCCAAATAAAGAGGTGGTGGGAAGTGCTTAAAGGAGAGGAGAAAAGATGAAGCTGGGGGACCTTCTTTTGGGAAGATTATTTTTGGGGACAAAATTCTTGGGAACCATGAGAGGGAAGATGGAAAGGAAGTTGAAGCTCGGAACCTATGGGGGAAACTAGAGGATTAGTTGGATCTCGAGAATCTGAACTAGAGGGGTAGTTGGATATAAAGACCTTATTGAGAATGTTGCTTCATATGTTTCTGTTGTTGTTCTTGGGGATTTCAAGCACAAAGCGACAAGGAATATGGGTTCCTTGGAGCTAGGGAGCCAGTGAGGTTTTTCTTAGCTGGCTGGGTGGAAAATTAGTTTGGTGGTTTAGCTTCCTACTATAAGGGAAAACTATTTATCTATGTGGAGATATCATGGACAAACTACTAATCTACCGGTATTTTTCTAACATTAGTTCTTTCAATTAGAAAGGAGTTTTAACATTATGTATTTGTTGAAAGATATCCATAGAAAATAAATTGAATTGCATTTCGTTATACCTATCAATACATTAATCAATTTATACCTACACAATAACATGAAAAAAAATTAATAATAAACTAAACAGAATAGAAACCTTGGAGACATAAAAAATTGAAAACATAAAATGATTGCAAATGGTGTAAATAGCATTAGTATGAAATTAAGGACCTAGATAGGTCTAGGTCCTTACAAAATGGTCTCAGAGCATTAGGGAAACTAAATAAAGGTCCTTAATAGCTAACTAAAATTATTGCTATTAATAATAATTTTAGGTCAACTAAAATCATAATAATTTAAAGTAATTTTTCTTAATAAATTAAGTTTAAATATAATTCTTAATAAAATTTAATTATCATCAAATACTTAATTAATAATAATCTAATTAATTTAATTAACAATTAATTTATTCGTATTAATTATCTTCATTATTAAGAATTAACATTAATAATCATTAAGATGATTAATGATTAATGATTATTATTAGTAGTAATCATTTAAATTTATTAAATGTAAGTAAATGATTTTGATACCCTTTAGTGATACCTAGTATTAAATTTTAGTAGGGAAAAGGAGAGAGTATTAGAGCAACTGATTGGAGACAGTTGGTACCTAAAGGTCGTGTCGACACTCCAACAGGGAAGGTAGGTGGAACCTAAATTTGAAAGGTATGGTAGGTGGAACCTAAATTTGAAGGGTATGAGATGGAAGTTGTCATGTCCCCAACTTTGGCCAAAGGAAAATAGACCAAGGTCACCTAGGAAGAACTTAGAAAAATTATTAATGGTGACAAATAAGGAGAAAATAATTTAATTGGGTAAATTAGCCAATAATATTATTAAAGCTCAAAAAATTATAATTATTGGCTAAGGGGAAGCAATAATTACCCAGTGAATGGTTTCTTGTGTTATATAGTATTTTTCTATGGTATGGGAAAAAGGAGAGAATACAACATGGTTTTCATTGGCCCATGGTATTTATCCATGGTATTGGAGACTTTTCAAGGATAAAAGGAGGAAGAGGCAAATGGAAAGGACATGCTTAAATATTTGGAGATTTGTTCTTGAGACTGTGTAGGGGTTATCCTAGAGTTTTCATTTGGGGTTGGTGAACCCCATCCATCCATTCTGGTCTAGTTTCAGTGGTGTGAAAGACCCACCCTAGTTGGAAAAAGGGGGAGGATCTGTTTAGGGTCTTAATCGAAGCTTCATAATTGGAGTTGGCACCACTTCCAGGTTCTTGTTGAATATATCTAGGTAGTTGCTATCACAACCATAATTATTGTACTATTTACTCTTTGCGAGTCATAATAAAGGTTCCAATATTATCTTGTCATTGTGATGTGTTAAGGAATGTCTCTAAAGTGTTTGACGAAATGTCTATGAGAATACATACTGCTGGTGAAAGTTATAAATCAATGGAAAATTGATCAATGTTGATAAATTCATAGATTTTGTCACCGCTTAGAAATATGGGATATTACAGTGGTATTAGATCCAGTGATCTTTCCATATTGAGGGGAAATGCACCCAAGGTTTCCAACCAAGCTTCATTTGACATTTTCAGTCCATTGTCTTCTTGCTTGGGAAACTTCTTGTGGAAGACCGGGTTTGCTAGGGCCAAATTCTTGTAGAGATCGAATCAACCCTATGAGATTAGATTTCTCAAAGCTTGAAATTTTAGAGGACTGGAATCTAGAGAATTGAGTAATATCTATTGCAAAAAAGGGGGTCATGATTTCATTAGAAGAAGGTCGAGTCTTGTGATCGAGGGAAACCATAGAAGAAATCGCTCGCAAGGAAAAAAAGAGGCCGTGAGTTTGTTGGATGTGAAGCAGTTGGAAGAGGGTTGGAGACAATTGTGGTGAGGTAGGGTTCATCATGGGGCCTCACTTACTGAAGGAAGAGAACCTGAAATCATGTGAAGAAGATCGATGGGCTCAGAGGAGAAGTGAATTGATAAGAGAGGGATAAATTTATTTTTTGAAGCCGCATTCACCTTAAAGAAAGGATTGATTCCGATCGACTTCGTTGGAGGAGAGATCACTGTAAAAAGGGGATAGATTCAAACATAGGAGAGGAATTTACAGTGGGTCAAGTTCATCCGTAGAATCCAAATCCATCCCAAGTTGTGTCTCTGTTGGAGGGCGAATTATCTGTTCAAGAGGGAGGTTGTGCATCACATTAAAAGGGTGGTTTTATGTCCTGAGAGGATGTAGATATTACCCATGTAGGGGGATGAAGCAAAGAATGCTAACAGAGGGGGGGGGGGACTTCTACAGTAGCACCAAAAATCATCAAGGAAATTAGGCGATCCCTTTAGTAGAGATCATTGGCAGTTTGGGAGGTCGATTCCACTAGGGTAGATGTCTTTGCAGTAGGATCGATTTGCTTGGTCAAATTGGTTGTCTACAGCATTGAAGATTTGGCATCAACACTTTCATGGGACGCATTAGCTTATAGGAGGAGTGGGAAATCGTAACATCCAAATATTAGTTGTAGAAACTACCATACCATTTTCCAACATTCACTTGTAAACACAACATTGGAGATTCCTTGTCAATCCAGAAAGACATAATCATACCAGTGGCTAATAGAAGCTGAATTGGTAAAGGTATAATACAATTGGTAGGGGCCAAACTCATGCTAAAACATTGTTAATAGAGCCTTCACCTTCAATAATAATCTACAGGATTCATTGTCTCTACTGAGCATTCATCTATCACCATATTCTGATTGTCCATGATCATTCTGGGCATGGGGACCCAAAAGAAGGGTGATCTCAACATGCTACAATTTTCCTTCCACTAAGGGTTGTTGGATAAATTCTGGATTGTTATCTTGCATTATATCAGTCATCTACAACACCATACATTCTATTTCATGCGTTGGAACCAAGTACTCTTATACTGCATATTTCTACTATTAATTGGCAACCCCTAGTGTTGTTATGTTGCACTTCTTTAACTTAGATCTATAGGAGTAGCCTCCCTTTAAAATTTTGGATGGTATTTATGTATATGAATATGTGAAACATGTTGGGCATGCCACTATTATTTTTGGACCGGTGTTAGTTCCTTTAAGGCACATGACCACAAAATGGTGACTATACCGTACTTCTGAGTTACATAGTTGTCTAATATACAATCCTCAAGTTCAAATAAAAAACATCGAAGTTGGAAAAAAAGTATTTGTCATAAGTTTTTATCTAAGTTTGGGAATTAGAGGAATAGGAGCCATGTCTTATTTAGATTCAGAGTATGAGAAGTATGAGAAGGAGTATTCTTTCTATGCCTTAGAGGTAAATTTAAAATGATTTTAAGTTGTATGATGGAAGCTATGTCAATGAGAAACCCTGTTACAGTATCTCTACCCAATTCACATTCAGATATGATGATGGTTACTCTTGTGACCACTTATACAATGGATATGCAGACAGAGGGACCAAACCGCCAAGGAAATATCCTTTGAAGGAAATAGCATGGTGGAGGGAAAAATGCAAGACCTGGCCCCAACAGTATCAAGAATATAGTGTTATGATGAATTCATCCTCAGAATTTCCTTTTGAATTTTTTGTGAATGCTTTGTTTGGGTATAATCCCAAGAATGAAGATGTGGAGTTAGTGAAGAAAAGTCTATTCCCTTCTTGCAAGAGACCTTGGAGAGAATATGTTTGGAGGAGATAAATGAGGAGACCACCACCAGTGCTAGGAAGGATAATATCACAGTCCTTAATGATGATGGTTATCAACATAATGAAGCCATCACCTATTCTACTGAGAATCACCAAGAATCATCTCTCACTGAGAACATGGATCAAATAGCATATATTGATGGATGTTATAATGGAGAGGTACCTACTGATGGGTGCCAAGGAGAGACATCTATTGTTGGATGTCCATTACTCTATGTTGGTGACATAGAGATTCCACTTGATGATACTACTCCAAGTACAAGTTCCCATGATTCTAAAAAAGATGAAGATTTTTCAGTAGAGGAAGAGGTCCTAGGATTGATCTCACCATCACCACATGAGCTTCATGAGGGTGATCGTATATTAGAGGAAGACAAGGCTTATTTTCATGAGGTTTCCTACCTTGAAGGGTCTCTCAATATGAATGAAAATAATATTAAAGAGGTCCTAGCCACTCTCCAAGCTACTAGCACACTTATGTCCCAATTGTCTTGGAGAGATGATTCCATGGAGGCACAAACTTCTAATGGAGTCATAGGGAAGATCCAGAAGGAAACATCAACAACTAAAGGTAATCTCATGTGTTTTCTTTCTGATAGAAGTGATTTGATTGAGCTTGTTAAAATATTACATGAAACCTATATAAGAGATAATGAGGAAATTTGCAAGCTCAAACATGAATTGAATTCCACCCAAGATTATCTGAAGGATGCTCAAGAAGCACTTTAAGAATCTAAGGTCCAAAATGAGCAACTTCTTGAGGAGTTGCAAAGTTCATGGTCTCCTTTCTATGTTTCTGATTTTTGTATGGATGACAGTAGAGAGATACTTCATGGTCTGGTAAACCATGAGATTCAAACTAATTTGCATATGTTTGAAGGGTTGAAAGATGAGCAAGTTGAATTCCAAACACTTGCTATGGATGAAGAAGAGCACGAGTTGTCTCATAGTGAAAGTCTCACACTCGTGGAAGAGGCACATGATCCTACACACATGGAACCAACCTTGAGGAGAAGTTTCACATTTCCTGACTTAGAGGATGAGTTAGTATTTACACTTCATCCTACACTGTTACTTCTTTTAGTTCTCATCCCATTGAGGTTTGGGTGAAGTTTGTTTTTTATTTTTTATTTTTTATTTTTTTTATTTTATTTTATCCTGTTAGTCCCACATGAGAAGTATGAGATCCATAACCTTCATGATGATCCTATGTTATGTGCACCAATCCCTTTTGAGCAGCATTTACATCCATTATTTTGTATCACTTCTACTCATGGATGCACTTCCATGAGCCACTTGGAGGCTCCTTCTTTGATTGATGGAGGTTCTTAATCCATTGCTTGGATAAGAGAACACATGTTGAGGAATCTTGATACATATTATTATTTCTTGTAGCATTATGAGACATGGGATCCTCACCTATGTTATTGGATTAGATTTGATTGGTATCTTCATGATTGTGTGTTTTTGACACATGGTGATTTTCTTGCTTGGAGGTGCAAGCTTCTTGAGTGCTCTTTTATGGATGTTCGCTTCAACCACATTAGCAGTGGCATATCTTTGTATCATTTCACTATGTTTCATTATGATGTATCTATATTAGTGATTATGATGTATGTGAGAATGCATAATATAACTTGGGATCTTGGCACCCGTCCCCATGATGTATTATTTTTTACCACTCTATGTATTGATGGAATGCGCTAGTTATGGGATCCTAGCATTCAACACTTGGTTGAAATAATTGGGAGGATATTATACCTGTCCTATTTTGATGTATTATTTTGGGAGAAATTGTGCATGGTAGAGATGTGCAAGCATTTGGACTTGGGCATCCCACATTCTAATTTGTATGTATTCACACTATGTATTGATGGGGTACACAAGTGTTGGGTCCCTGGAATCCCATACTTGTGGGACTTATTCTTGATGGCATTTCACACTAGGAGAGTGATCAAGCAGTGGGACCCAAGAATTGTTGATTATGGGAAGCTCATTAGGAACACATTTTGGTTGGATGGATTGAGGAAGCACACCTCTTCTCTTCTCCCTGGATTCATCTTTGCAGCAGTTCGTTATGGTTTCCTACATGCTTTTAGATGGACTTATTTTTTTCTTACACGGTGTCATGATGACTTCCATGTGACTCTTATGCATTGCATAGGAGAATAAATATTGCACCTTGTATTTCTAAGGATCATTTGGCATCCTCATATCATCTGTACTTAGTATTCACATTAAGTGCATGGTTGATGGTGAAAGATTGATGATGTGATGGTATTTTCCTATGATTTATTCATTGCTTGAAGCCAAGTATATTTGGAAGGGGAGGATTGTCATGTCCCCAATTTTGGCCTAAGGAAAATAGACCAAGTTCACCTAGGAAGAACTTAAGAATTTTTATTAATGGTGACAAATAAGGAGAAAATAATTTAATTGGGGAAATTAGCGAGTAATATTATTAAAGCTCAAAAAATTATAATTATTGGCTAAGGGGGAGTAATAATTACCCAATGAATTGTTTATGGTGTTCTATAGTATTTTTCTATGGTATGGGAAAAAAGGAGATAATAGAACATGGTTTTTATTGGCCCATGGTATTTATCCATGGTATTGGAGACTTTTCAAGGATAAAAGGAGGCATAGGAAAATGGAAAGGACATGCTTGAATATTTGGAGATTTGTTCTTAAGATCGTCTAGGGGTTAGCCTAGAGTTTTCGTTTGGGGTTGGAGAACCCCATCGATCCATTTTGGTTTAGTTTTCATGGTGTGACGGACCCACGCTAGCTAGACAAAGGGGGGGGATCCATTTAGGCTCTTCATCAGAGCTTCATAATTCGAGTTGGCATCACTTCCAGGTTCTTGTCGAATGTATCTTGGTAGTAGTTATCACATCCATAGTTATTATATTGTTTACTCTTTGTCAGTCATAATAAAGGTGACAATATTATCTCATCATTGTGATGTGTTATGGAATGTCTCTAAAGTGTTTGACGAAATGTCTATGAGAATACATACTTTTGGTGAAAGTTATAAATCAATATAAAATTGATTAATGTTGATAAATTCATATATTTTGTGACCATCTGAGATTCGGGATATTATAGAAGCATATGGTTTGTTGCAATATCAAGGGAGAATGTATATCCCTAGTGAAGGTGATATTAGAGAAATTGTACTTAAGGAATCCCTAAGATTTATCTATTGTGCACATCCGGGAGTAAAGAAGATGTATGCATTTATGAAAGAATTGTTCTTTTGGGCAGGACTGAAGCGATATGTGGTCAAATTCATTGCTAGGTGCCTTGAGTGTCAGGATGTCAAAGCTGATCATCACCATCAAACATCACTATTACAACCACATGATGTACCTATGTCAAAGTGGGAGGTTATTTCGATGGACTTTGTGGTAGGATTGCTATTAACTTAATTTAAATTATAGATAGTTAAAGTCCCTTCATTTTAGTTGAACTAAATGGTATTTGAGGTTTAATTCTTTTATAAGTCATTTAATTTTGAATTATAAATGATTAGAATAAATAAATGACTTACATTTAGCTAGCAGGGACAAACTACTGATTACATGTATTTTGATGTTATTTAAGTTTCATAAATTCTAGAGGAGATTAGATCTTTAGATAGTTGGATATGTTGTAAGTTGTTTTACACCTACACTCTTAGCGTATACATTTGTTAAATAAAGTACTTATAATTGAACAAAAATGAAATAGAAATATGACATAACCTAAATTTTACCCAAGAATAGAGAAAAACAATGTTTGAATTTATTATAGACGTATATTAACAGAATCTACTAAAGACCTAGCCAAGTTCTTACTGGTATCATAGCTAACTTAAGTTTTAACTTAATCATCAAGATAATTTACTTTAAATTATTAAGAATTATCTAACCATTGAATTAATAAATTAAGTATTAATTAAATTACTAGCTTATTTTAAATGATATTAATCAAGGATAAATTAATTTAATAATACTATAATTTAAATTAACTTAATAATATAAAGTATAATCTAAAATAATTTAGTTGACCTAATTTGGTTGATAAATAAATTAAGTTATTGATATAATTTATCCTAAAATTTAATTTGAAGTAAATTTAAATTTAAAATAAATTAATGATGATTAAGTTTTTTTTTTTTTAATTATTAAATTATTTTAATAATAATAATTAATTTTATTAGAATTATTTAATTAATTTATCTTTAATAATAATGTTAATACCATTTACTAATTTTAATTCATAATAATTAATTATTAAGAATTATTAGTGTTAAATAATCCTTTATTAGTAACATTAATAAAGTTAAAATTTAACACTTAAATTTAAATTTATTGCTGAATTCTTATTCATTCAACAATTTAACATTAAGAATCACCTCCCTTCATTAATCTCTTCTGGCCCTCTTAAGCACTTACCACTGCCTCTTTCTTGGGGAGGAGTGATCCACTACATTCCAAAAATATTGTTAAACAATTATGTTCCTATCCACATTTCAAGTCAATTTAATTGAATTTCAAGCACACCACTTTCACTTTCACCCACATGCATATGCATTCCTCTAATTCCTTTGACTTTTATTCAATAACCAAATTAAAGCGAATAACTTCAATTGCACTATTTCCATAAAAAGAATTAATTAATCATCTTGAAATTACAACCCTATCTAGTCATTTACTTTTGAATTATAAATAACTAACATAATAATTAATTATTAATTAAATCATTGAATAATTAATAATTTTTTAATAATTTTTTAATAAATTAAGTCCTTATTATAGAATATACTTATAGAATTATAGGTTTTATTAATTATAGTTATTAGGTTTAATTAATCATTATAAATTGACCTATAATTCTTTTTTTGGGGTTTTATTTTAGGGAAGGACAGAATTATTGGTAACCATGAGAGGGTAAAATGGAAAGGAAGTTGAAGATGGGAACCCATGGGGGAAACCAGAGAGAGATCTGAACGAGAGGGGTAGTTGGATCTTAAGAATCTGAACTAGAGGGGTAGTTGGATCTCAATACTTGCTTGAAAATACTGCTTCATATGTGTTTGTTGTTGATCTTGGGGTTTTCAGGCATAGAGGGCCAATGAATATGGGTTCCTTGGAGCTAGGGAGTTGGTGAGGCTCTTCCTAGCTGGTTGAGTGGTAAATATGTTTTGCTGTTGAGTTTTCTGCTGCAGGAAAAACTAGTCATCTACATGGAGCTAACAAGGAAAAACTACCGATTTACAAGTATTTTGATGTTATTTTAGTTTCATAAATTCTTGAGGGGATTAGATCTTAGATAGTTGAATATGTTGTAAGTTTTTTTGTACCTGCACTGTTAGGGTACAAATTTGTTACTATTGGAATTCATACTGCTAAATCGGATTGTAGTGTATCTAAGATGTTAAACTAGATAGTACCTATAATTGAACATAAACCAAACATAAATAAGACACAACCTACATTTTAGTCAGGAAGAGAGAAAAACAATGTTTAGATTTATTATATAGACCTGTATTAATAGAATTTACTAAGGACCTAGTAAGGTCCTTAATAATTATTACTGAATGAAAGGGGAGGGGATTCTTAAGAGAGGGAGGTCCTTACACATGTCATCAATCCCATTTAACAGTATAAATTCCAATACTAAAAAAATTGTATGCTAAGAGTGTAGGTATAAAACAACTTACAACATATTCAAGTATCTAAGATCTAATATCCTGTAGAATTTATGAAACTGAAATAACATCAAAATACCCGTAAATCAGTGGCTTTTCATTGCTAGCTCCATGTAGATGACTGAATTTTTCTACAACAGGAAATTCAAACGCCAAACAAATTTACCACCCAACCATCTAGAAACCGGCTCACCGTCTCCCTCGCTCCAAGGAACCCATATTCCTTGGTCCTCCATGCCTGGAAAGACCCCCTTTAAAAATCCATCAAACTCCTTCACTAATTCTAAACTTTGATTAACTTCACTCTGAAAATTACAAAACATATGGTCTCTGCATTCTTATATTTTGTTTAACATTTGGAAAGGTTGATGGTCCGTCCTATTCAAGGTTTATTACTATCATTAATTCATATATTAATTAATATCATTTTTAAGTTACATTGTACATTCTCTAGTGAGATATTCAATATGACTATGTACTAATCACCATAAAACATTCCTATTTTAAAATATGATGAGATTAATTATGGATTATCATGCTTGCCTCATGACAAATCATGTGTGTCATAGTGTGTTTATGAAATCTTATGACATGTAAAGGATACATTAAGTTGTGATTGATGATCATATAGTTGTATGAAGTAACTATGTAGAGATAGTAGATTGGAATTTATGCTTGCGTTGTTGGAAACATTAGTAGTATTGTAAGTGATTGAAGATACATTTTAAACATCATTAATAGAGTAATTCAATGTGACGGTTAAGCATGCGAACTAGTAGGGGATAAGAGGTTCGTAGTGATATTGATATCAATAAGTAAATGTATGTGACGAGCATAATTAACATAAGGTAAAGTATGCCAAACAAAGTATGTTTAAAATCACACATAATTAACATAAGATGATAGTGATAGAAAGAGTGGTATAATAAGTACAAATTTTAGGTAATTGGTGCAATTAACATTATGTTGTGGAGGTACTAAATGGAAGTATCAATATAGTTGGGGCAGACCAATGATAATACATCTCCATAATAACATGAACACTATTATGACATTCATCAAGGAAGTAAAATATGAATAATTATTAACTTCGGTAAAGATAAAGGAAGGGAGTGGTCAATGTAGCATAAGGACTAGAACGAGTAGGTGCCTAGGATAAAATATTCCTAATAAGGAAGAATTCCATAAATAATATGCATGTGGGAAAGATAGTGATATATGTGACCATTAATATAATAAAAGCACAAATGTTTGTGGTTTACAATTGATACGTGAGTCAATACCATGAAACATTCCTTGATGTAATAGATGGTAATGTGATTATGAACAAACGGTTAAAAAAAAGGGAGGATAAAAGAGTATATGCAAGCAATGAAATATAAGTAGCTTAGAAGGGTATAGTGACACATGATTTATTAGTGAGAAAATGTAGCAACTACATCATGTGACAATAATAATAAAGGGTATATCATAATGGAAGGAATATGTACATCTTTTGTCTAGTCATAATAGAACGAAATATTTAGTTTGGTATGTCAATAAATTACACATCCTTAATCTTCACCCTATAAGGATAATTTAAATGTCAATTAACAATAGAGAAGGTTGTTGTCAAATTGTATAATTTTATGAGGAACACACGTGTACATGTTAGGAGGGAGGATCATGATGGGTGATGCTATTTTGGAAGGGCATGACCTTATGTCAAATTTAAGTGGTAACCAAAAGGGTATATTGTAAAATGCATAAGTCATAGTTCTTTAAAAGTGTTGTGTAATGTAAAAAAAAATCACTAAGTAAATGGTGCAAGTTAAATACCTGAATCATCATAATGCCTTCAATTCTAATTAAAGTGACATACAAGAAAATATATCCTTATGAATCACATTAGAGAATATACAATGTAACTTAAAAATGATATTAATTAATCTATGAATTAAGTATAGTAATAAACCTTGAATAGGTCAGACCATCACCCTTTGCAAATGTTAAACAAAATATAAGAATGCAGATACCATATGTTGTGGTTTTCCATACTATTTTGATTATAACTTTGGGACAAAGTTTTCTTAAGGGTGGGTATATGTAATGCCATGTTTTGACCTTATTATTTGAACTATCATTTCCTGCTTGTAACTGCTTATTATAGTGGAAATTTGTCATTTTGATGACACTCTATTTATCGACATATTGTTTTGCGGAATTTACGTATAGGCGTGTCATGTTAATATTATGAATCATGTTCATGTTTTGATTATGTATCTAGAATGCATATTTATTAATGATGCTACATGGATACCGATTTAAAGTTATGTGTCGAATAGATGATTATGACGTGAGATGCATGATACAAAAAAAAATGATTACATTGTTGTTAGCATAACTAATTATGTATACATGTCGATGATTGCATTATATTTCATGACATATTTCTATGAGACTAACCGACCATTTAGAAGATCTAAGGAATAGTTGATCCCTACAAAAAGGAAATACAACGATGATATGAATTGATACAGAGAAATCGTATGATACTGAATCATTATTGTTATGTATGATTATTGGTATTATCATGATGTGTGGAATGGTGTGGGTTTTTAGGAAACTGAACCACCCAATCAATTATTCGATGACAAAACTTGAGCACAATAGTCACAACATAATCACTATGTCAATGTAGACATAACCCTTGTTCCATTAGTGGGGTGGAGGCATTACCCACCATTTATCCTTGAAACCCAAAGTCGTGGGAGAGTTGTGATACAACACGATCCCCAAGGTTTGTGATGATGACTAGTGGGTGCTTGTTGGGGAAGCTTGGTCGAAGGCATTGATCCATAACTATGGACTGCGGGACTCCGAATCTTTCTATCACATGATTGAATAGGAAGAGAGCGATATTCTTACCGTCCTCTGCATATGTAGGCATAGCCTCAGCCCATTTCATAAAATAATCAATGGATACGATGATGTAACCATGCCCCCCAGTTGAGGTAGGCTTAGAATGCATGTAATTGATCCCCCATTTAGCGAAAGGGCCAACGACAATGACGGGGTGTAACGGAGCAGGGTGGGTGCACTTTTTCGGATATAAATGTTGGCAGGGTGGGAATTTCTTAACAACCTCATGACAATCTTTAAAGATTGAAGGCTTGAAATAGCCAGCACGAAGGATTTTCTGGGTTGTAGCCATCCCAGATAGATGACCTCCACATGCTCCAGAGTGGCAGTAATTCAAAACTTGTTTATCTTCCTCGTGGGTAAGCCATTGTCGGAGAACAGAATCGATACCACATCTATACAAAGTGTCATTCAAGATGAGGTAGTATTTTGCGTGGTGATGGATATGGTGGTGATCGTCACGGGATAGAGTGGGCTGAAATCTCTATGTTTGGAGATAACTGAGAAAATATCCATACCATGGGTCAATAGTGCTTATCAAGAACAAGAATTCATCCGAGAATGAATCACTGGGCTCATATTCCATCGAAGCACAAGGAAGATCACACATGAGCTCAGCAAAGACCAAGGATTTCTTTGACGTAGCTTTGGTAAACTCCAGATCAAACTCTTGTAGGATGACTATCCATCGGGAATATTTACCCCCGAAAACCTAATGAGTCAGGATGTAATACATAGGGTTCTGGTCTGCCAATATGGTGGTTGTGCGGAGCAAAATGTAGTGATGAAATTTCTGAACAACAATGACCGTGGCCAATGCTAATTTCTCCACACATGAGTATCAAGTTTCAGAATCCATGAGATTCTTACTAGCATAGTGTATCACGTGCTCCTGACCGTAAGGATTCTCCTGCACAAAAACCATAGCGATGGTAGTAGTGGAGGCAGCAGTATAAGCAAAAATCCATTGAATAATCTGGGGGGTGTATCATGGGTGAGTGAGTCAGAGCTTGTTTGAGATTATCAAAGGCCCGTTGGGCATGGTCATCCCAAAAGAACAAAGTGTCCTTCTTAAGGATATGCATATAACCGTATGTTTTCTCTGCAAAATTGCAAACGAAACGACGGAGGAATTTTTCCTTCCCTTGCAAACTTTGGAGTTCTAGAAGGTTGGTTGGGGCTGGTAGGGCTAGAATAGTGGAAATTTTCAATGGATCTATCTGTTATATTTTTAACATTAAGCTACCATAACATTAGGATCTTTAACTGAGAGAACAAAAAGCACATAAATCAAACACAAGAGACAATGAACACAGTGTTTTTCCTCGGGGAAACCATAAATGGAGAAAACCCTGCAACTTCCTCAGAGATAGAATCAGCACCAAAAGTGAAACCCAAAAATAGTAAGATGATCTCCCGGCAGCAGTATCCTCTTTCTTCCTTGCCCCAATGTCTTTCTCTTCCTCAGCTATGTGCTACAACTGAGTGTGAGTGAGTGTGTGATAAATAGAGAGGATAGCTCTCTATTTATACTAATTCCTGACTTAACTAAACCCAACTAGGTCCAACTTCACTAGGTGAGTCTAATAAACCTAGTGCCCCGAAACTGCGGGGACTTTAACCCTTAGACAATAGGAGGGTTTCCCACCTTGACTTGACCTGACTTGTTTACATTATAAAAACTCCCGATAGGAACCTTGGGGCATGACATGACTCAAGTAAATTACAAATACATCCCAGAATAAACATCAGGTTACAATACATAAGAAATAAAAGTGAATACATTCTGAAGTTACAATTACATCAACACTCCCTCTTAACTAGGAAGGTATTCTCTCGACACAATTTATCAACAAAAGTCTTCTTCTATGTATCATCTGGATCATCATCGATTCCTCGTCATCTTCATCTTCAAGTCATCTCTGTCTTAAAGTCATCTCTATCTTCAAGTCATCTTCATCTGGATCTGGATCATCATCACTGGATCTGGATCATCCCTTGATCTGGATCATCCCTTGATCTGGATCATCTCTGCAGCATCACCATTGGATCTGGATCATCCCTCGATCTAGATCATCTCTCCTAGATCATCATCACTGGATCTTCACGGGTGCTATCTCATGATTCTTCTCATCATAGGAAGTTCTACAGAGCCAGCCCTTTTTCATGCTAGTTGTAGACCTAGCCTCCATGTAGGTCTTCTTCCAGTACTTATATCTAACCCTATTTTGAATTATAAATAACTAACATAATTATTAATTATTAATTAAATCATTGAATAATTAATAATTATTTAATGAGTTTTTAATAAATTAAGTCCTTATTATAGAATATACTTATAGAATTATAGGTTTTATTAATTATAGTTATTAGGTTTCATTAATAATTATAAATTGACCTATAATTCTTTTTTTGGGGTTTTATTTTGGGGAAGGACAGAATTATTGGTAACCATGAGAGGGGAAAGTGGAAAGGAAGTTGAAGTTGGGAACCCATGGGGGAAACCAGAGAGAGATCCGAACGAGAGGGGTAGTTGGATCTTACGAATCAGAACTAGAGGGGTAGTTGGATCTCAATACTTGATTGAAAATACTGCTTCATATGTGTTTGTTGTTGATCTTGGGGTTTTCAGGTACAGAGGGCCAATGAATATGGGTTCCTTGGAGCTAGGGAGTTGGCAAGGTTCTTCCTAGCTGGTTGAGTGGTAAATGTGTTTCGCGGTTGAGTTTCTTGCTGCAGGAAAAACCAGTCATCTACATGGAGCTAGCAAGGAAAAACTACCGATTTACAAGTATTTTGATGTTATTTCAGTTTCATTAATTCTAGAGGAGATTAGATCTTAGATAGTTGAATATGTTGTAAGTTGTTTTATACCTACATTGTTAGGGTACAAATTTGTTACTATTGGAATTCATACTGCTAAATGGGATTGTAGTGTATCTAAGATGTTAAACTATATAGTACCTATAATTGAACATAAACCAAACATAAATAAGACACAACCTACATTTTAGTCAGGAAGAGAGAAAAACAATGTTTAGATTTATTATATAGACATGTATTAATAGAATTTACTAAGGACCTAGTAAGGTCCTTAATAATTATTACTGAATGAAAGGGGAGGGGGATTCTTAAGAGAGGGAGGTCCTTACACATGGTATCAATCCCATTTAATAGTATAAATTCTAATACTAAAAAAATTGTATGCTAAGAGTGCAGGTATAAAACAACTTACAACATATTCAAGTATCTAAGATCTAATATCCTGTAGAATTTATGAAACTAAAATAACATCAAAATACCTGTAAATCAGTGGCTTTTCCTTGCTAGCTCCATGTAAATGATTGAATTTTTCTACAACAAGAAATTCAAATGCCAAAAAAATTTACCACCCAACCATCTAGAAACCGGCTCGCCGTCTCCCTAGCTCCAAGGAACCCATATTCCTTGGTCCTCCATGCCCGAAAAGACCCCGTTTAAAAATCCATCAAACTCCTTCACTAATTCTTAACTTTGATTAAATTCACTCTGAAAATTACAAAACATAATCACAAAACATATGGTCTCTACATTCTTATATTTTGTTTAACATTTCGAAAGGTTGATGGTCCATCCTATTCAAGGTCTATTACTATGATTAATTCATATATTAATTAATATCATTTTTAAGTTACATTGTATATTCTCTAGTGAGATATTCAATATGACTATGTACTAATCACCATAAAACATTCCTAGTTTAAAATATGATGATATTAATTAAGGATTATCATGATTGCCTCATGACAAATCATGTGTGTCATAGTGTGTTTATGAAATCTTATGATATGTAAAGGTTCTCGTAAAGGATACATTAAGTTGTGATTGATGATCATATAGTTGTATGAAGTAACTATGTAGAGATAGTAGATCAGAATTTATGCAATGCATGAGTGATTGCGTTGTTGGAAAAATTAGTGGTATTGTAAGTGATTGAAGATCCATTTTAGAGATCATTAATAGAGTATTTCAATGTGACGGTTAAGCATGTGAACTAGTAAGAGATAAGAGGTTCGTAGTGATATTGATATCAATAAGTAAATGTATGTGATGAGCATAATTAACATAAGGTAAAGTATGCCAAACAAAGTATGTTTAAAATCACACATAATTAACATAAGATGATAGTGATAGAAAGAGCGGTATAATAAGGACAAATTTTAGGTAATTGGTGAAATTAACATTATGTTGTGGAGGTAGTAAATGGAAGTATCAATATAGGTGTGGCAGACCAATGATAATATGTCTCCATAATAACATGAACACTATTACGACATTCATTAAGGAAGTAAAATATGGATAATTATTAACTTCCGTAAGGACAAAGGAAGGGAGTGGTCAATGTAGCATAAGGACTAGAACGAGTAGGTGCCTAGGATAAAATATTACTAATAAGGAAGAATTCCATAAATAATATGCATGTGGGAAAGATAGTGATAAATGTGATCATTAATATAATAAAAGCACAAATGCTTGTGGTTTACAATTGATACGTGAGTCAATACCATGAAACATTCCTTGATGTAATAGATGGTAATGTGATTATGAACAAATGGTTAAAAAAAAGGGAGGATAAAAGAGTATATGCAAGCAATGAAATATAAGTAGCTTAGAAGGGTATAATGACACATGATTTATTAGTGAGAAAATGTAGCAACTACATCATGTGACAATAATAATAAAGGGTATATGATAATTGAAGGAATATGTACATCTTTTGTTTAGTCATAATAGAACGTAATATTTAGTTTGGTATGTCAATAAATTACATGTCCTTAATCTTCACCCTATAAGGATAATTTAAATGTCAATTAACAATAGAGAAGGTTGTTGTCAAATTGTATAATTTGATGAGGAACGCATGTGTACATGTTAGGAGGGAGAATCATGATGGGTGATGCTATTTTGGAAGGGCATGACCTTATGTCAAATTTAAGTGGTAACCAAAAGGGTATATCGCAAAATGCATAAGTCATAGTTCTTTAAAAGTGTTGTGTAATGTAAAAAAAAATCGCTAAGTAAATGGTGCAAGTTAAATACCTGAATCATCATAATGCCTTCAATTCCAATTAAAGTGACATACAAGAAAATATATCCTTATGAATCACATTAGAGAATATACAATGTAACTTAAAAATGATATTAATTAATCTATGAATTAAGTCTAGTAATAAACCTTGAACAGGTTGGACCATCACCCTTTGCAAACGTTAAACAATATATAAGAATGCAGATACCATATGTTGTGGTTTTCCATATTATTTTGATTATAACTTTTGGACAAAGTTTCCTTAAGGGTGGGTATATGTAATGCCATGTTTTGACCTTATTATCTGAACTATAATTTCCTACTTGTAATTGCTTATTATAGTGGAAATTTGTCATTTTGATGACACTCTATTTATCGACATATTGTTTTGCGGAATTTACATATAGGCGTGTCATGTTAATATTATGAATCATGTTAATGTTTTTATTATGTATCTAGAATGCATATTTATTAATGATGGTACATGGATACTGATTTAAAGTTATGTGTCAAATAGATGATTATGACGTGAGATGAATGATACGAGAAAAAATGATTACATTGTTGTTAGAATAACTAAATATGTATACATGTTGATGATTGCATTATATTTCACCACATCTTTCTATGAGACTAACTGACCATTTAGAAGATCTAAGGAATAGTTGATCCCTACAAAAAGGAAATACATCGATGATATGAATTTATAAAGAGAAATGGTATGAGACTGAATCATTATTGTTATGTATGATTATTGGTATTATCATGATGTATGGGATGGTGTGGGGTTTTAGGAAACTGAATCACCCAATTAGTTATTCGATGGAAAAACTTGATTACAACAGTCACAACATAATCATTATGTCAATGTAGACATAGTCCCTTGTTCCATTAGTGGGGTGGAGGCATTACCCACAATTTATCCCTGAAACCCACAGTCATGGGAGAGTTGTGCTACAACATGCTCCCCAAGGTGTGTGACGATGAATAGTGGGTGCTTGTTGGGGAATCTTGGTTGAAGGCACTGATTCGTAACTATGGACTACGGGACTCCAAATCTTGCTATCACATGATTGAACAGGAAGAGAGCGGCAGTCTTACCGTCCTCTGCATATGTAGGTATAGCCTCAGTCCATTTCATAAAATAATCAACGGCTACGATGATGTAACCATGCCCCTCGGCTAAGGTAGGATTACAATGCATGTAATTGATCCCCCATTTCAATAAAGGGCCAACGGTAGTGACGGGGTGTAACGAAGCAGGGTGGGTGTGTTTTTTCGGATAGAAATGTTGGCAAGGTGGGCATTTCTTAATAGCCTCGTGACAATCTTTAAAGATTGAAGGCTAGAAATAGATAGCATGAATGATTTTCTGGGCTGTAGCCATCCCAGATAGATGACCACCACATGCTCCAGAGTGGCAGTCATTCAAAAATTGTTCAGCTTCCTTGTGGGTAAGGCATCACTGGAGAACGAAATCGATACCACCTCTATACAAAGTGTCATTCAAGAAGAGGTAGTATTTTGCGTGAAGACAGATACGGTGGCGATCGTCATAGGATAGAGTGGGCTGAAATCTCTGTGTCTGGAGATAAATGAGAAAATATCAATACTATGGGTCAGTAATGCTTATCAAGAACATAAATTCATCTGGGAATGAATCAATGGGCTCAGATTCCGTCAAAGCACATGGAATATCACACATGAGCTCAGCAAAGACCAAGGATTTCTTTGACGTAGCTTTGGAAAATTCTAGATCAAACTCTTGTAGGATGACTATCCATCAGGAATATTTGCCCCCAAGCACCTGATGAGTCAAGATGTAATACATAGGGTTCTGGTCTGCCAATACGATGGTTGTGCGGAGAAAAATGTAGTGACGAAATTTTTGAACAGAAATGACCATGGCCAATGCTAATTTCTCCACGCGTGAGTATTGAGTTTCTGAATCCATGAGATTCTTACTAGCATAGTATATCACGTGCTCCTGACTGTCGGGATTCTCTTGCACCAAAACCATAGCGATGGTAGTAGTGGAGGCAGCAATGTATAAGAGAAAATCCTTTGAATAATATGGGGGGTGTATCATGGGTGAGTGAGTCAAAGTGTGTTTGAGATTATCAAAGGACCATTGGGCTTGGTCATCCCAAAAGAATGGAGTGTCCTTCTTAAGGAGACACATATAACCATATGTTTTCTCTACAAAGTTGCAAATGAAACAACGAAGGAAGTTTTCCTTCCCTTGGAAACTTTGGAGTTCTAGAAGGTTGGTTGGGGCTGGTAGGGCTAGAATAGCGACAACTTTCAATGGATCTATCTGGATGCCATTCTTAGAAACCACAAAACATAACAGGTGTCCCGTCTCGATGCAAAAAATAGATTTATGAGGATTGAGCTGTATGTTATAATGACGACATCTCAGAAAAATGTCTCTAAGATGACTAGGGTGGTCCTCCCATCACTGTGAATGAGCTGGGAGGTCGTCAAGGTACGGTTCTACAAAATGTTTTATATCATGAAATGCATAGGACATAACATGCTAGAAAGTGGTTCCAACATTTTTCAGGCCGAATGGTAACTTCCTGTATGCAATGGTTCCCCATGGGAAAATAAATGTTGTCTTGTGTTGATCGGTGGGTAAAATCTCAATTTGGTTATAACCCGAAAAGCCATCCATAAACTAGAAGATGACACTTCCAGCACAGTTGTCGATAATCTGGTCGATATGTGGAGTGGGAAAGTTGTCTTTGGGACAAGCTTTGTTCAAATCTCTGAAATCGATCCAGACTCTAATGATGCCCTGCTTTTTATTGACAGGGACAATGTTCGATACCCATTCTATCAGGGGTACAGGATAAATAAACCCTGCTTTTAGAAGCTTTTCTATTTCAGTTTTGATAGCTGCGGCTTTCTGTGGATGGACTTGACTCAGTTTTTTACTGACAGGTTTTGTAGTGGGACAAGTTTTTATTTCATGAACCACAATGGATGGGTCTATCCCAGGAATTTCTTCATAGGACCAGGCAAAGACATCTCAGAATTATTTACAAAGTGCTCTATATGCATCAGATTCTTCTGCTGAGCAGTTATGCCCCACATGAACGTGCTTAAGGGTGTCAGGCTTGGTTGATATGTCTATTGGATTTGTTTGAGTAATGTTACATAGATTTCCTTCAGACTCTGTGTTCTGCAACAATATAGGACTTTGAGGTGTTTGGACAATATCACTGAGTAAAAAGGGATGCAAAATCATGGTCTACCAAACTAGTGTTGAGGAGGAACGAGGATCTATGATGATGATCCTCTCATGTAGGTTGATTCATACTCATGACCTCCATAATGGACTCATCAGAAGGAAAAGTCTCGAAGAGATAATATAGAGTAGGAAGAGAGGGTTCTAACCAGTAGGGCAGGTGGTAAGGGTCTGAAGCCACTAGATGAAGGTCATTAGTGTGGTCATCGGAAAGGGTTTGGATAAAATTGTACATTGCTTCATGAAGACTCAACGAGGTGGACCCAAATTTTTTTTTCCCTTTGGATCATAATCAAATGAAGAAATCATATTTACCGTCGTCATTTCTATGTTAGGAGGATTTGACGGAAAAATCCCCATAAGGGAAGAATCCTTCAACATGCCTACCCCAATCGACTAGTAAGGAGGAGGGGAATGGACTAACATAGGGATGGTATTAGCCATAGGGGTGGTAACATTCGGCATACAGAAATTGAGCTGATCAATGGTTATAATCCTCCCTAGATGCGGAAACTAGATGGTTCAAAATACCGTTGAAGCGACAACAGTCATGGCGTAAAACCAATTTCTTCCTAATAGGAGCTTGTAGTCCAACGGGGCATCTACTACTTCCACTTGAATGGAAATGGTTTTTCCCCCAAGCTCGACTGAAAGGGATGGTATGAGAGCATGGGGCTGGGAACCTCATCCATCAAAGGATTTCAGAGTCATTGGTGATGTTACAAGCTCGGGAGAGCCAATAGCTTTCCAACAAGATAAGGACAAAACCGAAGTTGAAGCTCCTTTGTCTTAGACAGTTCTAAATACCTTCTTTTCGACTACTTTCATTATGATTTGGAAAGCGAGTTTGTGAGGTAGTAATGAATTATAGTTTTTGACATTAAATTGAATAAAATTAGTGTTGTCTGGGTCTAAAGCTCCTAACACGGTTAACAAGTTTCTGGATTGCGTTGGACAACTTTGGAGTACTTCCAAGGTAGATATTGCACATGGTTCTTGAGCAAGATATTCAACTACATTATAAAACTGGGCAGATCAGGCATTAGGGTTAAAAACAACCTTCCTAAGAGTACTCTTGGGTGGGCACAAAACCATGTCGAGATTAGGTTTCTCAATGGTTAGGGGACCAGTAGATGAGGACTCAGGAGAACCAGTAGAGGGAGATTTTCCTGAAGAAAAATTGTCTTCTTTCTTATCTATGGGTCTGTCATAAATCTGACTTTGAGTTTGCAAATTAATAGTGTCTGAGGACATCATGCGAACTTCCTCCGAAGAATTAGAATTTCCCTGATTAGACATGTGGTCTATTAGCTGTTGTTGAGAGGGAAAAGGATCTGTGAGAACTGCTGGCATGGGATTAGTTTTTAGAAATTGATTGATTTCTTCATGATGAGGACACTCTTTTGTGAAGTGGTCACCTCCGCATACCAGACATGGATATTTCTCTTTTCTTTTCCCTTTATCATTCTTGTTGATGGTTGGTTTTGGATTTTCCTATGGGTTTTTAGGTTTTTTGTTTTTGGCTTTACCTTTATTTTTATTGTTGCTGGGCATTTGTGTACTCTTAATGGAATTTAACTTGGTGGAAACCTTGGTAGTTGAAGGAGTAGGGGTGGAAGTCTGGGGTTGCTTAGCAGGTTTTGCTACTGGAAGGGACTAGATTGAACCAGCAATCCAATCAACAAGGGTTTCTATTGGTGGCTTGGTAGGATTGGTGCTTTGGTGAGGAGCTTGAGGGGTCAAGTCATACAACGTTCTGGTATGGGAATATACTGAGTCCAAATATTGGGCTCAACTAATGGCTTGCTCTTCGGTAATAGCACCACCCATAGCCACATCTTGGGCGATAGGAGGAAACAAAGATTTAGTAAACCAATAAGCTAACAATTGATTTGGGATAGGAGCTTTAATAAGTATTCTTCGACTTATCCACTCGTGGATATGATCTGATATGTGCGTGGAGGTGTTTTGACGTAGAGAAGTTAAGAGATATGTACCCATTTCATAGCGGATAGGAAGCTGAAAGTGTGTAAGAAAGACAATTGCCAAAGAACCAAAATCCACAAATGAATGTTGTGGAAGTTCAATGTACCATTTCATGGTGGTACTGGTCAAAGTTAGCTGGAAGAGTCTTAAACAAACTGAATCATCCATTAGGGAGTTTGAAGAACACCACAAATGGAATGTCATGACATGTTTTTTTGGATCATCTCCCTGCTTCCCATCGAATTTTGGAATGTTCGATGGTAACTTTATGGGAATGGCAGGCCATGACGGGTTATGTCGAATGGGATCATTTATCAACTTGGACAAATCAGGAAAGTCCAAAGTTGATAGGAAAGGTAATCGACGATTAGTTTGTACGTACTGGTAGTATTGATAGGGCATATAAGTACTAGTAGGACCATAAGTAGACTGATATACAGGTTGTTGAAATGGTTGTTGTGATGAAGAACCGCCGAAAGATCCACCTGCAGGGGGTTGATTTCTAGGATCGGGGCCATTAGGACCACTGGAGCTTCTGTGAGGAGGACCACCAGGGCCTCTAGGACCACCAGGGCTGCTGGGACCACTAGGACCACCTGAGAAGAAGGAATTGTGCAACTTTGAAAACTAGGCCTTCCTAGTTGAAGGTGTTCTCTCCACAGATCATCAAGCAAGAAGGGCTAGGATAATACACCTCAATAGGGTGCATTTATTGGTGGTATCAATTTTTTGATAAGAGAAGTTTTGTTGTACATCCAAAATACAACTGCAATGGAAGCTAATGAAAATCAGGGTTTCATGCCTGAAAACTCTAAAAGACTGAATTTACTAATCCTAGAACGTTTTCTATAACGCAAGATTGGAGAAGTCTCAGAAGTCAAAATTTTTATATGCCAGAGAAGAATTCATGCTGTACACTATGTAAAATTTTTAGCCTCATATTCGCTATACTTCAGGAGACATGGTTCCTCCGAATCAGGGTTAAATCCTCCTCCAGAATACAGTGATAAACATGTGACCTAATGAGATTTGCTATATCTCAGGCTAGGAAGGTCCAAAATAAAGTTTGCAAGATGTTGCAGGTAGGGCACATAATTTAGTTTATGTGGTAAGTTTTTTAGACCCAGAATGTGAAACAGTGACGTGTGGCAGTCTGTACAAGTTCTTTATGATGAACAGTCCCCAAAACAGTCACCTTGGGAAACGCAACATAAGTCCCACTTGGAGAATCCATTTCTTTTCTAACCTATGGGGTTGGAAAGAATACTTATCAGGATATCACAATAAAAATTTTCAGACATTAAGGATCCAAACCTTTTGAGATACAACAAAACCAATACCAGTCATTTATGCAAAAGAAATTGGAAAATTAGGCCTTCCTGTTCTGGGAGCCCCATTGGAAAAGGATTACATTGGACAACTCATGTTGAAGAGTCCCATATTTCTATCCAATCAGAATTTTGAAATTACAATTTTTGAAAATTAGGGTTTCTCTGACAAACCCTAGATCAGCCAGCTTCAAAACTAGGGCGTACAACTCAAATTAGTAAGACCAAAATTTTTGCTATTTACATTTGAGGTTCGAATTTCAAAATGACTAATCACACCATCTTGATGACAAGCTTGGTGAAACTGGAAACTTCCGAGTATGGAAGTATAGGACCTCCATGATCCTTGAAGAAATTGACTTGGATCAGTATTTCAGTAAGGAAGTTCTAGGAACCAGAGGGAGATGGAACTAAGGCTAGATCCAAGAGAATCATCGCAAATTCTATTAAATATCATCTCATCCCTCATGTGTCATCCTTGAAGAAACCAAAAGGAAGTGTTCGATGCTATGATGAAGCAATCAAAGAAGAAAAAGATGTTGCTATAACCACCTTGAATGGCATCCCAAGATCATGGGATTCATTCATTCAAGAAATGTGTTCTAGAAGGAAGTGATTACTTTTAGCAGATTCTGGGAAGAGTGCACAGAAGAAGAAGCTCAACTCATAATAAGAGAAGAGAATATGGGAGCAACTAAAGATCAAGCTCTCACGATTCAATGAAGATCCCTCAAGCGATGAGGATATGAAGGAATCAATTCTTGAATAAGCTATTTTCCTTCTTAGAATTTGGATAAGAAATGATGATGTTATGAATGAGGAAGATGATGAAGTTGAAGGATCAAGAAGGAGTCTACCCACGAAACGAATATAGATAAGTATTTGAATTGTCTTTTCCTATATATCTAGTTGTTTATATGACATTGTTTAGTTGTGAAATGTATTATGCATGATAGAATGTATGCATTAATGAACAATATACTAATAATATTCATGTTCTGGGTAAGTAGCCTATAGTGCTATACAACACTCCATTGCTATTTATATAGGATGCAAACTCTTTGTTGACATATTGGGATTAGTGCACAATCTCAAAAATGTTATGGTAGAGATGGAAGGCATTTGGAAAGTTTGTGTATACGAGATATGGATGAATGTTGTATTGGCTAAATTAGTTGCATGATTATATGTTTATGCATAAGAATTTTCCATTATGAATATGCCTTATGAAATGTTTCTAACCATACAACTCGTGCATTTGACTTGTAGGAAAGATTGCGTACAATCTCCTATAATAAAATAAGGATGAGACTTGTTTCGAAGAACAAGTGATGATAGTTCAAGATTCACTCTAATAAGAATACATGAATATGAACATGAAGATTCCACTACGAAAGAAAAAGCTTCATAAGAATATAAAGAGAATGGTAGATCGTCTTCGAGAGATAAAGACCACCTTGGGCACAAGAAATAATCCAAAATGAAAAATAGTATGACGAGACTTCAAGAGGTCTAATACACACTCTAGTTATGTGACAATATTAAGAGACATCATTGATGTAGATCCTTCTAGCTATGAAGAAGTAGACAAGAAGAAAGGGAAGGAGACTATGATCAAAGAGTACCAATTCAAGAAGAATGATGACTAGTGTTACAACTAATTTTACCACACATAGTGGATCACATATTTATGGCCTCCCCTGTCCCTCTACAAACTCTTTGGACCCCATGGATTGATACTGTACCTTTGATGTTTCCAAGTTAATCCATTAAAACACCTATTTATTGCTGTATGTGAGTTTTAATCCCATACTCATGTGTATACGTGTTATACCCAAATCCTATCACCAACATGTGATGAGATCCTTAACACCTATTTTTGCCTTAAATCCCAAACTTGGAGTGGAAACATGCTCTGGATGTCAATCCTACATGAAATACCCTAGCACCGTTTTTTCCCTTTAGCTGATGAGCGGTACCTTGTTCAACAAAACCTAAGTCCTATTATAGAGAAGCGGTGCTGTCGCATATGTGATTTGTTCTTGAAGCGATTCTTACCCTTCAACGCTCTGTCATAAGGGCATATAAGCAGTACCCTTGGTAAAATTGGAAAAAAAAGAAGATTCTCAAGGTTTCTAGAACATGAGCCTTGTGTCCTCCGTTATCCCTATCAATCTAGGTTGGTTGGAGTCGAGATCCCTCTTGGTAGGATCTTATGGCCACCTCACCCACAATTCTCTCAACTATCCCTATCCATTGAGCCCTATAAATACGAGCTCATGTCCCATAGTTGAGAGGGAGAACTAAATGGTAATGGTATGCCTTTGAATTGACTACCTAGCCCATTCCATTGGAGAGCACAAGAGAGAAAGTTGGAGCTATCGGGGATGAGGTGTTTGTCTTGTGGGGGAGTTTGTCAATACTAAGGCAATGGTTGTAGGCTTCTTCATTGATTTATTAATGCAAGGCTGATTTTCATCCCACATATCTATTGTACTGATCTCGCATGTATATGTTACTGGATTCCTTAGTCACTAGTATGAACGTGTAACTAAAGTTCTGGTAGCTTTGATGTTCTTGTTTGTTTGACATGTTCTATAGGTACATAGGTTCATAATCAAAGCATTATTCCAGGTGTTTACAACATTTAGGGAAGGTTTTCACCCTTTGTCATTCACTTATTTGTTCTGGATCTGAACCATTTAGACCAGAGGAACAACTTCTGTCCACAGAAGGTGCAATATTCTTGACAACAAATCTGGCGACTCTGCTGGGGGATAAAGCAAGTTTTCATTGATCTGATCTTCCTCAGTCCTTTAACAATTGTCTGAATCCAGGATCCAATATTTAACTCTCTTCAGTGAGATCTGCCATCTGACTTAGTCAAGTTTGGTTTGAAACTTTCAGATCTGAACTGCTTTGACTTTATATGCTCTATTTTATTGTCAATTCATCAGTCTTTATCTTGATTTGAACAATTTTTTACTTGAATTCTCATTCTCTTTGTGTTCTGTATATATTCAGGGAACTACGCATGTGCTGTAGGAAATAAGTGGTGCCACCGCCTAAACCCTGTTATCAATAGGCGGTGCCACCGCTTGAGTGCAGTGATCCAGAAGTAGTGCTTGTCCAGAACCACTCTGTCAAAGACCCCTCTAGCGTGATGCCAGGTAGGCCTTGTTCCAGAACTTGATTTTTTGTGATTTTTTGCAATATTAGTGTTTTGCTTGCTTTCAATCATGTACTATCAGGCTTGTTTGTTTGAATCTGAATGCTTATGGTTGAAATTTTTGTGGTGAAAACTTGTTTGATTGAAAGAATTCAAAAGCTAAGTTAGGATTGTTGATTATTCGTTTGCTTTCATGCTTGTTGGTTGTGATTCTGAAAGGAATTGTTGAAAGCTTAGGTTTCATTTGGATCTCGTTTCGTTTCATTTATGAAGACTGAAAGAAAAACCACTTGATCATCATCTTAATTTCATTTTTTCCATAGAGGACTTATTTTTTCTTTTAAAAAGAATTTTTTTTGTTGAGATTGGGTCATTATTTTCACTGAGCATAGGGAACTGGATCTCTGATTAGGCTCACAAGATTTTAGGTTCCCTTTGTTCTTTTGTCTCTCTTGTATTATTACTGTCTCATAAAAAGAAAAAATATTGTAGTTTTAATTTAGATCTATCTATGTTTCAAAGAAAAATTGAAAAAATGGATTGCACATGCATGTAGAGTGCTTGTTGTTTTTCTTTTGGGAAAAGAGACTCTTACCCATCTGATTGCTCTCAAAAAGAAAAATGAGTTTGGAATGTGTTGCTTGTTATTGGATTTGATTCGTTCAAAGTAGTTGTTTGAGAATTTTTGGTTTTCAAAATGAAAAGAAAATACTCTCTCTCCCTCCTGTAAGTAGGCATACCTCAAACAGTAAAGTGAAATATTTACATCTACATATCTGCATGGTTTTACTTTTTCTGTCAAAATTCCATGCATTCACCTAACCGTTCACTTTAAAATTAATGGTAGTTAGAGGCTTAAAATTTACATAGAAATTTGAGTGATAGGCTAGAGACGTGTTCGGGCGTTGTTAAGCATAGGATTTGTTGTTACTTGTTCGCACTACATCCCGGGACTCGTGCGGTTCTTCCACGTACCATCGGTATATTGAACGGCCTTTCACGTACCCTTGAGGTATATTGAAAGGTACTTCACGTACTCGATTGTATATAGGAAGGCCCCTTGTGAATAGCTGTGCATTAGACAACACTACTACCGATTTGAGCTCCCACGTACCTTGCGTATATCGGGAGACCCCACTAGGATACCTTATCTATCTGAGAAAATCCCTTTGGCCATCTTGCTTGGAGCCATACACCGAAAACAACATTCAGGGAGATTACTATGCATGTACCTAGAGTATATTGCGAGTGGCACCTTCTTGAAAATCTTGGTGAGAGACCGAACTATTTGAACTCCTCTTGTCATTTAAGTTTACTTGTTTGGACTGTAGCTTGAGTAGGGGAATTTTTGGTGTGTTAATTTTTCTAGTTTTGAAACCCTAGGTTAGATAGGAACTATACAAAGTGGCTGAATTGAGACAGTCCAGAAGAGTATGGGGCTTGCCACTTGATTTTACTCCTATTTCAGAGAAGATCCTATGGAAGCTATCAACCAAGGAGATGCTACCAACTCCCAAGGAGGAGAAAATGTGGTTGTAGAAAGTGGAGATCCATATCCTTCACACGGTCCTCCCTTGGCTCAACAACCTTCTAGGGGTAATACTTCTTTCCATTCTCCCATAGAAGGCCATGTTGATGATACTACCCATCCAGATTATTGTCCCAATGCTCTGTTTTGGGATACCTCTTTGGGACAGGCCATTGCTTCGTTTGGAACCCGTCCAACCTCTTCTGAAGAAATTTCACCAAATGAAGAAGAACATAGACAATACTGGGTAGCTATTCTCTATACAAGAGACCTTGAAAATAAAATAGATAACATATTGGGTACACCACCACCTCGCTCGATAGTTTTTCCTCGTAATACAGACCCTTGGCCCACAGGATATCGCTCACTTGCTGATTCGATGAAACCCATTGAACCTATTCTAGATCACGCTGTCACTCTACATAATCTAGGTCAAACCACCAACCCCACCACCTCCCATATTATGTCTATTCAAAATCCTCCCTGTCTTCCGCACCTATGGAACAACATTCAATTCCTGTTTCATCAACACCTTCTAGTGCAAGGGGGGCAACCCCCGACACAACCTATGCTACCTATCACTGGAGTTGTAGATAGTAATGTATAGACCTCTAGTATAGATAAATCTATAGTATATGTACCTCCTACCCATACGAATGTGGTTAACCCCCCATCCAGTTCAGGTCAGCCCTTGGGGGCACAACCTGTAACCAATCAAACTTCTTGGGGATATGGTTACATAGAAAATCAAGTACATGTACGAAATATCAATTACCAACCCACCCCTACAGGAATGCCTTACGCTGGAATTCCATATCCTAGTAATACTTTCACTCCATGGGGGCAACCTAACTGGTCCTACATGACAGCTATGGGAGGGATACCTATACTGTAATGTCCCTGGTTTTGACCCCATTTGCATGATGTATATATTGTAATTAATCGTGGTGAGAAGCTCAAGGCAAAAGCCCCACCATCAATTTGGTTGTGTGTGTGTTTTGGTAATGGGGATAGTTGCCGATGGTTTATCATGCCATTTGGCACATTATAATTTGGCATCATGTAAATACGCACATCAATTAAAACTAAAACCACAACCAGCTACGGCAATGCAACGTTGAATTAAAAGGGCATGGTTCCAAAGGATAAGGGGTGGGGGATGTCAAACCTTGGTTCATGGGGGAAAAACCCATGTGTTGCCACCTTGTTTTGTTTTGCCATCTTCCCTTGTCAACCTCTTTATTGTTTTGGGGAGTAGTGGAGGAGTTATGGTTGCTGGTGGTTGGGGCAGTTATTGTCCTTGGGAGTGGGGTGGCAGGGCTGTCAGTCCCTTGCCCACACACCCACTCCACCCATGACTGCTTGCACTCCACTCTCACGCGACCTTCCATTCTCCCCACGGCGCATTCTCTCCTGGGTCAGTTCGTTCCCCATCGTGGTCTGTTCATCTTCCTCACGTAGAGGTCGGTGTTGTTTTCCTCATGCATAGGAAGTGGTTTTTCCGGATCTCACGCAGCTAGGAGAGGAGCTGCATTTCAGTGGCCATTCACATTTTCTACAGATTGGAATCGGGTATGTTTTCCTCTGTGTTTTGTGGTCTGGTGCAAGTTTCCTCACACAAACTGTTTGGGGTCGTTTTCCCATGTTGTGAGCTGTGCTCACTGCTTGTGTTTTGGGGCTGTTGTCTTCCCCACGTTTTGTTGGTTGTGGTGCTTAATTTCATTTTGGGCCACTCTTGATTTCCAATCTATTGGCTGAGTTTCCCTGTTTTGGGATTGTGGATTGCTGCTATCATTCATTGTGTGTTTGTGGCTGCTGGAGTACCCTGGTTTTGGGTTGCAGCTGAGTTGTTTTGGCCACGGTAGGGCCAAGAACAACTCTGTGTTGCCTTGTGGGCTTGAGCTGTGCTCATCATTTGTTTGGGGTTATCCCTGGTCGTCTTTGCTTCTTCACAGGACTGTGAAGGGATTGTTATGCTACGGGTATGCAGTGGTTGTCCTTTGGATTGTGCTGGCTTGGCCGATCTATTGATGGCCTGGTAAACCCAGTGGTGTTGGTTTGCTGATTGTGTCCCTCGATTATGTGTAATCCTGCCATGACCCTTATCCTTGGAGGAATCATTCCTAGCTCAGGGGTGGCAGTGTTGCTGAGAGATTGATGAGCACGCTGGCCTATGGTTGGGTAGAACGTTGCAGTGACATAGCTGGTTGCGGGGTAAACTCTTCATCAAAAAGATAAATAATCTTGACCGTGTTATCTCTGCAATTGAATATATTGTTTTATGAATTATAATGAACATATGAATGCTGGGAATGTATGCGTTTGCTTTCGCTGTATGATTGAGGAGTTAGGCATCTGAGTGTGCTTGTATGTTTATGCATCTTTGTATGCATTCTGTTAAGTAGTTTCAATTCCAGCATTGATGGATTATGTATCTAGTTATGTATCTCTATTATGAATTATGTTTAAGCTTTTAATATCAGCATTTTTCCTGTTTATGTTCATGGGGCTGTTTGCCCGGTTGCCTTTGTGTTCATCGCGTCCTCTTCGCCAGTCCAAGGGATGGGGACATGAAATATACATACTGTGGGGTGTGCGAGAGGACCATCTTACGAAGGTCCTCCCTCTGGAGGGCCTAGTGGATTCCCTCCTTATGGTCCTGGGGGGCCTGGTGGCTTTCCTCCTAATGGTCCCAGAGGGTCTGGTGGCCTTCCTCCTAGTAGTTTCAGAGGCTCTGAAGGTTTAACTCCAAGGGGTCCTAGAGGGTTTGGTGGTCCTCCTTTTGGTGGCACAGGTGGTCATGGATGTCCCGACAGTCTTGGTGGTCCTCCTACCGGAAGCTCCGGTGGTCCTAATGGACCCGATATTGGAAATCAATCACTTGCGGGTGGATCTTTTAGCAGTTCTTCATCACAATAGTGATTTCAAAAACTTGTATATCAGTCTACTTATGGTCCTACTGGTACTTATATGCCCTATCAATACGACTAGTATGTACAACCTAATCACCAGTTACCTTTCCTAGAAACTTTGGACTTGCCTGATTTGTCCAAGTTGATTAATGATCCCATTTGAGATAACCCCTTGTGGCTTGCCATTCTGGTAAAGTTACCATCAAACATTCCAAAATTCAATGGGAAGTAGGGAGATGATCCAAAAAACCATGTCATGACATTCCATTTGTGGTGTTCTTTGAACTCCCTAATCGATGATTCAGTTCATTTAAGACTCTTCCAGTGAACTTTGACTGGTACCGCCGCGAAATGGTACATTGAACTTCCACAACATTCATTTGTGGATTTTGGTTCTTTGGCAATTGTCTTTCTTACACACTTTTAGCTTCCTATCCACTATGAAACGGGTATAGATATCTTAACTTCTCTACGTTAGAACACCTCCATGCACATATCAAATCATATCCATGAGTGGAGAAGGTAGAGAAGACTTATTAAGGCTCCTATCCCGGATCAATTATTAGCTGATTGGTTTACAAAATCTTTGTTTCCTCCAATCGCCCAAGATGTGGCTATGGCGATTTCGTTACCAAAGATAAAGCCATTAGTCGAGCCCAATATCTAGACTTGGTATATTCCTAGTCCAGAACATTGTATGACTTGATCCCTCAAGCTCCTCACCCAAGCACCAATCCTGCCAAGCCACTAGCAGAAACCCCTGTTGATGGGATTGTTGGTTCAATCCATTCCCTGTCATTAGCAAAAATTTCCAAGCAACCCCACACTTCCACCCCTACTCCTTCAACTCCCAAGGTTTCCGCCAAGGTAAATTCCATTCAGAGTACACAAATGCCCAGCAACAATAAAAATAAAGGTAAATCCAAAAACAAAAAACATGGAAACTCACAGGAAAATCCAAAACCAACCATCAACGAGAATGATAAAGGGAAAAGAAAAGTGAAATATCCATCTCTACTATGCGGAGGTGACCACTTCACGAAAGAGTGTCCTTGTCATGAAGAGATCAATCAATTTCTAAAAACTAATCCCATGCCAGTAGTTCTTATAGATCCTTTTCCCTCTCAACAACAGCTGATGGACCACATGTCTAATCAGGGAAATTCTAGTTCTTCAGAGGAAGTTCTCATGATGTCCTCAGACACTATTAATTTGCAAACTCGAAGTCAGAGTTATGACAAATCCATAGAAAAGAAATAAGACAATTCTTCTTCAGGAAAAGCTCCCTCTACTGGTTCTCCTGAGTCCTCATCTACTGGTCCCCTAACCATTGAGAAACCTAATCTTGACATGGTGTTGCACCCACCCAAGAGTAGTCTTAGGAAGGTTTTTTTTAACCCTAATTCTCGAGCTGCCTAGTTTTATAATGTAGTTGAAGATCTTGCTCAGGTACCATGTGCAATGTCTACCTTGGAAGTTCTCCAAAGTTGTCCAACGCAACGCAAAAACTTGTTAACCGCATTAGGAGCTTTAGACACATACAACACTAATTTGATTCACTTTAATGTCAAAAACTATAAGTCTGGAAGACCTCACAAACTCGCTTTCCAAATCATAATGAAAGTAGTTGGAAAGAAGGTCTATAGAACTGTCTTAGATGAAGGAGCTTCAACTTTGGTTCTGTCCCTGTCTTGTTGGAAAGCTATTGGCTCACCCGAGCTTGTAACATCACCAACAAATCTGAAAGCCTTTGATGGGTGAGGTTTCCAGCCCCATGGTCTCATACCAGCCCTTTTAGTCGAGCTTGGGGAAAAATCCATTTTCATTCAAGTGGAAGTAGTAGATGCCCCATTAGACTACAAGCTCCTATTAGGAAGAAATTGGCTTTACGCCATGACTGCTATCACTTCAACGGTATTTCGAACCGTCCAGTTTCCGCATCTAGGTAGGATTGTAACCATTGATCAGCCTAATTTCTATACACTGGATGTTACCACCCCTATGGCTAACAACATCACTATGTTAGGACAGTCCCCTCCTCCTTACCAGTCGATTAGGGTAGGCATGTTGAAGGATTCTTCCCTTATGGGGATTTTTTCGTCAAACCCTCCTATCATAGAAACGACGATGGTAAATATGATTTCTTCATTTGATTGTGATCCAAAGGGAAAAAAAATTGTTGGGTCCACCTTGTTGAGTCCACATGAAGCAATGTACAGCGTTACCCAAACCCTTTCTGATGACCACACTAATGACCTTCATCTAGTGGCTTCGGACCCTTACCACCTACCCTACTAGTTAGAACCCTCTCTTCCTACTCTGTATTATCTCTCCCAGAATTTTCCTTCTGATGAGTCCATTATGGAAATCATGAGTATGAATGAACCTACATGGGAGGATCATCATCATAGATCCTCATTCCTCCCGAACACCAGTTCGGTAGACCATGATTTTGCATCCCTTTTTACTACTGATATTGTCAAAACACCTCAAAATCCTATATTATTGTAGAAAATGGAGTCTGAAGGAAATCTATGCAACATTACTCAAACAAATCCAATTGACATATCAGCCAAGCCCAACACCCTTGAGCATGTTCATGTTGGGAAGAGCTGCTCAGTAGAAGAATCTGATGCATATAGAGCACTTTTCAAAGAATTTCGAAATGTCTTTGCCTAGTCCTATGAAGAAATTCCTGGGATAGACCCATCCATTATGGTTCATGAAATAAAAACCTATCCCACTGCAAAACTTGTCAGGAAAAAACTGAGACAAGTCCATCCACGGAATATCAAAATTGAAATAGAAAAGCTTCTAAAAGTAGGGTTTATTTATCCCGTACCCCTAATGGAATGGGTATCAAAATTCGTCCTTGTCAATAAAAATTAAGGCACCATTAGAGTCTACATCGATTTCAGAGATTTGAACAAAGCTTGTCCCAAAGACAACTTTCCCACTCTGCATATTGACCAGATTATCGACAACTGTGTTGGAAGTGTCATCTTCTCGTTTATGGATGGATTTTCGGGTTATAACCAGATTGAGATTTTACCCACCGATCAGCACAAGATGACATTTATTTTCCCATGGGGAACCTTTTCATACAATAAGTTACCATTCAGCCTGAAAACACTAGAGCCACTTTCCAGTGTGCTATGTCCTTTGCGTTTCATGATATAAAACATATTGTAGAAGTGTACGTTGACGACCTCCCAGCTCATTCATAGTGAGAGGAGGACCACCCTGGTCATCTTAGAGACATTTTCCTGAGATGCCATCATTATAACATACAACTCAATCCTCATAAATATGTTTTTTGCATCGAGACAGGATGCTTGTTAGGTTTTGTGGTTTCTAAGGATGGCATCTAGATAGATCCATTGAAAATTGCTGCTATTCTAGCCCTACCAGCCCCAACCAACCTTCTAGAACTCCAAAGTTTGCAAGGGAAGGAAAACTTCTTCTGCCATTTCGTTTGCAATTTTGCAGAGAAAACATGTGATTATATGTGTCTCCTTAAGAAGGACACTCTGTTCTTTTGGGATGACCAAGCCCAATGGGCCTTTGATAATCTCAAACAAGCTCTGACTCACTCACCCGTGATACACCCGCTAGATTATTCAAAGGATTTTCTCTTATACATTGCTGCCTCCACTACTACCACGGCTATGGTTTTGGTGCAGGAGAATCCCGACGGTCAGGAGAAAGTGATATACTATGCTAGTAAGAATCTCATGGATTCTGAAACTCGATACTCACGTGTGGATAAATTAGCATTGGCCATGGTCATTGGTGTTTAGAAATTTCGTCACTACATTTTGCTCTGCACAACCACCGTATTGGCATACCAGAATCCTATGTATTACATCCTGACTCATCAGGTGCTTGGGGGAAAATATTCCCGATGGATAGTCATCCTACAAGAGTTTGATATGGAATTTTCCAAAGCTGCGTCAAAGAAATCCTTAGTCTTTACTGAGATCATGTGTGATCTTCCCTACGCTTCGACGGAATATGAGCCCAATGATTCATTCCCAGATGAATTCCTGTTCCTGATTAGCACTATTGACCCATGGTATGGAGATTTGCTCATTTATCTCCAGACATAGAGATTTCAGCCCACTCTATCCCGTGATGATCGCCGCCGTATCCGTCACCATGCAAAATACTACCTCATCTTGAATGACACTTTGTATAGATGTGGTATCAATTTCGTTCTCCGGCGATGCCTTACCCATGAGGAAGATGAACAAGTTTTGAATGACTGCCACTTTGGAGCATGTTGCGGTCATCTATCTGGGATGGCTACAACCCAGAAAATCCTTCACGCTGGCTATTTCTAGCCTTCAATCTTTAAAGATTGTCACGAGGCTGTTAAGAAATTCCCACCCTACTAACATTTCTATCCGAAAAAGTGCACCCACCCTGCTTCGTTACACCCCATCATTTTCATTGGCCCTTTCACCAAATGGGGGATCGATTACATGCATTATAAGCCTACCTCAGTCCGGGGGCATGGTTACATCATCGTAGCCATTGATTATTTTATGAAATGGGCTGAGGATATGCCTACATATGCAAAGGATGGTAATACTATTGCTCTCTTCCTGTTCAATCATGTGATAGTAAGATTCAGAGTTGCGCAGTCCATAGTTACGGATCATGGATCACATTTCCACAGTCAAATTATGAAGGAATTAAGTGCCTAGCTAGGTTTTCGTCATGAAAACTCAACACCCTATTATCCACAAGCTAATGGTCAAGTCAAGGCCATTAATTTTTTTTTGAAAACAATGCTGCGTTGGATGGTTAGAGACCATAAATCCAAATGGAACCATATTATTTTCTCCACTGTTTGGGCTTACAGGACTTCGGTAAAAATAGCTACTGGTTTTACACCCTTCTAGCTTGTCTATGGACTAGAAGTTATCTTGCCTATTCAATGTCAAATTCCATCCTTGAAACTTGCCGTCGAGCTTCTCCCAGACACTTCCGTAGAGGAAGAAAGATTTCTCTACTTGAACAACCTTGACAAAACTAGAAGAGATGCTGCCTTAGCCAATGAGGCACATAAGAAACACGTCAAGGCGCAGTATGACAAGTATATCCAAACTCGTGCCTTTAACGAAGGTGACCTAGTTCTAATCTATGATCAGAGACATGACAAACTAGGGAAAGGGAAGTTTGAATCCATGTGGTACGGTCCTTTCGTTATTTCCAAAGTTCTAGAGAAAGGGGCCTATGAGCTTGTGGACTATGATGGAATCCCCTTAGGACAACCTTGCAATGGGTTGTACCTGAAGAGGTACTATGCCTAGATATTTCTTGTATAGCACCTTGTATATATGTATATTACTTGAATTTTTAGTGTGCTTAAGTATTTTCAATATGGTTTTGAGTTTAGTGTCAATATCTGTTTATACCATGTTTTTGGATTTCTACGGCTTCGCTAATGGTGCTTGCCGCCACACCTTGAATCTTACCTCAGCCGCTTTGGTTCTCTATTCCCCAGCTTACAATTTGGTCAGTTCAGGAGTGGTTTGTATTGATCCTGCTACCAACAATATCGTTGAGTATCAAGCAGTCATAGGTCTTCTAAGGGAAGCTTCCTCCCAAGATGTTCGTAACTTGGTAGCTTTGATGGACTCACAACTAGTGGTTTGTGATTTAAACCATGTCTATACCATCAGGAATCCTGTGCTTCTCTATCTCTTCTGGAGGGTATGTTTATTAGAGAGGTCATTTGAAGCTATTACCTATAGGCATATCCCTAGGGAAGATAATGCAATTGTTAATTCATTGGCAAATTACATCCTGGACTGGCGTATTGCCCATTCATGATGTAGAAATCAAACATGGTTCACTGTAAAAGACACATAAAACTCATGTAAATACATTTCCCATTTGAGACGCATAAAAACTAAAAGTAGAAGTCTGTATATATATAATTTTTTACAAAAAATAGGTCACGAGACCTCGTATGAAGCGCTCAGACTTTCAGGAAAAATATCATCATACAAAAATCATAAAGATATCTATCAGCTTTCAGTGATACATCATGCGGCCTATCATCTAGTGATGATCATGGTAACACATGACCGTCCGGTTTACTCGATGTAGCAGTCTACTAAAATGACCTAGTACTTCCGCAGTGGGCCTCTGGTACCTTAGTGGGAGGTCGTCGATCGAGGCATCTGGTATGTCTAGAGTTAACCTCTCAAGGTTCTCCTCTAGATCCCCCATCACATCATCACAATTTGGAACAAAACAAGTTCCGGCTCACCTGTCGAGTGGGGAGGATCCCCTAGGTCGTGCTACTCCAACATCTGCATGAAAACATTTAAGTCTCGTTACTACACATAAAAAATATAAAACATTAAAACATAAAAACATAATTACCATTTTAGGGTTTTTGTTTCTTACCAATGTCGCCCCACTGTGCACCAGGTGGAAGCAGTAGATTAGGGTTTCCCTTGAAGTCAATACCCGTGTATGCGTAGTCCTCAACCAAGAGGAGCTGGTCTCTCAACCATCGAAAAAATGGGTCTCCAAACTTCACCCTACCCCTACCTAATCCTGTGCAAGCCATGATCTAAACCCACCTCAGCATGCGAGGGTATCTCACCCTCAACTTTGTGAATACTACCTGGGATCTCAGTTGGGGGACCCACTCAAAAAAGAAACACGCTAAAATGGATCCGAAACTGAACTGCTTCAACTCTCCCTCCTAACACTAGGTCAGCTGATCTTTGAAAACTGGTAGTAGAGCCTCCACCCAGTTGAATACTGTGGGTGCCATAGACTCTATAGCATAGAGCATATACGCTCTAGATTCTTGATGAACCCGTTGGCTCCCCACCACTCTTTGCATGGTAAATAAGACTGTGCAAAGAGGGCCATCCACCACTGCTTTGATGGGAATTTTCTTCCCTGATGTTCTGGTCCTGGGAATACAATGGCAATTTATTAATTCCTGGGTGGTGATGTCCCCTCCATGAGAACTAGTCAAAGATGTGGGATCACCCCGTCTCGATAGGCCTGTTAAGAAGTAGATATCTTCTACTTCAATTGTCAATACATGAGCACCCGCCTCAAAATACTGTTGCTTCGGATTCGACATACGAAGAATATGCTCCAATAAATGCTCATGTGACACCATGCTGGGTGTGCAAAAAAAATTCAGAAGACCATAGTCCCTCAACGTGGCTATACATCCCACGTTTATTTCAGCAAATGCATCATCATTATCATGTTGCCTCTCTTTCCAAATAACCATTTTTGACTAATGGAAACCTGCCAAAAACAATCATAAGGCCAATTAAATACAGCATCAACCTTTCAAATCGTCAAAATTTAGATAATTTTCCTTGTACATATGTTTTTCTTTACCCACAGCCACAGTGCCTGAGTCTCATTGAGGAAAGGCGGTGGCACTGCCTGAGTGAAGTGTTTTAGGCACGGTTCCTGCGGGGTACTGCTTATCCCACAAGGGATAAGAGTGGTGCCCTCAATCAAGGTTTTAGGGATCACTCAAGCTGTCCAAAACACCCCCAAAAATAAAAAATGAAAGCATAAAGTGAAAGATCAAGGTTCAAACTTTCACCTGGAACTGACGACACGTAAATCCGATGGTAGACGCTCCCAAAATCACCAACTGAAAATCTGGCCAATAAACTTCTCCAAAGGCTCTCCGCTATTGGTAAATGGTAAAATGTTTTGTTTTTTACTATTTAAATAACTTTTATAAACATTCTAGGTTTTGGAACGTCATAGTGTTGTTTTAAATTCATTTATTACAAGAAAACCATTAGTCGTGATCCTTTAATGTCGTTTATTGGAGAGTTTGACAATTGTTGCAGGATAAAGAGTGGTAGCAGTGAAAGTTTTTGGGAGTTTGTTTTTGACTTTTTTGTACTACCATAAAACAGAAAAAGTCTTTAAGCATTTATTGCGACACTTTGGTCATGCTCTCAAAACTTAGCATCAAAGGTCTGAGTCCTTTTCTGATTCTTTTTAGACTCGTAAAATCCCTCATTGTGAAAAGAGACCTATTGGATTCTTCTTTAAACTCTTTTCGGGCTCCTTAAATACATATTGTTGAGAGATCTTGTCTTCTTCATTCTCGTTAAAGCACTTGAAGAGTCGTTCATCTGATGGTAGGTTATCACTTTTTCGGTTCAGATGAACTATTTACAAAAAATGACCCTGTGGAGTCTTCTTCCATGGTCATTTAGACTCTATAAACATGAACGATACCAAGTTAGCTTTCATTGGACTCATTAAATTAAACATTGAGAGACCCTCTTTTGGGAATGAACCCCTCCTCTCTCAAGTTCGTAAAACATATGGGTTTGGACTTGTCTTCGGATGAGCTACAACAAGTGTTTGTTACCCTCTTTGAACTCATAAAACTGAAAAGAGGCACTCATCAACCATGATGGGGAAATTAAGGGAAGCGAATCATTTTGCAAATAAATGGCAGTTTGTCATTACCTTTGAACATGGCACTTGTCTACATATCATTTTAGTCAATTGGGTATTCAGCTGACCAACAATTTGATCCACTTTCATTAGACATGTCACTCCTTTGAATCTTTCAAAAGAATGCATTGTCCATCGTCGCACTATGTGTTTGTCTGGTCTAGTCATGCTGCCAAGTATTTTGTCGTGCCACCCGATGTTCAAAGGGAAGTTGAAAAAGTTTACCTTTGTAGTCAAAATAGTCTCTGTGTCAGTAATTTTGAGTTAGTCTTATGGTTACCTCATTCACATCATTCCAAAACTTTGTTCCGAGTTTCATGTCGTCGATGTGGGATTCCAGAACTTTGTTCTCTCAAAGCTCTCGCTTATCGTATCCCTTGAAGCCTCATGCTTTGGGGGGGATTCTGTTATACCCAAATCCTGTCACCAACATGTGATGAGATCCTTAACACCTATGTTTTCCCTAAATCCCAAACTTGGAGTAGAAACATGCACTATATGTCAATCCTACATGAAAAACCCTAGCACCTCTTTTTCCCTTTAGCTGATGAGCAGTACCTTGTTCGTCACCGCCTGAGTCCTATTATAGAGAAGTGGTGCCACTACGTATGTGCTTTTTTCTTGAAGCAGTTCTTACCCTTCATCACTCTGTGATAAGGGTATATAAGCGGTACCCTTTGTAAAATTGGAAAAAAATAGGATTCTCGAGGTTTCTAGAACATGAGCCTTGTGTCCTCCCTTATCCCTATCAATATGGGTTGGTTGGAGTCAAGATCCATCTTGGTAGGATCTTATGGACACCTCACCCACAATTATCTCAACTATACCTATCCATTGAGCCCTATAAATACAAGCTCATGTCCCATACTTGAGAGGGAGAACTGAATGGTAATGTTATGCTATTGAATTGACTACCTAGCCCAATCCATTGGAGAGCACAAGAGACCAAGTTGGAGCTATCAGAGATGAGGTGTTTGTCTTGTGGGGGATTTTTTCAACACTAAGGAAATGGTTTTTAGCTTCTTCATCAATTTCTTAATGCAAAGCTGATTTCCGTCCCACATATCTGTTGTACTGATCTTGCATGTATATGTTACTGGATTCCTTAGTCACTAGTATGAACGTGTAAATAATGTTCTGGTATATTTAATGTTCTTTTTTGTTTGACATGTTTTGCAGGTAAACAGGTTCATCATTAAATCATTATTCTAGGTGTTTACAACATTCAGGGAAGGGTTTCACCTTTTGTCGTTCACTTATTTGTTCTGGATCTGAACCATTCAGACCAGAGGAACAGCTTTTGTCCACAGAAGGTGCAATATTCCTAACAACAAGTCGACACTTCTACTTATGGGTTCTAACTGAATTTAGGTCATGTAGTTGATGCTCCAAGGTAGTCCACTAGAGGAATGATAGGATGTGGAATTTAGGGGTGAACTAGATGGGAGGAAGTAAGAAGATAGGAATGTCATGAAAGTTTTAGAGGGAAACATAATTAGATGCACATGATGAAGCCTCTTGTTAATTCTTGTGTAATCTCTATACTTTATGATTCTTTCACAGGTCACAATAATATAAGTTAATGAAAATGAATAAACATTGCAGATTCATGTTTTAAGCATGTGTTGACAGATAGTAACTTGTGTGATTATGTGTGATGTTGATGCAGGAGCATCGAGTCAAAATCCTCTATTTTTCTGATTAAGCAATAAATTTTAATTTTTTGCTTCTATGTAATCATTCTAGAAGGATAGGAATAGTTTTTGGTTCTTGTAGTTTGTTTTATAGATAAAATTATTTTGGATGTAATAATGGAAATGTACCACTAATGTCCTCACATATTGCAAGAGGTTGCTCGAGGATAGGTTAGTTGTAGATTTACTTTCTTAGGAGTTCAAATCCTGCTTGTTCAGATCTGATAGGTTTAGTGGATTTTTGTATTAGTGTTAAATGTAATAATCAAAGACAATGGTTATTGATGGAATGAAGAATAGAGTTTCAATCCTCTACACATATTCAAATATCTCATGTCTTCTTTTCAATAACCTAAAGAATGTTCAAATTCCTTGTGTATGAATGAATTGCGTGAATTTGTCAAGAATCCTCTGGAGTAACTAAGATGGGGTTTTATTTAGGCAATGCAACAAGAATGAATTGACCATTTCACTGATCAATTTTTCTGCAACGGTTTGAGTTAAAAAAAATGTAACTTTGATAGATCGTACGGTAGAGATAGATTCCACAAGAGATCGATGACTCTAAAAAATTATAGAATTAGATTTGTGGGAGGGACATTGCGGAAGCCCATTTTGGGAAAATATAGAAGGCACATCCGCAATACACAATTTGCAACCTGACTACAGAAAGAATGTTGTGGCTGGATAATTGCAGAAGTTGTTTTTAAAATTTCAGAAAAGCATTATTTGCAAATTGCAATCCGCAATTGCGGAAAGGTTGTTGTGGAAAGGTAATTGTGGAAAAGGAAATTACGAAAAGGAATTGAGTTGTGAAAATTTTCCAAAGAAGAATATTTTTGGTAAGAAGATTTTCCTTATTAAGATAAGCTAGGTCCTCTATTTCTTACATGGAATCACCTTTGGTATCAGAGAAAAAAATAATTTTGTGTGAATATTATCAAAGTTGGTTAAACATGCCACCAAGGAAAGGACGAGCATGTGGAGTTCCAGTAGGAGGTGGTCGAGGAAGAAAAGTTGCAGAGACAGAAACACAAATGGAATTAAGACAAATCCAATCTAGGATGGAGTCTATGGAGAGAAAAAATTTAGAGAGTATAGACACCAGTGATGAAGGGGAATCATCTGAAGAAGACCAAGAGGATATTGCCGAAGAAATGAAGGTAATTAAGTTGTTGGTAAAGTCTAGTAACATTCCTAAAGTTGAATTTACCATGTATGAAGTTAATATGAATGTTGAAGAACTCATGGACTATATCAATTCTCTCGAAAAGTACTTTTATTTTGAATAAATTGAGGATAAAAAGAAGGTGAAATACACAACGAATGGACTAAAGGGACATGCAGCTATTTGGTGTGATGAACTTCAGATCCACAAGGAAAGAAGAGTTAAGTCCAAAATAAAAACTTGGGATACAATGTTAGATAAAACTAGAAGTCAATTTATGCCTAAGTATTATATGTTGACTCTCATTATACAATTACAAAATCTTAGACAAAAGGATATGACTGTTAAAGAATACACTGAAGAATTCTTTAAGCTGAGTATTAGAGCTAGATAGACAGAGGGGGAGATAGAAAGAGTGGCCAGATATATAAATGGACTAACATATGAGAGACAAGATCAAATAAATTTTTTGAATTTGAAGACTGTTGAAGATGCTTATCTGGCATTCTCAAGGGTAGAAGAGAAGCTACTAAGAAGACAAAACTAGAAGAATTGAGGAAGAAGTACAACTAGAGGAAAAGGATCTCCAAACAGATGAGGTAAGTTTCAGACCTCTAAGGATGAGGAAGAGAGTTCTAATAGCCAAACTGTTGCTGGAAATACTTACCTTCTGTGGACAGAAGTTGTTTCCTTATCTTGAAATCCTTCACAACTATAACAAATGAGTTACAACAATAAACAATGATTTCCCTAATATGGGTAGATGATTGGAATGGATGTTTTACCTGTTACTCAATGTATTTCACCAACCTTCTATAATAGTAGATCTCCACAGTTTACCTGCAAAAAGCACATCACAAAAGCATACAATATTAAAACTACCAAGTACAATCTAATATCTTATACCAATGACTAAGGAATTTGATAATAAAACCAGTGATTGACACACAATATGAGTTATGGAAAAGAAAATTTTATTGCATTAACAAAATAAGAGAGATATTACAACCGATATCCTTAGTGTTGAGAAGTCACCTCTTGTTGATGTATTTGTAGTTTCAGAATGTATTCACTTGTATATTTCTTATTGTATTTCATCGTACCCCGATGGAGATGTTTGTTCCTCCGATAGGGAGAGTCATTAATATAATAAAGTCATGTAAAGTCATTGAGGTTATCCCTCCATTATAATTCGGGGAAATAGACCCCACAGTTGAGTCATATTAGGGTTATTAGACTCTCCTAGTGAAGTTGGCATTGTAGAGTAATTGTCAAGTGGAAAAAAAATATAAATAGAGAGTGAGAATCTCTATTTGAAAGACACACTCACTCAACAGTAGTGCATGACTAAGAGAGGAGTAGCTCGCTCAAGTGAGAGAGAGAACAACTATCGGAGATCATCTTTGTATCTTTGGGTTTTACTTTTGCTATTGGTTCTCATGTTATCTCTCAACAAGTTGCGGGGTTTTCTCCTTTATGGTTTCCCCAAGGAAAATTATTTTGGTCTCTCGTCTCTTGCGATTATTGTTGTGCATGTTATTCTCTCAGATAAGATCCTAGATCATATTTATTAAATGATAAAAATATAACATGGTATCAGAGCTAACCTAAGAAGAAGGCACTGTGCAACTGCGGGAACTAGGCCTTCCTAGTTGAAGGTGTTCTTTCCACAGATCATCAAGAAAGGAGGGATAGGATAATACACCTCAATAGGGTGCATTTATTGGTGGTATCAATTTATGGATAAGAGAAGTTTCAATGTACAGCCAAAATACAACTACAATGGAAGCTAATGAAAATTAGGGTTTCATGCTTGAAAACCCTAGAAGACTTAATTTAGTAATCCTAGATCGTTTTCTATAACATGAGATTGGAGAAGTCTCAGAAGTCAAAAAATTTTATAGGCCAAAGAAGAATTCATGCTGTACACTGTGTAAAATTTTAGTCTCATATTCGCTATACTTCAGGAGATATGGTTCCTCCAAATCAGGGTTAAATCCTCCTCCAGAATACAGTCATAAACATGTGACCTAGGGAGATTTGCTATATCTCAATCTAGGAAAGTCCAAACTAAAGTTCACAAGATGTTGCAGGTAGGGAACAAAATTTAGTTTTTTTGGTAAATTTTTCAGACCCAGAATGTGAAACAGTGACATGTGGAAGTCCGTACAAGTTCTCTATGATGAACAGTCCCCAAAATAGTCACATTGGGAAACTCAACATAAGTCCCAATTGGAGAATATATTTCTTATATAACCTATGGGGTTAGAAATAATACTTATTAGGATATCACAGTAAAATGTTTTAGACATTAAGGATCTAACCCTTTGGAGATACAGCCAAACCAATACCAGTCATTTATGCAGAGGAAATTGAAAAATTAGGGCTTCCTTTTCTGAGAGCCCCATTGGAAAAGGAGTACATTGGACAACTCGTGTTGAAGAGGCCCATATTTCTATCCAATCAAAACTTTGAAATTACAAGTTTTGAAAATTAGGGTTTCTTTGAATAACCCTAGATCAGCCAGCTCTAGAACTAGGACGTACACCTCAAATCAGTAAGACCTAAATTTTTGCTATTTACATTTGAGGTTCTCATTTCAAAATGACTAATCACACCATCTTGATGACAAGCTTGGTGAAATTGGAAACTTTCGAGTATGGGAGTATAGGACCTCCATGATCCTTGAATAAATTGACTTGGATCAGTATTTCAGTAAGGAAGTTCTAGGAGCCAGAGGGAGATCAAACTAATGCTAGAGCCAAGAGAACCATTGCAAATTCTATTAAAGATCATCTCATCTCTTATGTGTCATCCTTGAAGAAACCAAAAGGAAGTGTTCAATGCTATGACGAAGCAATCAAAGAAGAAAAATATGTTGTTATAACCACCATGAATGGCATCCTAAGTTCATGGGATTCATTCATTCAAGGAATGTGTTCCAGAAGGAAGTGATTACTTTTAGCAGATTCTAGGAAGAGTGCACACAAGAAGAAGCTCGACTCATAATAAGAGAAGAGAAAATGGGAGCAACTGGCGCATGATTCAATGAAGATCCCTCAAGTGATGAGGAATATGAGGGAATCAATTCTTGAATAACCTCTTTTCCTTCCTAGAATTTGGATAAGAAATGATGATGTTATGAATGAGGAAGATGATGGAGCTGAAGGATCAAGAAGGATTCTACCCATGAAACAAATACATATAAGTATTTGAATTGTCTTTTCCTATATATCTAGTTGTTTATATGACATTGTTTAGTTGTGAAATGTATTATGCATGATAGAATATATGCATTAATGAACAATATACTAATAATATTCATGTTATGGGTAAGTAGCCTATAGTGCTATACAACACTCCATTGCTATTTATATAGGATGCAACCTCTTTGCTGACATATTGGGATTAGTGCACAATCTCAATAATGTTATGGTAGAGATGGAAGGTATCTGGAAAGTTTGTGTATACGAGATATGGATGAATGTTGTATTGGCTAAATTATGTATGATTATATGTTTATGCATAGGAATTTTCCATTATGAATATGCCTTATGAAATGTTTCTAAACATACAACTGGTGCATTTGGCTTGTAGGAAAGATTGCATACAATCTCCTACAATAAAATAAGGATGAGACTTATTTCGAAGAACAAGTGACAACAATTCAAGATTCACTCTAATAAGCATACATGAAGATGAACATGAAGATTCCATTGCGAAAGAAAAAGATTCATAAGAATATAAAGAGAATGGTAGATAGACCTCGAGAGATAAAGACCACCTTGGGCACAAGAAATAATCCAAAATGAAAAATATTATGACAAGACTTCAAGAGGCCTCATACACACTCTAGTTATGTGACACTATTAAGAGACATCATTGATGCAGATCCTTCCAGCTATGAAGAAGTTGACAAGAAGAAAGGGAAGGAGACTATGATCAAAGAGTACCAATCCAAGAAGAATGATGACTAGTGTTAACACTGATTTTACCACACATGGTGGATCACATATTTATGGCCTCCCCTATCCCTCTGCAGACTCTTTGGACCTCATGGAATAATATTGTACCTTTGATGTTTCCAAGTTAATCCATTAAAACACCTGTTTATTGATGTACGCAACTTTTAATCACATATTCAAGTGTATATGTGTTATACCCAAATCCTGTCACCAACATGTGATGAGATCCTTAACACCTATGTTTTCCCTAAATCCCAAACTTGGAGTGGAAACATGCTTTGGATGTCAATCCTACATGAAAAACCCTAGCACCGCTTTTTCCCTTTAGCTAATGAGCGGTGTTACAGAGAGAAATTCCTATGGTTTGGGGTACCACAACAGACAGCTTGACTCCAGAAATCAATCCTTTCCTATATGTAAGAGAAACCAAATATCTAACACTAAAGGATCTCGATTCGTACCTTATTCTGGAAAGTTGATATAGATCCCCATTGAGCTTTCAAAATCCAGCTTGAATTGATAAATTGCTTCCTCAATATTCAATAAACAAGACAAGGATGCTATATATAATCGTGTTAGACCTACTCTAGCATAAATAATCAATAACATATAAGCATTTGAAATCATCCATGGATCAAATATTCATTCAAATACACATTATTAGATAGGAAAAGATATTTCTATTAATATAAAATAAAGATTACAATAGGGACAACCTCTGTCGGCACGTCTGCAAATTGGAGAAACTGAGTCCCCCACTTCAATCCTCCATCTCTCGATAGCAAGCTCACGAGCAAAGGGCAAGCTTGGGAAGAACATAAAAGTTCTCCAAGGGACAAAGGTATGCAGACTTAAGTATAAGCTCTGGAAACAATGGACTATAGTTCTCTTGCTCTTAATTCCTCATGCCTTCAATGTATCCAAAGGGTTCCTTTTATAGTTGTTCAATGGGGTAATGAAAGGTCAATTCCGAGCAATCTCAAGGCATATGAAAGGCCAGGAGACAAGTGAGTCAGATCCACATCAAGGAAGCCTCCAAAAGAATTTGGCCTTTTGCACACATCCTGATGTATGCGTTTTTAGGGGTCAAACCCACGTATATATGCGAGAAAGGGTTTAAAAGTCACTTATGGCAATTTTTGCATGTTTTTAGGGATGATCTTGGAAACATAAAAGGAACAAAAATGGTCCATGGGGTCTAAGGAGTCTGCAGAGGGACAGGGAAGGCCATAAAAATGTGATTCACCATGTGTGGTAAAATCAGTTATAACAGATGACCCCTAATGTGTGAGGTTAGAGGGGTCATATGATGGCTAAAATACATTATAAGTCCATCCTAGAAGTGAAGTGATGAAGAACCCAGTGGAAGAACTAGCCATCCAATCAGCACTATACAATGATACAACTCTGCACATAGCTGCAAATACATATAGCAGTCCCGGATACATAAGAGTACAATGGCCATGAATAAGCATGATACAATATGACATAGGTGGTCATCGCCACGTACAATATAAATAGATTAGAATCTCCATGATGAAGATATACAAAGGATCATGATCTCCATGAAAACTAAAGATATATAATGGATCAAGATCTCCATAATGGCTGGAAATGTCTGACATATACTGGAATCAAGTCACAAGAGTTGAAATCTCATGAACACTGGCATGATCAAGGAGGTAGCATATAAGAGATGCCACTAGTCTGGAAGGTCTTCTACACAAACCGGTACGAGTACATGTCCTACTATGTGAATAGAGGTGTCGAGGTCGAACATAGTAGTCCATCATCTGATTACCAGTCATTGATGTATACCGTTAACAGACGCGAGATCACCCACCGATAATGAAAATGGGAATCAAGGTACTAGAGTGCAAACTAACAAGTGTGAATAAATGTGTTGAGGTCAAACACTTGAGAGAATCCATCGATCAGGGGACATTTATGTATTCCCAAAAACTGTCGATGGCGAGAGAACCTGCCATTGATGACTGCAAGTCTCAAGGCACTCAAAAATGACTCTAGATTCCTATCCTAGAATAAATGATATGAAGTTGATGGGATGAAATCTACTGGAAGGAGGGCATTAAGGCATCCCCATCATCCAACACGAGGTACTCAGCAAAGCTTTATAATGTGGAAGGACTCGATCATAAGGTGCATGAACCAGTAACTATACCGGGAATGGCTGACATGCAAAGTCAAGATAACTGAGGAATGGCCGACTCAGGTTTCAAATTCCTTTGAACAAGAGCATAAAGGTGAATGGTGACTGAATGTAGGTAGCATAGACTCGATATGCAAAACTGGGACATCTCTGCGACATAGGAGGCATCGACAGAGGCTCCATAGGGACTGGAAGCTTAACCAGCCAGTGGAGATAAACTCAAAGAAATGAGTACAGTTCCTAAAGTCAAACTATTAACCCAACCAACGGATGTGACATACAGTGCTCTGCTCGAAGGCGACACGACTCGAATGCTGCCAAAGATAACATCTTTTCTTGTCTGAATTTTTGGTTTTTTAATTTTTTTTGGACTTTTTCAAATATTTGAAAATCTTGAAAAAGAATAAAATTGCTTTAAAGTTACAGACTAGGAGGAGATGAGTGTCAAATGGGAAAACAAACTAGTTCCAAGCAGTGGAACATACCTATGCTCAATGCAAGGACACATGTGTAGAATAGCGACACTTGGGGGAAAGTCCCCTTCCGGTAAGAATAGGGAATAAAGCTACAAAGGATATATAAAATGGCTCTGCATGGCTAGACATGAGACAAGCTTGGGCTATATGGCTAATACTCAAAGTCAGGGAAGCCGACATAAGGCTCAATGAGGTAGGAAAAGTGCATGATAATGCAATTACAACTTGACATAAGGGATTCCGGGGGAAACTGGCCAGCAAAAGATCAAGAGGAGTATGAGGCTCTTGCAAAATGTCATCGAAATACTATACAATAGACTCCCACACCCTACAGGACAAACTATCAGCATGGGCACCAAATGCAAATAAGGAGCTAACTAGGGTACCCATGTATATGAAAGCTCTACCATTCACATAATATCACTTCTAATAGCAGCATGAACATTCTGTGATACCATGGAATGGGTTCGTACCTAAGGTTAAAATGAAACAGTCATAAGGTCATGAAAAATGCAAGCGGATGTGAAATCCTAACCTATATGCCAGTTTATACATGATACCTGTGATAGGAACGAATGGGCCAAAACCTTAGAGAGAGTGTACAAAAATTGGACCCTACATGACAACCATATTAGTCCAAAACAACCCCAAAATAGTCAATAAAGAATCCAAACTATAGGGAATAAGGAGGAATGATCATGACAAATAAATTCAAAGGAAACAGTGTGGTGGATGATGGGCCATAAAAAGGAATGTAAAGTGTAGACCCAACGTTCATGTATCTACTACCACCCCCATGAGGGTGACCACTGGTGTAAATACCGAGAGAATGGAGTCAACATCCTCCACAAATGGAGTAGAGGGAAGAATGTGACCACTCCCAAATCTAAGAGCAGGGTAAGGGGTTGTGATGCCCCCAAGTCTAACACCAGGGTCTGTACTAGGACCAAGGACTGGTGATAAGATACCAGGCATGGCAAAAATATAAGGACCCAAACTCGAGAGAGCATAAAAATACTCAAGTAACCACGATCCCAAAGGCCAACTAGTGCACAAAGAGCACACTCCTAAGAAAATCTACAGCCAAAATACAAGCAAACCAAGGGGAGGATATGTGAGCTCCCAAATGAAGCAGGTATGTCTCGCCTAGGAGAGGCTTGAAACTCCCATACACTACAAGCAGAGGTATGTAACCAATTATAGTGGCCCTCAGCTTCAACGCATAAAGCGACTGTGTTGTCTGACCTCTACCTGGCCGGGACACCTGCAGAATAACCCCTGTAAAGTACTCCCTCGATAACCTAGGTAAAGCAACTAAGGTCAACTCAATATAATCAATGCTCAGGTGGACAGTCGTAGGTAGGATTGACCGTATGGGTAGGGTAGCAAAGCCCGAAACTCTCGAAAGAGCCCTCAGATACAAATACAATCCTGGAAATATCTCTGGTGCTACTCAGTTATGACTAGGGGTCATCCCAATCAATAACCGCTCACACTGCCTCGTGCTTAACTCCCTTGTAAGAGGAGGATCCTAAGAAACACTAATTATACCAAGGAATTTCACACTCTCACCTGGATAGACACATACATGTTGTTGTTTAGTGGTCTTGGAGAATTTACTCACAATGAACTATTCCAAGACCCTAAAACCTAATCTTGTTGGTGTACCCTATCAAAGAAAATAGTGTAATCCATTTTAATTAAGCATTGATTTTATTTGGCTGTAATTACTCAAAGGGAAATGGTCGTGCAACTAGTGATATGAAGACTCAGCAGTGAAATAGAAGTGCACACCATAACAAACAATGCTAAGTGCAATATTTGTCAAATGAAAAATAGGGTATGCAATCCTTCCTATATGAAAGCCTAAATAAAACTCTCATCCAAGCAATCGAATGCAATTACCTCCTCAAATCCATATCTAAGATGCAACTAAAAGTGAAACTACCTTGTATTTTTTAATATAAAAGAATGAAAATGCAATAAAATTCATCTAAAACTCTCAGTCTCTACAGCAAGTATAAAACACAAGCCCAACAAGACACCAAGAGAAAAAAGACTAATGCACTAATGGCAAAACAAAAAGGATAAATGACTAAAACTACTTTCAAAGAAAAATCAATGAAAAATTGGTCTCTGGTCACAAAAGAAGCATCCAACAGACAACATCAGACCCAAGGAAGACCCAACCACACTCACAACCCACCCAATAACTTCCCACAACATCAAACTCACCAAAAGGGAGGATGTATGCGACTGTTTAAAGAACAGTTGCATATATATGGGACTTTTGGCCAAAAAGATGCATGTATATGCAAATTTTGGCCAAAAACCTGCGTGTATACATGACTTTTGGCCAAAAATCTGCGTATGTATGCGAATTTTGGCCAAAAACCTTCATATACAGAGAAGGAAGTGGTAAAAAGCAGGCCAAGTGTCAAACCAATAAAGGGGAGTGTCAATGGATGAACATACTATAAAATGCAACACGGAAACAAGGAGAAGCAAAGAGCAAGTCAAGAATATCAAGCACATTGTGCCCCCAAAACCCAAAGAAAAAAAAGGAACGTTCCCAGTGGAGTCACCAATTCTGTTACGGAGAGAAATTCCTATGGCCTAGGGTAACGAAACAAACATCTTGACTCCAAAAATCAATCCTTTCCTATATGCAAGAGAAACCAAATATCTAACACTAAAGGATCTTGATTTGTACCTCATTCCAGATGGTTGATGTAGATCCCCGTTGAGCTTTCCAACTCCAGCTTGAATTGATAAATTGCTTCCTCAACATTTAATAAACAAGAAAAGCATGCTATATATAAACGTGTTAGACCTACTCTAGCCTATATAATCAATAACATATAAGCATTTGAAATCATCCATGGATCAAATATTCATTCAAATACACATTATTGGACAGGAAAATATATTTCTATTAATATAAAACATAGATTACAATAGGGACAACCTCTGTCGGCATGTCTGCGAATCAAAGAAACTGAGTCCCCCACTTGGGCCTGCACCACTTCAATCCTCCATCTCTTGATAGCAAGCTCACAAGCAAACAGAAAGCTTGGAAAGAACACAAAAGTGCTCCAAGGGACAAAAGGATGTAGACTCAAGTATAAGCTCTGGAAACAATGGACTATAGTTCTCTTGCTCTCAATTCCTCATGCCTTCAATGTATCCAAAGGGTTCCTTATATAGCTCTTCAATGGGGAAATGAAAGGTCGAATCTGAGCGATCTCAAGGCATATGGAAGGCCAGGAGACAAGTGACTCAGATCCACATCAAGGAAAACTCAAAAAGAATTTGGCCTTTTGCACACATCCTGATGTACACGGTTTTAGGGGTCAAACCCACGTATATACGCGAGAAAGGGTTTAAAAGTCCCATATGGCAATTTTTGCATGTTTTTAGGGATGATCTTGGAAACATCAAAGGAACAAAAATGGTCCATGGGGTCTAAGGATTCTGCAGAGGGATAGGGAAGGCCATAAAAATGAGATTCACCATGTGTGGTAAAATCTGTTATAACAAGTGGTACCTTGTTTAGCACCGCCTGAGTCCTGTTATAGAGAAGCGGTGCCACCGCGTATGTGTTTTTTTCTTGAAGTGGTTCTTACCCTTCATCGCTCTGTCATAAGGGTATATAAGAGGTACCCTTGGTAAAATTGGAAAAAAATAGGATTCTCAAGGTTTCTAGAACATGAGCCTTGTGTCCTCCCTTATCCCTATCAATCTAGGTTGGTTGGAGTCGAGACCCCCCTTGGTAGGATCTTATGGCCACCTCACCCACAATTATCTCAACTATCCCAATCCATTGAGCCCTATAAATACAAGCTCATGTCCCATACTTGAGAGGGAGAACTGAATGGTAATGTTATGCTGTTGAATTGACTACCTAGCCCAATCCATTGGAGAGCACAAGAGAGAAAGTTGGAGCTATCGGGGATGAGGTGTTTGTCTTGTGGGGGAGTTTGTCAACACTAAGTCAATGGTTTTAAGCTTCTTCATTGATTTCTTAATGAAAAGCTGATTTCTATCCCACATATCTGTTGTACTGATCTCACATGTATATGTTACTGGATTCCTTAGTCACTAGTATGAATGTGTAAATAATTTTTTGGTAGCTTTGATGTTCTTATTTGTTTGACATGTTTTGCAGGTACACAGGTTCATCATCAAAGCATTATTACAGGTGTTTACAACATTCAGGGAAGGTTTTCACCCTTTGTCGTTCACTTATTTTTTCTGGATCTGAACCATTCAGACCAGAGGAATAGCTTCTGTCCGTAGAAGGTACAATATTCTTGACAACAATACGCGGATATTGACCTCAAAACCAAGTACATCGGGATGTGTGCATAAATCCCAATATTTTTGGAGTTTTCCTTGATGTGTGTCCAAACCACTTGAATCTTCGCCTTTCATATGCCTCAATATTGCTTGTATTTGACCCTCCATTACCCCTTTGGAGTGCTATATAAAGAAACCCTTGGATGCATTGAAGAATAGGAATTGAAGAGCAAGGAAACTATAGTCCATTGTTGTCGTAGCTTGCTTATACTTGAGTCTGTATCCCTTTTTCCCCTTGGAGCACTTTTTGTTCTTCCCAATCTTGCCTTTTCTTGTGATCTTGCTATTGAGAGTGGAGGATTGAGGTGGTGGAGGACTCAGTTTCTCCAATTCGTAGACATGTCGACAGAGGTTGTCACTTGTGTATTCTCTGATTTGATTAATAGAAATATCTTTTGCTGTCCAGTAATGTGTATTTGAATGAATATTGAATCCATGGATATGTTCAATTGTATGTTTAATTTCTTATACATTGTTGATTATATATGCTAGAGTAGATATAACACTAGATTATATAGCATGCTTTTCTTGTTTACTATTGTTGAGTGCAATTGCTAGCACAAGCGGGATTGGAAAAAGCTCAATGGGGATCTAATTCAACCATCCATAGTAAGGTATGATTCGAGATCCTTTAGTGTTAGATGTTTGGTTTCTCTTGCATCTTGGGAAGGGATTGATTTCTGTGGTTTATTTGTCTGTTGTGGTAGACCCCAAGCCATAGGAAACAGGGATGATTTTAAGGAGCCATACTTATTTAAAAGTGTATAAATGTTGGAGAATCTTACCAATTCTTAAAACACCAAATATAAAATGTTTGGCGATATTTTTCAAAAAATAATTTAATTTCCAAGGATTTTATATCATTTATATAATAATTTGGTAATTTTTAGGGTAAAAAAGGTTTACCCCATCAAAATTGGGCGAAACAAGGCTTCAGAAAATGAAAATGGAGAATCTTTTTTTGGAGAAAAACCCCTAAAAATAGCCCATGGGATAAATTTTTCCTGTAAAATTATCTCTGATAGGAAGTTTCTCTCCGTAACAGAATTGGCGACCATACTGGGGAGGTTCCTAGTTGTTTCTCTTTGGGGTTTTTCAGTATTCAATGTACTTGAATTGCTTTGATTTCTCTGTTTCTATGTTGGGCTTGGGGTCATGTTTGCCCAGTAAGGTCTTGAAGGAGTAAATTTTTTCTCGGCCTATCTGTTTGCCTTATTTTTCTCTCTTTTTCTTCCTATACGCAGGTTTAGATTTCACATTCGTGTATATATGCGGGTTTTCCTTGAACAGTCGCGTATGTACCCAGGTTTACTAAGAACAGTCATGTATGCCTTGATATTTAGCTTTAATGGGAGGATTAAGTGTTGCTGGGTGATTTTGGATGATTGTTGAGTCTTCTTGGATTATTCTGGAGTCTGTATCTACCCTTTGTGTCTAACCAGAGACTCTTTTTAGTTTGATTTTTATAAATGTTCTTGTCATTCATTTTCTACTTTTTGTTTTGAGATTAGTGCATTAGGTCTCTTTTACCTTGGTGCTTTGCTTGGTTTCTATTTGTGAGTGGTTGCAGAGTCTGAAGGTTGTAGAGTCATCTTTTTTGCTTTTATATCTCATTTAATTCAAAAATACAAAAATACAAAAATATTTTGCTTTTTGCATAGTTATGCATTTCTTGCATTTTGCATTAGCATGGTACTGGAACTAGGTTTGCTTGGTGAATTTTAGTCATATTTTCATATAGGAATGACCGCATTTACATTTGAAGGAAAAATTTAGCACTTCACATATTAGCATACCCTGTTTTTCATTCTACACAGTGCATTTGCATTGATTGTTAGGTGTGCATTTTGCTTCATGTTGTGTCATAACACCATAATTTTCACGATCATTACCCTTTGAGTATAACAACCAATTAAAATAAATGCTTAATAAAATGAATTACACTCTTTTCTTTTCTAGGATGCATCAACAAGATTAGGTTTTAGGGTCTTGGAATAGTTTATTATAAGTTAATTCTCCAAGAACACTAAAGAAAACAATTAGGTGTCTATAAGGTGAGAGTGTGAAACCCTTGGTATACTTAGTGTTTCTTAGGATGCTCCTCTTAGATGGGAGTTAAGCACGAGGTAGTGAACACGATTGTGACTAGGATGACCCTAGGTTACTTTCTGTGAGCACCGAAGATATTTCCAGGACTGTATTCGTATCTAGGGGCCTTTGAGGTATTGGGCGGTGCACCCCTGGGGTACCAGTTGTTAACCTGAGCATTGGTTATATTGAGGTGACCTTAGTTTCCTTACCTAGGTTATCTAGGGGGTATTTGTAGAGTTTATTCTACAGGTGTCCTCGCCAGGTAGGGGTCAGATGGCATAGTCGCTATATGCATTGAAGCTGAGGGGCACTATAATTGGTTACAAACCTCCGCTTATTATGTATGGGAGTATCAAGCCTCTCCTAGGGGAGACATACCTGGTTCATTCAGGAGCTCGCTTATCCTATGCTTGGTTTTCTTGTTGTTTGGATTTAGATTTTCTTAGGTGTATGCTCTATGCATGCTAGTCTAATTAGGGTTGTGTAGATACATCAAGTCTTTTCTTTTTTTGAGTCATTATGGATCTGAGTGTAGTTCCCCGTCACTCTCATTGTTTAGCAGGTATTCCACCTTCTACATCTCCTCCTCCCTTAGGAGAGAGAATCAGACAATCCAGGCGAACTAGTCATCACTTTGATTCACATAGAGATCTTGCCATGAATCGTCATGAACATGAGGTCCCGGATCTTCCACCTTCCCCGCCTCCAGTGGAGGAAGTTGATTCTTCAAGCACATATGGAACTTTGCTTGAGTCTGGTCCTGATGGGACTGGATTGTCACATCATGATTTATCACAGTTTCCTTATTACATTAGCTCCGACCCCGGGTATTGGTTATACTATCCGGGTGAAGAGACTCGCCATGAACTCACTAGCATTGGCCACATTAGATATCGAATTCCTGATTTTCTCGATATTGGTACGTCACCTCATGTCGAACTAGTTGGTAACCCTGGTACTACACTTGTGGGCACTTCTATTCCTTTCCACGTGAAGAGGTTTGGTAATAGTAGCCTACATTGCGCCATCCACTCCAGCGGTGGAAATTCCTTCACAAAAACAACCTAGACCTAGCACTAGTGTTCCTCTTTAGGGACCTTAGCCGAGACATGTGAATATTGGGGGTACAAGCTATATTCCTTCACATATTCCATCATCTTCTCAACCTATTGCTTCAAATTCCTTTTTGATGTATCCTCTTCCTAACTCTAGTGGTCCTTTGAGCCAGAGTTCGACTACCAGCCATGTTCATCCCGCGTCTGCTAACACTGTTGTATCACAAAGTCAAGTTCCTCCTGTTGTGTCAACATGTCATGTACCTGTTTTTGGATCATCTCATGGAATACCTCATGGACCATCTCATGGTCTAGCTCATGGAGCTTCCCATATACCTAACTATGGACCATCTCATGGGACACCTTGTGGATCATCCCATGGACCATCTCATGGTATATCCTATGGAGCTTCCCATGGATATTCTTATGGATCGTAGTATGGACAAAACTATCAACCATATGGGTATGGGTATCAAAAACCCACTTACTCTTCTAACTATGGCTTTGTAGAACCTCATAATCAAGGTACTCTACATCATAATGCTTCAATGCAGTCCATCATGGGTCATATGTGAGGAGGTTATTATCCCACTGGACAAGGCCATGGTGTGTATAGCAATTAGCCTTACATGAATTAGTCCTACCAGGGAGAGTGGAATCGACCGGCTCAACCTAGGCTCCCTTTCCTTGAGACCTTAAACTTACCTAATTTGTCAAGATTGACAAATGATCTTGTATTTCATAATCCACCATTGTTAGAATAATCAAACCCATAGTATTACCCACTTAGACATTAATTCATTTATTTTTGTCTTATTTGCCTAGTTCAAGAGTCCCACCATGTTCAAGTTGCTAATTGCCTATCCATAGAGGTCAAACTTGCTATCTTTGACTCATGTAGCGCTTGGGAAATCCTTAGGAATCAAATCTGCTTTATTCCTAGACTCCTAGGTGCCCTTCTGCTTTTTCTGCTTTGTTGATTGCTTTTTCAGTTTTAAAGCACATAAGGAAAGCAAGACTAGGTGAGGTGAGCCTGTTTTATTCCCCTTTCATCCTCCACTCTTTCCTCCATG
>LPNX010747209.1:659225-698167 GCA_001517045.1 Pseudotsuga menziesii | reverse complement strand
CATTATTCAACTTCTTTGGATTTGGTTCCAAATTAATACATAGTATGGAAAATATAGGTGGCAGGATTGATGAGTATGAACAAGACCTCATTTGAGCAATTGTTATTGGACATCCTATCAATTTGTGTCATCAATTTTACACAGCTACAATTATTTTGTCTTTGATTAACTGAAACACCATCATGTGATTTTTGTTGATCTTTACTTCTAAACGTTAAAGCAATGATTTTATAAGGGGATGGAAAAATGAAGTGTGGTTGAAAGAAATCTTAAATATGCTTATCATTTAAAGAAATTGATGAAGAAATTTAATGCCACTCTCTTCCAACTTTACATTTCAAAATCACTATAATTTTTAACCAAATTAATAGTTTTTAAACTTATAACTTAAAGAAGCTAATATATCACATTATATTAAAGTTACACAGCTACAAGGAGTGTACTTATACATTCATAGTATCTAAATATGTTTTCATTATTATTAATTGATGCATTATTACCTATCATCTGCCTACAAATTAATGATTATATAACATGTGACTTGATGGAAGATGGTTCCATGCCTTCATGGGAGAATATATCCAATAAATCCAACAACTCCCCTAAAAAGGGAAGTGATAGACTAGCCTTATATTGCAACCTCCAATTGTGGGAAATGCCACTATTTTTAGTAAAGACAAAACATGATGCTAGGAAACCCATAGTTAGGCTTAGTCTAGATACCTCCCATAGTCTTGAACTTCTAAGTTTATGGCGTTGGTATTTGTGTCCAACGCTCCTCATGAGTTTCACGACCTGGTATAACCCCCTTTTATGGATCTTAATTTTTTCGATTGTAGAGGAGATTAATGCATGCGGGTTTTGATCTAACAACAATCATGATCCAACAAATGGTATCATACTGATAGGTCTTGAGTTCGAAACTTTCCCACATAATGTTGGGGGGAATATTGTTGGCATTTGCATCCATCACTCTCCATGAGTTTCGCGACATGGGTTAAGCCCTCTCATGGATCTTACTTTGGTGATTGTAGGGGAGATTAATGTTAATAGATTTTGGTCTAATGACACTTGTGGTCCAACAAATAGAATATTGTTCCACAACTTCATGGGAAAATATATCCACTTAAGCCAGTGATTCCCCTTAAAAAGGAATTATTGGTCCAACCATAAACCTCTTACGCCTAGAGGGGGCCAAGTGCTAATTTTCCTAGTACACAGAGGACAACAAGCTAGGAAGTCTAAGGTCAAGTTTGGTCAAGAAATATCCCTTGGTATTAAGCATATAACTTGATGGATATTGTTCCACAACTTTGTGAGACAGTGTTTACAACTAAGTCAACACCTCCCTGAAAAGGGAAGTGCCATACCAAATTTAATATTTCCACCTTCAATCGAGGCCAAGTGTTATTTTTTCCAGCACACATGCACACACAAAGGAAAATGACCTAGAAAGCTTGAAGCCTTAGTAGAGTATTTTGAAATATCCATGTGTGAGCTGGAAATGTGACTCATAAAGAAATAAAACACAAACTATAATGGACTCATTCAAAATGGGATACAACCACAATCAAATATATTGTTTATAGATCTACCTTAACTATGTGAAGTCCTTTATCCTTTTGTGTTGATGTTTATGAGAAATCAATTGATTTGAAAATCCATTTACAAAACACATGAGAGGATATGAAGACCATTTAGCCAAAGCTATGAATATTAAAGGAAAGGAAAAAGTCAAAAGAATATTTTAAGAGTTTGTTGAACCAAAACTTATGGAGATTTATGAAGTTACATATGTGGAAGTTATATCTTTAGCTTTCACTATTTCAAATTTCAATTGCAATGAAGTCATATTTTACATAGTCATTATTTATGTAACATTTGTTTCCTTATCGATCAATCTCTTTGTTTATATAAACTAAGCTAGCAAAAAAAAGTATTATAAAATTTATACGAGCCATTCACTATGTAAATATTTTCCCTTTGAATGATCAATTCAATGATTATTGAATGAAAATGAGGATACCTTTTTAATTGCATTTGATGTACTCTCTTCCATGCTCACTAGCATAATGTGTGTGCTATCTAGGTTGGCATTGCACATATTTCCATTCTAATCAATCTCTTAAGAATTCCACTTTAGATCTCTTTCCTTTGATGATCAATTACCATTATAGTATGTGAAATAACTTTAATTTGGACTATTCTATTGGCCTATCATTGCAATACAATGCACTTAAAAAAATGGCATTACTTTCATCTTTTAGATTTTTTTTTCAGAAGGAAAAAAACATGTCCTTGATATTCATAAAATTAAATCAAAGGGCATCTGAAGTGCTATCCCTGAGTAAGGGTTACAATCATGCAAGGTCAAAGAGAGAGTTCCATACTACTGTACACCTATAACAAGTCTCAACTCAACAGAGTTTCCAAGGGGGAGATCAAAGAACATTCCCATCAAATACTTAATCCGGTCAGTGACAGAATGAGATAACTATCCATCAAACCCATCTCCACTATGAACATAAAAGTGCAGAGCTGCTATCTGAAGGTAGCTGCTCCAAACTGCCAAAAAGGTGCCAAATAAGAAAATAGGAGAACATGCTCCTGCATCGAGCTCAAAAGAGCTTGTAAGTGTCATGAGAGACCAAAAGGCCTTCAAAATTTTTATAATAAATACCAGATCCAGGAGCCAAAGAAAGGACAGACTTCAATAGAATGTCTGCGAGCTGATTATGTTCACGGTAGATATGACTGAAGGACAAGTGAAGAAAGGATGTGCAGAGTTTTCTGGTATCCCTGCACCAGTGACTAAGATCAGGTGGAGAAAGGGCATCAGTGACCTTAGCCCAATTAATAATGACAGAAGAGTCACCAAATATATTAAGTGTGGGTATCCCCATCACCTGGGCAATATGTAGAATATCCCAAAGCCCTATCAGTTTTGCTTTGGTATTGGTGCATGATCCAGCCCCTAGAGAAAACTTGAAGGAATGAGACTTATTCAGGTATAAGCAGAAACCAACTCCTCCAATATATTTGGCAGATGCCCCATCAAAAAATCCGCAAGGGTAGGCAAGAGAAGGACCCGAGCCTAGGGCTCTAAGCTTAATTGCCTTTAAACTGGGAGGCCGAAACAACTGAGAGAAATTTGCAATCTGAAAAATTATGCTCAAGACAGACATCTTTTTTCCTTCGAAAACGTAAGTATTCCTTGCTTTCCAGATAGTCCACATAGCATAAAAAGGAAGGTAGCAACAGACCGAGTACTTTGAGAACCTAACAATCCAGTTCCTCAGATAATTATAGAGACTATCACACTGGTAAGGGGGAAAGAAGTGGAACTGTCCACTCAGATGACTAATAACACTCTTCTAGACAAAGCATGTAGAAAATATATGCTGAACACTGTCTTCGTCTGCACTATAGAGTGTGAAGAAATTATGCATTTTACTGTTTGCCGGTTTATGTCAACATTTCGTGGTTTTCACATACAGCCGGTTTTGCATTGGCTATAGGTTACTTATGAAATTTTACTGAACAATTAAACACACAGTAAAATACACTAACAGGATGAAAAACAAATTTAACAATCACACCATAAAATGTTAGACTCGGAGGTTTTTGGCCAAAATCAAGCCCTGGAAAAACCCCCACTGGGAAAACCAGTTAGAGAGAGAGAGAGAGTTTTTATTATGCTACGGGATAAAAATCAGACATTAATTTTTACAGTAAAAAATCCAACTTATCTCAACCCAGAAATTTGACCAGCAAACTGTCTCGGTTTCCATGCTTCTGCTGCCTTGATTTCTGTGCAAACCTCCTTGGTAAACGTGCCAAAAATATCAGCAAATTTCAGCCCTCGAAAACTGTGCCAAACTTCTCAGAATCTGTACTGTACGGACAGCATATAATGATGTTGTACGGCCTCGAAATCTATGCCTAAAAAATACAGTCAGCAACCTCGATTTTCATGCTTGACTTTGCCTTGAATTTTGTGCCCAAAATGACCTCAAAAATTGTGCAGAAACCGTACTGTACAGTTCGCAATAAATGCACCGTACAGCTTCTTGATTTCTGTGCACAATAAATGCTGGTCATACTTCACTGTCTCGAAATGTGTGCCTGCAATAAATGTGCCGTACCTTCACCTTGAAACTCATGCCAACAATTTATCTCCTCGATTTTCATGCCCACTGAAAATCTCTTCCAGTTCTGTTTTGGAATTCGTGCCCTTCTCTCTTCTTGAGCTCTCTCTCATTCCAGTCTCTCCTTCTCCAAAAATGAAAAAGTGAAGTGTTTTGCCTCCCTGAACCCTTTTTGTCTAAACCCTAAGTGGGAATCTAATCCAACGGTGGAGAAAGATCCAATCCAATGGCTAAGATTCAATGAGAGTAAAAATCACATTTATTTAAATCACTTAAATAAATTTACTCACCCACTTAAATTTATCAAAAAGTGGCTTTAACTTTATAAAGTCTCATTAAGTAGCTTTTAATGTGAGGGTCACCTTTTTCCCTTTTCTAAGTGACTTGGGCAAAAAGTTACTTAGGGAACAAATTCCTAGGTACAAAACTAACACTCCCTCTTACTGAGGAAGGTGTTTTGCACCACTCCCAACTTATCTCTGAAGAAGACAAACTTCCCCCTCCCCAAAGACTTTGTCAGAATGTCTGCTACCTGCTCATCAGTGGATATATACTGTAGCTCAACTACCCCTCTCTGAACATAGTCACGGATGAAATGGTACCTGATCTCAATGTGCTTTGACCTGTCATGAAACACTGGATTCTCAAAGAGCTGAATGCAACTTTGATTGTCACAATAGATCACCGTAGGCCTAAGCTACTGATCAAATAAATATACCAATAACTTGCGAAGCCACAATGCTTCACAAGTAGCCTGACTGGCTGCCATATACTCAGCCTCAACAGAACTCAGTGCAACGGACTTCTGTTTTTGACTGAACCACGACACTGCTGCCGAGCCCAAACTGAAACAACAACCGGAAGTGCTCTTCCAATCCCTCACACAACCTGCCCAGTCTGAATCTGTGAACCCAACCAAGCTGACTCCACCCGAACCCCTGTAGTCCAGACCATAATCCACCGTACCTGCAAGACATCTCAATAGGTGCTTTGCGGCAATCCAGTGCACACTCCTAGGCTCAACCATGAACTGACTAAGAGTGTTAACCGCAAAACACAATTCTGGCCTGGTATTGACCAGATACATCAATGACCCAATGAGCTGACGATATAAAGTGGGATCCACCAACTTACCCTCGGAAGCATGAATTTGCTTCCAGTTGGTGATCATAGGCGTACACATCAGCCTATAGTCCTCCATCCGAAATCTCTTCAGAATATCAACTACATACTTCCCCTGTCCAAGGAAAATATGTCCAGGCTCCTGCCAAACCTCCATCCCCAGATAGTAATGCATCAGTCCAATGTCTGTCATCTCGTACTTCGATGCTAGATCTCTCTTACAATGTGCAATGAGACGCTCATCACCTGTGATAAATAGATCATCAACATATAGGAGAAGAATGAGCGGATCTCCTCCAACCACAATGAAGTATAGGTTGGGATCAGCCTCACTCTTCTGGAATCCCATCGATGTCAAGTATCAATCCTGGAGTACCAAGCTCTAGGAGCTTGCTTCAGTCCGTACAAGGCTTTCCTCAGCCTGCACACATGAGAATCTCTCCCATGGATCTCAAATACCTGTGGCTGCTCTAAATATACCTCCTCCTGCAGAAGACCATTGAGAAATGCAGTCTTCACATCCATCTGGTGGATCTTCCAACACATCTCTGCTGCTATAGATATAACTACCGTGATAGAAGAATACCGAGCAACTAGAGCAAATGTCTCATCATAGTCAACTCCCTCAACCTGTGAGAACGCTCACGCCACAAACCGAGCCTTGTACTTCTCCACACTGCCATCCGCAGCATGCTTTATCTTGTAAAGCCACTTGGAAGTCACAACTAACTTCCCCTCGGGTCTTGGCACTATCTCCCAAGCATCATTCTTCATGATGGAATGGTACTGTTCCATCATGGCATCTCTCCATACTTGATGCTGGGAAGCCTCCTCAAATGTGGATGGCTCAGAGTCACGAAGACTCACAACAAGGGCCATACCATACCTATCTGGCTCCACCACTGTCCTGATCTGCTCCTGGGGCCTACCAAATCCCTTTGCATCCTTCAAGGTCTCCTAAAGCCACTTAGGCTTCCTCTTCCTCGAAGACTGCTCCTCCCAAACTGGTCTTGGGCTTTCCTCATCTGAGGAAGTCCAGTACCTGAAGGTCCAACACCCCGAGGATCAGTACCTGATGAACCTGTGATCTGAGGACTCAACCATGAACCTGTCCCTGAAGTGCTAGCCACCTGGATCACTGAACCTGTAGAAGTTGTTCCTGTACCTTGTGATCTAGTCACTCCAGAAACCCGAGGACCTGATAGCTGCATCGAAGAAGCCTGTACCAACTGAGGTGTGGGAGCTGGTGTCTCCCCTTGCTCTAACTCCCTAGACTTGCTGAAGGCTCTCTCCTCATCAAACTTCACTTCCTGCTGGACAACAACTTGCCTCAGGCTAGGTAAGTAAAGCTGATAGGCCTTCGAAGTCTCGTCATATCCCACAAATATGCCTCTCTCTGCGGTGGGATCAAACTTCTTCCTCTTCTCAGAAGGGACATGAGAGTAAGTCAACGAGACAAATATGCAAAAGTGGCCCACCTTAGGCTTCTTGCCTGAATACATCTCCTCTGGAGTCTTCCTCCCCACTGCCCTGTGAGAACTCCTGTTCTGCAGATAAACTATAGTGCTACATGCCTCTGCCCATAAAAAGAAAGGTAACCCTTGATCATGAAGCATCGCTCTGGCCGCCCCCACAATCGACCTGTTCTTTCTCTCTGCTACTCCATTCTGTTTAGGAGTGTAAGGAACTGTCAACTGTCTCTGAATGCCCTCCTGTCTGCAGAATGCATCGAACTCCTTGGAGGTATACTCACCCCCATTGTCCGATCTCAACATCCAGATCTTCCTCTCCGTCTGCTTCTCCACAAGGGCTTTGAACCCTTGGAAGACTGTCAATACAAGTGGGGAGTTCTTGCTCCTCAAGAAGTAGATCCAAGTCTTCTTGGAGTAGTCATCAATGAAGCTAATGTAGTACTCAACACCTGTCAAAGACATTGATGACATAGGACCGCATATTTCAGAATGGATAAGATCTATCACCCCTACAGCTCTCGTGTCACTGCTTGGAAAAGCAGTCTTGGTGTACTTTCCCAAAGCACAACCCCTGCACACATCACTCTGCTCAATGCTGAACTCTGGTAATCCTGTAACCATGCTCCTCAACAATCTGACAGCTGAGTGATGTAGGTGGGCCATCCTCTGATGCCATAGCTCACATAGCTCACTGCTGCTGCTGTGTGCTAGAGCGCACTGTGGCTGAAACAAGAGCTTGTACAGCTTTCCACATCTGACTCCAATGTCCATGGCACTAGACATACCTGTAGCCCTGGGATACACCTGTACTCTCCCATCTGAAAAGCACACCCCAAGACCCCTGTCCTCAATGGTGGAAACTGACACAAGGTTCTTCTTCAGCCCAGGGACATACAACACATCCCTTAGAGTCATGAGACTCATCGACTCCCTCTGAAATGTAATGGTCCCCCGACCAACAGCTCTAACAACGGTGTTGTCTCCAAGGACAACCTCCACATCTCTACCTGTCTAAGATAGCTCCGAGAACATCTCTCGAGCTCCAGTCATGTGGCTCGAGGCTCCACTGTCAATATACCAAGTAGTAGGGGTGGATGGACTCCCCTGATGACCTGCCAACAATGAATGCTCACTATCCATATCCATGTCTGTGCTGGTGGGTAAAGAGACTCTCTCTCTCTCCATCTGTCCAGCATATAGGGAAAACTCCCTCTGAAATGCATCACCAAACTCATCAACCTCTGCTGAGGCTGCTGTCTACTGTCCCTGTCCCTTCTTCTTCTTCTTGCTTGGACATTGTGAAGCATAGTGTCCAAATGCCTGACATGCATAACACTTGATTTTACTCAAGTCTTTCTTCTGCCCACTCTACTGCTACTGCTGGTGCTGCTTGGCCCCACCCTTCTTGGGACCCTTCTTCTTCTTCTTGCCCTTAGCTGCCAAAGCCACATTCTCATCATCAACCCCACTGTGAGATGTACTGCCGTGTACAAGACCTCTCCTAGTCTCCTCCTACACAAAGTCATCCCAAAGTCTATCCCAGGTAGGTAGGTTCTCTCTGCCCACTATGGCTTGCACAAATGCACCCCAGGGCTTTGAAGCCCCATTCATTGCTATGCATACTAGCTCTGTAGGGTCTACCACCTCCCCAACCACTACAAGTTCATCCTGAACTGTAGAAATCCTGGTAAGATATGATGTGACTCCCTCACCCCCATTCATCTTTATACTTTTGAGTTTCTCTTTGAGAACCATCTTCCTGTTTTCATTGGAACTCTCATACAAACTGATCAAGGCTGACCACATCAAGTGTGCCCTATTCTTGCCTGAAATGTGAGGGATTATGTGGTCTTTAACTACATCTAGAATGATCCTCCTAGCTTTACAGTCCTCCTTGTTGAAAGCTGATAGAGCTGTTGCATCTGCTGATGCGGGAATGAAAACCGGGTTAGTTGTAGTGTTCCTAACTATATCTGGCCATAACTCATTCTCCTCCAGTATCAGTAAAATTATGGCCTTCCACGACACAAAATTTCCTATCTCATCCATCCTATCCTCCAATCTAAGACCTGTAGCCATCTCTACACCAATGCAACAAAGTGCTGCTCACTGACAGAAGGTAAAATACTAAAAAATTCTGAGATCTGAAAATTTCTGTGTGTCTACAAACTATCACTGTTTTCTACCCCCAAGCTCTGATACCATGAAGAAATTATGCATTTTACTGTTTGCTGGTTTATGTCAACATTTCGTGGTTTTCACATACAACCGGTTTTGCATTGGCTGTAGGTTACTTATGAAATTTTACTGAACAATTAAACACACAGTAAAATACACTAACAGGCTAAAAAACAAATTTAACAATCACACCATAAAATGATAGACTCAGAGATTTTTGGCCAAAATCAAGCCCTGGAAAAACCCCCACGGGGAAAACCAGTTAGAGAGAGAGAGAGTTTTTATTATGCTATAGGATAAAAATCAGACATTAATTTTTACAGTAAAAAATCCAACTTATCTCAACCCAGAAATTTGACCAGCAGACTGTCTCGGTTTCCATGCTTTTGTTGCCTCGATTTCTATGCAAACCTCCTTGGTAAACGTGCCAAAATATCAGCAAATTTCAGCCCTCGAAAACTGTGCCAAACTACTCAGAATCTGTATTGTACGGACAACAATTAATGTTGTTGTGCGGCCTCGAAATCTGTGCCTGAAAAATACAGTCAGCAACCTCGATTTTCATGCCTGACTCTGCCTCAAATTTTGTGCCCAAACTGACCTTGAAAATCGTGCAGAAACTGTACTGTACAGTGTGCAATAAATGCACCATACAGCTTCTTGATTTTTGTGCACAATAAATGCTGGTCGTACTTCACTGTCTCGAAATGTGTGCCTGCAATAAATGTGTCGTACCTTCACCTCGAAATGCGTGCCAACAATTTATCTCCTCGATTTTCGTGCCCACTGAAAATCTCTTCCAGTTCTATTTTGGAATTCGTGCCCTTCTCTCTTCTTGAGCTCTCTCTCATTCCAGTTTCTCCTTCTCCAAAAATGAAAAAGTGAAGTGTTTTGCCTCCTTGAACCCTTTTTGTCTAAACCCTAAGTGGGAATCTAATCCAACGGTGGAGAAAGATCCAATCCAATGGCTAAGATTCAATGAGAGTAAAAATCACATTTATTTAAATCACTTAAATAAATTTACTCACCCACTTAAATTTATCAAAAAGTGGCTTTAAATTTATAAAGTCTCATTAAGTAGCTTTTAATGTGAGGGTCACCTTTTTCCCTTTTCTAAGTGACTTAGGAAAAAAGTCACTTAGGGAACAAATTCCTAGGTACAAAACTAACAGAGTGCACAAATGCCAGGCCCAATCCAACCTTTCTTCTAGAGATTTTCCCACATTAGTATTTTATTTTTCAAAGCCAGGCAAAGAAAACAACTAATTTTAGTGGGAAAGATTCTAGACCAAATGAGGGTTAGTAATTTGTTACCAGCTGGGGGAGACGAAGATTCAACAATACAATCATAAACAAGCTTAGCACAAGCTAAACCATCTGATCTATTATGATCCCAAACAAGAGAATCTGACAGAGGATTGAGCCTAGTCCTTCCCAGCTCCAGTTCCCTCATGTAATTGTCCCATGCGATCTTCCATTATCCTGCAATGCACAGGTCCTCAGCTGTGTACCAGTAATTGAGCGATCCAGGTAAAATATTGCGTGCTTGCGAGAGTGTGGTAATGTCCAAGTCCTCCAATAATTCTCTGAGCCCATTTGGCAGAGTATGAGGAGTTTGTGTACCAATGATAGGGTCGATGCCCGCAAGGACATCTAGACCATTACCAACTTGCCATGTTAAACATCTTCCCAACCATGGAAGAGTTTGCAGAAACCCTTTCCAAAAACTAGAAACTCCACGGACATTAAAGTTTTTACCTCTTAGCCATGCCACCACCTAAAGATTCTTTAGGTACTTACCAATTAGAACATTGTGTCGTAGCCCTTCATTTTGTAGAACCATCCAAATTTTTTTTAACCTTAGAGCAATACTAAACCAATGTAGGTTTTTGATGCCCCAACCACCATTCTCTTTCGGCCAGGATAGTTTATTCCAACAAGATAAATGATACCTGTTTTTAATTCCTGTAGAGCCCCATAAAAATGCAAATGTTAAACTTCTAAGCCTCTTTAAGACAGAGGTGGGAATGGGTGTGAGGCCCAACCAATATACCAAGAGACTAGACAAAACAGCTTGGACAAGGATCAGACGGCCACCCAAAGAAAGATGCTTATGAGACCAGTGAAGGATTCTATTTTCAAATTTATGTACCAACCAATTCCAATCACTGACCTTATACCCTAGCGGTTTAAGAAAATAGCCGAGGTACTTGAAACCAGAGGCAATAGGTTCCATTTTTTAAGGCAAGACTCTAGCAATATCACCAAGTGTACCTTCGTCCACATTGTTGAAGAGGAAGTAAGATTTCTCAACACTTATGCTTATCCTTGATGCCTTACAGAAGGTACTTAAAATAACTTCAAAAACAATCCATTTAGGCAGGGTACCGGTACCAAGCAAGATCACATCATCCACGAAGAGGAGGTGTGTAAGGGCAAGTGATGAGGAGCTTTTTATTCCTCTGATGAGACCATGCTCCCTAGCATCAGAGATCAAGAGATTGAGACCTTCTATAACAAGTATGAAAAGCAAAGGGGATAAGGGACAGCCTTGTCTAATTCCCTGAGAGGCACTGAAGAACTGTGAGAGAGTACCATTGATCAGTACAACAAAATTTGTTGAAGTGAGGCATCCCATTATCCAATTAGCACCAAGGAGAGGCATCCCAATCTGAATCAGAATGAGTATAATGTAAGACTAGTTAACTCTGTCAAATGCCTTTACTAAATCCAATTTGAGAATGAGAGCACAAGTGTTCTTGGTTTTCACTGTGTGGAGAGTCTCCTGGGTAATGCCAATAAGTTCCACTATCTGACGATTTTTAAGGAATCCATACTGCTCTCTAGATATGTGAGAGTCCAGGAATGGATTCAGTCTGAGAGCAATAACCTTTGCAATTAGCTTGTACATCAGGTTACACAAGGAGATAGGTCTAAAGTCAGCAAAGGTTGCGGGTTTATCCTTTTTAGGAATCAGGGCAAGGAAAGTAGAATTCAGAGAGGGAGTAATGAAACCTGTAGTCCTTGCACATTCAATAGCATACAACAACTCATTTCCCAACAGGTCAAAGAAGTGTAAGTAGAATTCGACAAGCCAATCGTCGGGACCATGGCTCCTATCCTTCTTAAAAGATTTCAATGCTCCTTCGATCTCAGACAGAGTAATAGGAGCAGTGAGTCTGGGGGCCTCCTCTTATGAGATCATAGAGGGGTAAAGCATGACAACCTTGAGTTGTGCTAGAAAGCAGGTTTGTTTATCATCATAGAAAATATGAGCAAAATGTCTTTGGCCCAGCTCTTTTAGAGCATTCTCATCCTCAATACAGTGACCATCCTCATCTTCTAGAGACCAAATAGTGTTATGATTTCTTCTACCCGAGGCAAGAGCATGAAAGAACTTGGTGTTAGAGTCACCATACAGAGCCCACTTTGTACAGCTCTTGAGTTGCCAAGTGAGTAAGATATGATCCTGCAACTTCTTTTTTTTGGATCTTAGCAGATTCAGAGCTAACTGATCCTCATGGGTGATAATACCCAAATATGATCCCGAGAGCAGGGTTACAATATTCTTATCTAGCCTGATAGAATCAGATTTCATAGTGTTTTCTTTTTCCCGAGTCCAAACTTAACTTCCTTCTTCAGAGTTCGAAGCTTATGTGTGAGGAGGTCCAAACCATTAAGAGAAGACTGAGGATTAAGCTCTGGCCATCTCTTAGCAACCCAGAGATTGAATTCCGAATCAGTGAGCCAGGATCTATTAAACGTGTAGGGGAAGTTGCAGGAACCCACCGATTTATTCCATTCAAAGCAGATCGGGTAATGATAAGATATATTAGCATGGTGAACCCACGCATGGTGGACCTTTAGGGAGGGAATCAAGGCAGAAGAGAGTAAGAAGCGATCTAACTTTTGTTGATGCCATCTTCTCCAACCCTACCGTTTCTCCAAGTGGGCCCAACATTGGTAAGGGCTATGTCCATAAGACCGACAGAGTCAAAAAAGAGTTTGAAATGAGAGGCAAGAGGATCCGGGACAGCTCTCTTACCCCAAGTCTTTGAGACATTCATGGCCAAGTTAAGGTCCCCCCCCCCCATGATCAAATTTGGAACACTGAGAAGACCCCCCCTAAGAGCATTACCCTAGAAAAGATCCCTATTTCTGCAGGGGCCGTAGCAATTTAGAATGACTAAAGGAGTACTCATTCCACGAAAGTATGCCTTCACAAGAATACTAGCTACAATCTCAAAGGCTTGACATCTAACCGTATGAGGGTTCCAAGCCGTAAGCAACCCACCCGAGAGGCCTGAGGCACTAATGGCACAGAATTCCCATCTAGGCAATAACTTGGAAAAGGAAAGGAGAGTAGGACAAGTACTACACATAGTTTCCTGAAGGAGTATCATGCCAGGTTGAATTGAGAGGAAAATGGAATGGAGGTTGCATTGTTTGGTCTTGCCTCCCAGACCTCTGACATTAAGAGAGAGGATTTTAATTACGAAACAGGAGGGAGGGGAGGTGAAGCTCTAAGTCCCCAAAGTGGGTTCCCTCTAGCCGCATTTTTTATGCGGACCGAGAGAGGAACATAAGGAGGTGGGGCTGAGGAGAGAGCCCTAGAGGAAACTAGCTTGTCCCTCTTTTTTTCCTAACAGTTACATTTTTCGAAACAGATCGAGTTCAGGTGAAGAGTAGAAGGGGAAGAGGGGGTATAAGCTGAAAATATCGACAAATATTTTTGGAGCAAGGGTTCTATGAAAGAGGGAGAAGATGTAGGACTTCGTGGTGAGGGTGGTAGTGAGGGAGGGGAGGTTATGGAAGGGAGTGGAGGAAAATCCGTAAGTGAGGAAAAAGAAGACACTGCGGGTGAGGAGATAGGAGTCAGGTTGGGAGGTGGGGGCAGATAGGGCAAAGGTGGCAGAGAGCAGACGAGCAAAGGTGAAGTAGGAACTTCAGAAGATACCAAAGGGGATTTTTCAACCACAGCTGATACAGTGGGACAAGCTACGGCAGGAGGAGTGACCAACCCATCTAAAGCCTCAAGTAGTGAGTCAGAAACATCTTCAAAAAGTGAGAGGGACTGTGAGTAAATACCAGTTTTGGGATGCTTCAGAGCCGATAAAGGAGACAGACCGTGTGTAGCTGGTGTTCCTTCCTGGCTTGTGCATGATCGCTCATTCAGGAGAAAGGGGCAAGTTCTTCAAAGGTGGCTGGTTTCATGGCATCTGCTGCAACGAAATGGTACATGGAGGTAATCGAGCTTCTGAACCAAAAGTCGCTCCTTGCAGAGAATCTCCACCTCAGTCGATACCCCTTTGGAAAATCCATTTCTACTAGCACCCGAGCCAACCTTTTATCAAAGGTGAGATGAAAATCTTCGTCGACGGCAACAAAACGTCCAACTGTGTTTGCAATGCTCTCTAGTATATTCTTATTCCAGAGGGGAAACGGGAGATGTGGCAGAAGTACCCATAGGTGACGCTTCGTCACTCATTTCCTGAGAGGATCAAAGTGAGTATGCTAGCGACCTAGTACCAGAGATCCAAGGCCGATACGCCAGATAGTATCGAGTATGAGCGAAGCATGTTCTGCTTCTAGAAAGACAAAGACAATCCATCCGTTGGATAGTAAGCTGATGGTCGGAATATAAGTCAGCAATGGTTTCCAGTACTCAGTAGCCCAATCAACCCAAGCTTTTTTACCCAGTTGGCAATATTCCAACCTACCCATCAGTGCTCTGGTGCATAGAGATGACACACGGTCCATGTAAACATCAGGGCCGAGGATGAAACGGAATTTCCCAGCAAGGGTTTTAATACCTTTTGCATGTCGCTTTCGTAGCGAGACGAAGCCCCAATGTCAGCCATGAGGGATGCCCCCAACAAGTCATCCCAATAATGCTGACGAGGGAGACAATGGAAAACCCCAAACCCCCTAATGAGAATAGGAAGGGAGGAAACCCCAAAACTATCGGAATCCGAGAACCCAGGTGCAATCAGAAACCAAACCCACGTGAAACCCCAGAATCGAGCCCCAAAAGAACTCCTGGTCCACACACCCAACAATGAGGCTGAGGGTAAAACCCCGTCTGACAGAAAAGGAAGACCCTAAAAGAGTCACGGGGAGATAACCACCGGTCCGACAAACCCCGAATGGTTAAAGGGCTAAAAAAGTCAAGTGACAGGAAACAGAACACCACAAAACCCGGAGAAGATAAGGACCAAACCCCTGTACCCCAAAACAACAACAGAGGTTAACCCTACGTGTGTTGACGGGAGCGATACAGAAAATAATGTACATGAACGACATGAATGACCATGCAGGGTTGATAACCCTAAAAACCCGAAACACAGAGGCGGCAGGGACAAAGACGAAATCCTTCCCACTTTTTTGCTTGGTTGGTACTAGTCCCCCTGGTAAGGGGAGGAACTCCAAGATACGCTACCCTCTGTGAGAGTCACCTACCCAACAAGACCAGGAAACCCCCGAAGACCCAAAAAGACAGAGTCAGGTAAAGGCAACGGTGAGGCTTGAACAAATAGTAATAGGCAAGATGACAATGAGAGAGCCAAGGTGTTCAATGAAGGACCTCGAATGAGCTAGGTGCAGTAGGGTAATCCTCAGGCTAATGTTCGCCATGACCACACCCGCGGCTTGCGCAGAGTGCGCCCACCATCAGCGCTCCAACACTCATTTCACCGATGAGCTTCTTCCAATCTACTTTCATCTTTTACATGGTTATAAGGCCACTACAAATAGACATTATATTCATCTTATTGGCCTATCATTGCAATACATTGCACTTAAAAAAATGGCATTACTTTCATCTTTTACATAGTTATAAGGCCACTACAAATAGACATTATATTCATCTTTTACATGGTTATATAAACAGATATTAGATGATTATAGGTATGTTTTGGAAAATGATTATATATATATATATATATATATATATAAATATATATAATTTGATTAAATTATTTTTTTATCATAAAAGACACTATATTAAGCAAACATCCTACGGCATTAAAAAGAACCATATTTAATTATGTCTGAAATATAAGAGTGCCGTATCATCCGCACCATCACGTTCTAACATCATGATCCAAAAATTTTAGTTTTAGATATTTTCTTCAGAAAAAAAAACACATACCGCTGATCTGTACGGTCCTGCTTAAAATCTCTCTCCATACTTTTATAACGTTATACCTAAAAATGCAGAATATCTGAAAGTCTAATACCGAATTGTAGAATGTTAAAATATTTGAGTGAGCTCGTACGACGCTCTATATATGAAAGTCTGATAACGAATTATATAATATGTAGAATTTGAATGTGAATTTTTCCACACCTCCTTCCCTAGTGTTCTTAGCATGGATTGAGTTAAAACAACAATCAATTGAACTAAATCGTGTACTTAAAATATCAATTGAATATCAATTTTTGAATCAATGCTTTTCGCTCACCTACCAATTCATTTTTTTTGTTTAATACAACTAAGTAATTGTTCCGTAGACTATAGGACAACAAAGTATTTATTTTGTCAAAAATCTATACGTTGATTATTTTTTGCAAACGAGGTAGATTGATCAACTCTCTTAATATTTCCAAGCGTTGCTTCTCTCGGGAAAACCAAGCACAAATTTCAGAAGAGTAAACCAAAAAATGTGTGGAACTACGTTTCTGATTATGGCTTTTAAAATTAGTTTTATCTGCGTTGTATTACATTTCTATGGAGACAAATGATGTAATCCGTCAAATTTTAGAAATCAGGTCTATACTATATTTATGGCTAGTCCAACCCAGCGATCCAGTGGCTGTAGTTTAGTGGTGAGAATTCCACGTTGTGGCCGTGGAGACCTGGGCTCGAATCCCAGCAGCCACATGGCATAGTTCAGGTTTGTATTTTCAGTTTGGCCATCATTGAGGAGGTTAATTTTTGTTAAACTGATTTTTATGAAGAGTTCTTCATATGACTGTCTTTATGGAATGCTTTTTGTGAATTTGTGAAGCCTTGATATAAGGTGCTGGTGGTATGTGATAGCCTCTTTTTCTTCATGTTTTGATTTAAATCATGTTATTTATATAGTGTGATGATGATGTGAAAAGCTTATTTTCATTATGACAGTTTTTGTTGTAGATAAGGATTGAGTCTCTTTTTGAAAGTGAATAATGCTATAGTGTATTGAGCCATATGAAGTTTGTAATATTTTTGAAAGTTGTAACATGATCTGTAAAGATTTTTTTTGAAAATGGACAAATACTTTTTGGTATTGGTTTATCTGAAAAATGTAACCTTTAACTTATATATAAAAACTTATGATTTGTTTCTGTGGTAAAAAAAATGTTTTCTAGTTTGACCATCATTTAGATTTTACAAATTATCTGAAAGTTGGTATCTTACTGGCTTTAATGGTAAAATCCAACTACCAAGTTTGGCCATGTTTTAGATTTTGTGGACAATCTGAAGATTATTACTTTATACTACCTTTGTATCCATTTTTTAGCTAACATTTGAATTTTTTACATGTCCTTGCGCTTTTTTAACTTTAGTGTTATTGTGCTATTCAATTTTATTAACATTATATCCTAGTTTCATAATCTTTGTTTCAATACCGACATGCCTAGCTTTTTAGCCTGTCAAAATTATAGTAAGCTCGGGACGCTTCTTTCCAAGCTCTTTGAGCATAGAAATATAACTTTAAAGCAAACTAACTAATTCTCTTCTTTAGGTCCGATAGACCAAAGTTTGATCTCAGGGGACGTTAACCATCATCATCATCATCATAATTGATTTTATAAGATAAGTTGAGTTATTGATGTAATTTGGCATGTATATATTTTTTACCAAATTTTGTTTGTTTGTTTTATGGTTGACTTCAACTCCTTATCACACGGTTAAGGACTGAGAATCATACTCATTTGTACTATGTTCTAAATTCTATATATGGTTCCTTTCAATATGGTAGCATATATATGAAGCCGTGTTTAGCTAGCATGTGAGTTTTTCATATTTTTGTTTTTATTTTTTTATTTTTGAAGTTTTATTTTTTTTAATTTTGTGCAATTAAGATTTGGTAACATTATATCATAAATCTAATAAGATGTACTAAGATATTGATGTACTCGGGCATGATATTTTGATTGTTAAACTATGAAATATTGTAATCATACATTGTGGTAAAGTTTCTTTCTAGTTGAGCCATAAATCAATTTAATTTATATGATGTACTTGACTTTATTCAAGCATAAGGATATGCATGATTCATGAAATAAATGATTATTATTTTACCTTATTATGTTGTGATTGTGGGTGTGTTTCTCGTCTTATATATATTTGATAAATGACTTCCTATTATGAATGAAACATGTCATTTAAATAGTTTATCGAAATATTTGTATAGTTTTTGAGTATTCTCAATATGTGAGTATATTGCATGTATGTTGGAATAGTCCCACAAGTAACATGTGATACTAAGAGTTGGGTACCCATATTAAAGAGATTGGAATGATTGGTTGTGTGATAGATTGTATTGTACCACCATTCTACTAGAGGAAGCCACTTAACTCATTGGGATAGTTCGTTTGAAGAATAATAATGACTATAACCATGTAAACATTTGTTCTCTATTTGTGTTTGTCCATCTTTTTGTCATTGTTGTGTTGAAATCATCACTAATATTGTTCATTTTATCTTCTGCAAATCCTTCCAAAAAATTCTTGCAAATTTTGGAACTCTCTCTCTTACGATTACCTTAGGACATCCATGCAACCTATGAATTTCTTTCATGAAAACGTATGTCACTTTTCTTGCAATATCTGTACTTTGAATTCCACAACAATGTGCATATTTTGTTATTCTATTCACTACCACAAAAATGGCATCCTTACATTTTGATCGTGGGAGATCTAGAATGAAATCCATTCATATGTCTTCCTACATTTTGTTAGGTATGTGTAGGATTGAAGTATCCCTCACAATCTCTCATTTATTTCTTTCACACATTTGACTCGGATACCAAATGTTACGAAGTAAATAAGCATATAAAAATAAGAAACAACCAAAATCATTATGTCCATGCATAATTGGTGTTAATGAATGAAGGAATGAGAAGCCTTTTCGAGGGGGTAATGTTTTATTGGAATATATCGAATGTACAACACAAAATAAGATAATTATTCAATTGAGTTTCCAATAGGAGTTAAAGAGGGGTAGCAGTAATCTTATACTATTTGGATGGCCTAACCATAAATGATATATTAATAATAAATTAGGGTTGGGACCATAACACTTTCTCCTTAGGTTCTCAAAGCTACATTTTGACGATAAACCCTTGGATCATACATAAGTATTAAAGGAAATAACAATAGTGAGATAATAATCCATCGACAACATAAATAATGTTGATATCATAAGCATAGGTTTGGGAAAACATTTGACATAGAAGACATTAAAAAGAATATCAACAACAAAGTAGACAAAACTTAGATTGTATAAGGTAAAATAAAACCTTCAAGTAATTATTTCTATATATGTCAATTCCTTAAAAACTAAATCCTCTATCAAGCATATAAGGAGCATAATTAGAGCAAGATTAAAAAAAAAATCAACGACATGAAAGAGCAATGATTCCATCAACAATAGATTATTAGGATGTGATATTGATCCCTAATGATGATGGAGAGGAAACCATATTGGAAGAGGTATTCAAGGCATAAGCAAAACAAGATGATGAGCCAAAGATGGGAGAAGAAGCATAACCCAAGGAGTATCTCTATTGTTGGAGTAGGGTCCCGCAGCTACAGAAGAAGCTGTTATTTTCAGTGAACAGACAGTTTTGGCGGAGATATAAGAGGTAAAGCTACGACGCTGTAGCAAGGGTTCTAGTCACAGATCAGAGCCGAAAACCATTACCGTGGAGACAGAGAAGTCAAAGAAGACGACGGTACCTGAGTGGCCGAGAAGAGAGAGCTCAACCACTGCATTAAAGGCAGCGGCGAAAACAAGAGGGTTCAGCTACCCTCATAAAGGAAAATGAGCGACGAGGCCGAGGTATTGAAGACGAAGGAAAGAAGGGAAGCAGCCCCGGTACCCATGGTCAGCGCTGGGAAGCATGGAAGACTACAGGAAGCTGTGGTGAAGAGAAGCGGTGCATAGTACCCATGATCAGTGCCGGGAAGCATGGAAGACTGCAGAGAGCTATGGTGTGATGGAAAGCGGCTACCCCGAGTACACATATGTCATTTGTCACTAATTAGGGTTTTGGGTTTACTGTTGGGACAGGCCCACAGTGTTGTAATGGCGAGACCTTCGGGTCGCCTATATAAGCTTGTATTTTGTATTGTAAAGGGTTGGTTCAATAGTGGCTAGTTGGTCAGTTAGACAGCTGGTTAGTTGGTTCTGTTATTAGCTGTAGTTATCTTACGGAAACCAGTAGCCAGCTCGCAGAGCTTGTATGTAAAAATCCGCAGGGATTGACAGAGAGGGAAGAGTATATTGTAAGAGAGACAATATAGAGATAGAGAGAGAGAAGAGATCTAAGAGAGAAGGGCTCCAGGCTGTGTGCGGAGTTACCCAGAAGATCTCTAGCTGCATATGCAGTGCAGCAGAACTGTGTTTACCTTCCCTTGAGATTTAATAGAGAAACACAGTTCTGTGGACGTAACTCCCATCCTGGGGGTGAACCACGTTAAATCTGCGAGTTATGTGTTGAATGCATGTGATTGTATTTGTTTACTGTTATCTGTTATTTTTGCGCATGAATTTGGTTTACAGTAAGTATATGAATGTGTTATTCAATTCGTAGCATCATAGAGGGATAAATATAAGTTAAAGTCTTTTGGTATTCAATATGAGAACTGGTTGATGATTCCCTCAGATAGTTAAGAGTCACAGTATTCAATAGACCTTGTATGTTGAGTAGTGTAAGTCAGACACACGTAACGTTAAGTGTTCTGAGTCGCAGCGGTAGGATATCGCAGAGAGGCGATACGGCATCGGCAGAGGAGCTGCGGTGCGCGGGACCGTGGGTTGAGGACTCAGTGTAGGAGAGAGTTACGTGTCGGTCGGGACACGGCAATGCGACAAGGGCTAGAGTCTGCGCAGTAAGAGGAGACTGCGCATCGCAGAAAGAGAAAGACATCGTGGGATAAGAAGAGCCGTGCGACCCATAGGATGCGACAGAACCTGGTCTAAGACACTTGAGTCTTCGGCCAACCCATTAGAGTCACTTCGGGTGAGACTTCAGGCCGCTCCACGTTCTTTCACCGAAAGGGCCAGTGAGCTAGGGGTGTTGTTGGTTAATTACAGTAAACCCGGGTCTGCCCATAGCAAACCAACAAATGGTTCTGTTGCCGGTTTTGAACAACTGAGTGCTAATGTTCTGTTGGCATTCTACTAGAGAAGAGTTTCACCAATGGCTGGAGTCAAACTTAAAGGAATTTGCTACGAAATAAAATCGGAGTCCTAGACTGAGCACAGAGGGTTGGTTACAAAAACATATCTCTTCAGATATACATGCGATATTTTTTGCAACCTATGGAGACGAGCTTTACGACTGGTTATCAAAGTTGACAGATAAGAACATATTCAAGAAGAAAAGAAACATTGTCTGGACACCGGAGCTGATTCAGACCGTGCAGAGCCTTAATAATCCCATTACGAGAGCAGTGGACTTCTGGCTTGCGAGTGTGCTAGAAGGCTTTGCTATAGAGTTTGCAGTTGACCAGAGAAAAAGCTTCAACGAGGCTGAGTGTACTTCTTCAAAGGATATCGTGGTAAGTACCTAAAATCTCTAAACTTGTCCATTAAGATGCTGTTACATGAAAAAGGAGTAATGGACATGATTTCAGATGAATAAGTAAAGATAGTAATGTCACAAGAGTTTGAAAGTGATTTTGATGACATTGGACGAACACGTAGTGGCAAGAAATATAAATTAGATTTCAGCTCTCCTGTATTTGAAGACAGTTCAGACAATATTAGGCAACAGAGTCTTAGTACCACAGAAGAACCAGAGGGGGGTATCCCTTACCATCACTATACCCCACAGAAACAGACCGGGACTCAGAGTAATCCCGTAGGTACTCCATCCAGTAGCTCACAGACAGTACCTACTACCGCTACATCACCTTCACCTACACCGCCGAGTGGTAGTAATCCAGTCAAATAGAACCCACCACAGAGAAATAGAATGGGAGATGATATGAAGCTACCTACCTTTAAGGGTATAGGAGCAGAGGACCCAGAACAACATTGGTTTCTATGCGAAGCCATGTGGACTATTAAAGGAATCAATGATGATAACATTAAACTTGTACAGTTGGTCACCACATTAAGAGACCGAGCTTTAACATGGTATATGAAGTATGCCGCCACACCCAGAACACTTGTCCAGGTCAGGACACCCATGATAAAAGAGTTCAAAAAACCTAAGTTTGAGTCTCAGTGTATAACAGAGCTCAAGGACATTAAGCAGCTACCTACAGAGTCAGTATGGGACTTTGACCAGAAATTCAAAGCCCTTATAGACCAAGTAAGCTTTGAGTTTGCGCCGGAGCAGCATAAGGAATGGTTTATTGCAGCGCTGCTCCCTCACATCAGACTGCCATTAATGCAGTAGAAATTCCAGACACAGGATGACGCGTTGGAGATGGCGATGAAACTAGAGGCCTCACCTCTAGCTGAAACCAGCGCAGGTATGAAAACTCTACAGAACCAGTTGGCTAATCTCACGTTACAGATACATGAACTTAAGAAAGGGAAAGAGGTTATGCAAGACATATGGTGCTTACGATGTAAAGCACAAGGCCATACCAAAGACAACTGTCCAGTCTTTGCAGAATATTTAGCATCAGGGGCACCTAACCCCTTACCGCAGACACACGGACCATGGTGTGAAATATGCAAGACGCAAGGACATCAGCCTCAGCAATGCCCTCTACTTCAGAAGTATGTACAGACACCTAAGAACTTATACTGTGTCTTCTGCAAGTCCGTAGGACATGATGAACATGATTGCTGAGCTTATGATCTCATGTTAGATAGAAAACATGACATGTACAGAGTTCAATCAGAGACACCGGGTCAAGTAGCAGGACCACCGCACGATCTTGCTCATGGAGGCCGCGGAGGAGGATTCAGAGGACGAGGACGTGGAGGAGGCTTTGGACGCGGAGAAGGCTTCGGCCGAGGAGAAGGCTTTGGTCGTGGTCGTGGACCAGTCACTTGCTACAACTATGGAGTTGTAGGCCATTATGCTAGGGACTCTCAGAGCCCTACTACCGCATGTAATTACTGTAAATCTTATGATCATGCTATAGAAGAATGCCATGTTCTGATCGCTAAGATCAGAGATCCTAAACCAGCAGCACACCAGAACATCCAGCTTATTGCTGCTGAGCCATATGAATTAGAACGAAGAGTCAACATTGTGACTCACAGCGGTGCTTCCACCAGTGGGACATCGTAGGATATTGAAAAGAGCACAGGCCAGGAGTGAGTGCGTAGAGCTACTAACAAAGCGATACCACTCGACCTACAGAAGAATAAAGAGACATTTCAGGACGCTAAGACTTTCTTTGATGACTCTACACAATCAGGATTGCAGGTACCATCGTTTAGGGGTGTACCGTAGCAAGCACCTTGTGGCGATAGCCCTGAATAGATATCGCAGGCTACCACATCGGGAAGATGCGACGAGGATGAATCGATAGGAAGCGTACAATCCTTCTTGCGTAGTTGCTTAAAACTCGTCAAAAATGAAAAAGCTATCGGCGAGCTCCAGCGCATCATAGATCAGTGTCAGCAATCTTCTCTCTTGGGCAGTGCACACCGCGCTGTTCATAATATTACAGGACATACAAGGACCGGAAGAGAGATGAAGCTCACAGCACAGATTGGAGAGTTTGAAATGGACGAGGTTGTCTTAGATCTAGGATCAGAGGTGAATGTTCTGATTAAGCAGACATGGGAAAAGATGGGTAGCCCTCAGTTAGTCAGATCGCCTATCCATCTGAGACTAGCTAACCAGTATCGGGTATCACCCCTGGGTCGGTTATCGCAGGTGCCAGTTGACATTGATGGAGTTCATAGCTTTGCGGAATTTGAAGTTATAGAAATCATTGGCGACAGTCGACCGTATCCAGCATTATTAAGTATCGATTGGGTGATCGGTAACAAGGTTGTTATCGACCTAAAGAGAAGACAAATGAACTTTGAGGATGCGCAGATCCGGGTCATCGCACCGTTGGATCCTCATCAGGGTCCCAGATACATTGAACCTATCCACGCAGAGGACGAAACACAGAACATGGAGAGTCTCTATCAGATGACTGTGAACCAGAGCAACTACATCAATCCAACCATAGAAGGGAAAATTAGTTGGCGATGTGATAGCTCATGCACATCGGATTTCGATGTTGGTCTAGAGAACTGGTAGAACAAACTTTACGAAGTCTCAGCGCACAGATGTGCGTTTATGAGTAAGTCACTACGATGGATTGGCGTAGAGATCACTGAGATTCCAACATTTCATGGTCTAACAGATCTCTAGGACTTTTTCATACAGTTCGAGCAACAAATCCCTCATGAAGAAAGGATCGCAGCTATGGACCTTGCAGTACGAGCTACACCTGCAAGATGGTGGTATGCGCATAAAGAGAATATCGCATCATGGGATGATCTACAGAGGCTAATGGCGATCAGGTTCTCTACTGACATTGAGTATGTCCAGCAGAAATACACAGGAGAAAGTGACCCCAGGTCACACATTCAGACATGTGAACAGAATTGGTCGGACATTCCCGAGGATGAATGGGTTCACCGATTCATTCACACATTAGACACAGTTCCAAGGAACTGGTACACAGAGACTGAATTGCGCAAAGGGACGACCACATGGTCACTTATGGTAGACAGTTTCCTACTCACGTTCGCTTTTGAATCTGAATATCCAAGTGTTGCTCAGGCCTTAGATGTAATAAAAACTAAGATATTTGAGGATTGTACCATACCAGTGCAGGCTCAACCTGAGTGGGCCATCCAGTTGGAAGATGCGTTTGAGTGATATAATTTCGCAGCAGAGTCAGACAACGCAGATAAGGATGAGGATGAAGATCCTCGCAACATCAACATTCCAGAGTCAGAAGGGACTAGCGATGTTGACGGACCGAAGTTAGAAATTCCAGCAATCACGGAGCCAATCAAGATTAAAAAGATCAATATTGGCATAGACACTAAACCAAAGTTTGCCTCTATAGGAGACTACTGGGATGATAAAACAGTCAGACAGATTGCTGACTTGTTACATGATTATCAGGACCTATTTCCCACCAAGTTCACAGAGATGAAGGGAATAGTTGGAGACCTAGGAGTAATGAGGATACCATTGAAGGAGGATGCCAGACCAGTCAAGCAACGTCCTTATAGATTAAATCCACGCTATAAAGAAAAAGTTAAGGATGAAATCGACAAGATGCTAGCAGCAGGCATCATTGAACCAGTGGAAGAAAGCAAATGGGTTAGTCCCATGGTTGTACAAGAAAAGAAGACAAAAGAAGACATCAGGATCTGTGTCGACTTGTGTAAGATCAACGATGCATCGGTTCATGATCCATTTTCGACACCGTTCACCGATGAAGTGCTAGATAATGTGGGAGGACAGGAGGTCTACTCCTTCACTGATGGCTTCTCAGGCTATCACCAGATCAGGATCCACCCAGAGGATCGTCATAAGACCACTTTTGCAACAGAATGGGGCTCATTCCAGTACACAGTAATGCCCTTTGGTCTTAAGAATGCACCAGCTATCTTTTCTAGAGTAGTAGTTGTTGTATTTAAAGAATACATCCATAAATTCCTAGAAGTTTATTTCAATGACTGGACTGTATTTGGATTAATTGACAAGCACATAGGAGATTTGAGACTAATGTTAGAGAAATGTAGGTAGTATCATATTTCTTTAAACTTGGAAAAATGTTTATTTTGGGTGCCATTCGGTATTTTGTTGGGTCACATTGTTTGCAGGCAAGGCTTGATGGTAGATCCCGCAAAGATCGCCATCATTGTCAATCTTCCAGCACCCAACTCCATCAAACAATTGAGAACAGTACTTGGTCATACCGGGTACTACAGAAAATTCATCAAGGGCTACGCAAAGATTACAGCGCCAATGGAGAAGCTGTTGAAAAAAGATGTAAAATATATATGGAATGAGGAATGTCAGCAGAGCCTAGACACACTTAAAGAGAAGATGGTTACAGCGCCCATCTTAGTATTTCCAGATTGGACTAAGCCATTTCATGTACATGTGGATGCATCTGGCATCGCACTAGGAATTGTGTTGACACAACCGGGAGAAGGAGGTATCGACCATCCTATCGCATACTCCAGCAGAAAGCTATCGACAGCAAAAAAGAACTACACCACGACAGAAAGAGAAGGCTTAGCTATGGTGTATGCTCTACAGAAGTTCAGGAACTACCTGTTGGGTGCCTCGTTCAAGATGTTTACTGCCCATTCTGCATTGAAGTATCTGGTCAATAAGCTAGTGTTAGGGGGAAGAATCTACAGATGGTTACTCTTATTCCAGGAGTATGATTTTGAAATCATCGTGAAACCAGGCAAACTGAATGCAGGACCTGATCATCTTTCGCGGATAGATTCAGGAGAAGAGCCAAGTAATCTAGAGGACAATTTTCCTGATGCGCAGTTGTTTTCTATCCAGATCGCAGATGAGCACTATGCTGATATCATTCACTTTCTCAGTACAGGACTGGCCCCTGTTGACTTCACAAAGCAGCAAAAGAAGCAGCTGGTTGTTAAAGAAGCAGACTTCACCCTGATCGCTGGACAGTTATACAAGTTAGATCCAGATGAAGTTCTTCGCAGATGTGTGATCCCGCATGAGAAAGAGGCTATTATCAGAGAGGCACATTCAGGAACCGCAGGAGGTCATTTCGCAGGAAAGCCGACTGCGCAGAAAATCCTAGCCGCAGGATTGTGGTGGCCTACGTTGCACAAAGACACTAAGGACTTTTGCAGATGCTGCGACATCTACTAGAGGGTAGGAAAACCTTCGCGACGCAATGAAATGTCGCTGCGACCACAGATCACGCTACGCGCATTTGACAAATGGGCTATAGACTTTGTGGGTCCTATCAACCCACCAGGAAAACGAACTGGAGTGCGATATATCATCACTGGAACAGAGTATCTCACCAGGTGGGTAGAGGCCAAAGCAGTAAGAAACTGTGATGCTGCGACAGCCGCAGAGTTCCTTTTTGAAAACATCATCAGTAGATTTGGATGCCCCGTAATTTTGTTAAGTGATCAAGGCACACATTTCCTCAATCGCACCATTAAAGTCTTGACAGAAGAATTCCAGATACAGCACTATAAGAGCACCCCCTACCATCCGCAAGATAATGGTACGATGGAGGCCTTCAACAAAATTTTAGAGAATGCTCTTACAAAGATCTGTAACAGTCAAAGAAATGATTGGGACCTCAGGGTTAATGCTGTATTATGGGCTTACAGGACCACATGCAAGAAGCTTACAGGACACACACCTTTCAGTTTGGTGTATGGACAGGAGGCTGTTATGCCTATGGAGTATATTCTTCCCAGTTTAAGATTTTCTCAGATCACCACGATGACTAATACAGACACGGTTCAGGAAAGGCTAGCACAGTTGCTTTCCCTAGAGGAAGACAGATTCATCGCAGGCTTTCATCAGAAAGTGCAGAAATCACAAGAAAAAGCTTGGCATGACAGGCACATTAAGAGTAAGACTCTTCAGATCGGAGACCTAGTACTCCTCTATGACAGCAAATTCATTAAGTTCCCGGGGAAGTTCAAAACGCACTGGTTAGGGCCATATCAGATACAACAAGTTATAGAGGGAGGCACCGTTCAGCTTAGCACGCTGGATGGGGAGCTTCTTCCCACATGGATTAATGGCACTAGGCTTAATCTCTACAATGATAGTCACCCCACCTCTCAGCCCTAGCTAGACAGTTTATGTCGATGCAGATGTCCAGTGTAGTTGAAAGGAGGCATCGCACCGGGAATTAGTATACACTGGAAGGTATTCTAAGTATGAGGAATTGCATAAGGTCGGTTCATTTTGTGAAAAAAAAAATGCGCTTAAGTTTGATTGAAAAGATGATGCGGCGTCGCATCGTAGCAATGCGATGTTTCTCCATGCCACGTATCCAGTTTTGTAACCAACAGAGGGCTAGTCAAGTCACCTTCTGACATGCAGTTAATGACGAAGTGACTGGTATATCTTACCGTAGATTTGGCAGCAGCATAATTAAGTTTCTAGATTTGGCAAATCTTTGACGAGACTGGCGCCTGTGCACACACACTTCGAGGAAACGTGATCGGATCTCAGCATTTATTGAGGATCGGGATCACGGGTATGGTCTCATCCAAGCAATTATTACGATCGACAGGTTTAGCCAAGATAATCGTTGCATCTAGGATTCTTGCCTTCAGCATAAAAGCAGAAATTATTCAAGTGGGAGGGTTACAATTGAAAAACCTGAGAGCTATAGAGCAAGCTGTTAAGTTTTCCCTATGTGCAGAGCTAATTTCGTTGCAGAGTGCTGTGCTTTCTAGATTTCGAAGCCATTACACGGCCAGGATATTCAACCAAGTGGGTTCTGTCTGAGGACGAACCTATAGAAACCATTTTGAGAAGGTTTGAGCGTGGTGGCCTTCTAGCTACCATGACGACACCACCCAAGGTTGTGAAATTAGGTGTATCACAGGTCAGACAGCCGCCAAGGATGAAGAATCAAGTGCAGAATGTTGAAGACGTCATCAAAAGCTCTGCCGTAGAGAGGAAGAACAATGAGCCGGTCACTGAAGATAAGAAAGCAGAGAAGAAGAAAGATGAGAAGATCACTGCAGATAAGACAGCAAAGCCGAAGAATGATGAGAAGAAATCTGCAGGCAGAAAGAAAGTAAAGATGAAGCCTACAGAGAAACAAGACTTCTCAGTGTGCGCGTGGAGTTTCCCAGAAGATATCAAGGAAAGGAGAGAGGACCAAGAGGCAGGCATCCGAGAGACACAGACAAATAAGGAAATTCAGCATGCAGACATCACGTGTTCTCGGAATGGAATTCAGCGCTTGAGGAGTTCTCGTAAGGAAGGATCCAGACTGAATGAAATGTTTGAGAAGGCTGGAAGATATAGATTCCTAGTTCCTTTGTGATAAAAGTTCTAACCCAGATAAAGAGGAAAGGATATTTGTGGACGCCTTCTCAAAACCTGAAGATCCTTCACGGTCTCGCAAGCGATGAAGAGCGAGAGCATGACCATAAGGAAAGAAAAGAGAAGAGAGACCAGTGAAATAATTATACAGAAGCTGATGCCAAAGACGACAGAAGGCAATGACAAGTAAGAGAAGAAATTGATGCGACAGAAGACTCCAAGATTAGTTAAGCATTGCTTGACGCAGCACAAGCACGTGTCGAAGTAATGCAGAATGAAGTCGCAGGACTTCGAGACAAGCCGCAACAAACTTCGCAGGAAGCGAAGGAGAAGTTAGAGAAGGAGAAGCCCACTGGTAGTGGCTCGAGGGCGAGCCACAAGTAAGTGTTAGGGGACTGTTGGAGTAGGGTCCCGCAGCTACAGAAGAAGCTGCTATTTTTGGTGAACAGACAGTTTTGGCGAAGATATAAGAGGTAAAGCTACGACACTGTAGCAAGGGTTCTAGTCATAGATCAGAGCCGGAAACCATTACTGTGGAGACAGAGAAGTCAAAGAAGATGACGGTACCTGAGCGGCCGAGAAGAGAGAGCTCAACCACTGCATTAAAGGCAGCGGCGAAGACAAGAGGGTTCAGCTACCCTCATAAAGGAAAATGAGCAATGAGGTCGAGGTATTGAAGACAAAGGACAGAAGGGAAGCAACGCCGGTACCCATGGTCAGCGCTGGGAAGCATGGAAGACTACAGGAAGCTGTGGTGAAAAGAAGCAGTGCATAGTACCCATGATCAGTGCCGGGAAGCATGGAAGACTGCAGAGAGCTGCGGTGTGACAGAAAGCGGCTACCCCAAGTACACATATGTCGTCTGTCACTAATTATGGTTTTGGGTTTACTGTTGGGACAGGCCCACAATGTTGTAATGGTGAGACCTTCGGGCCGCCTATATAAGCTTGTATTTTGTATTGTAAAGGGCTGGTTCAATAGTGGCTAGTTGGTCAGTTAGACATCTGGTTAGTTGGTTCTATTATTAGCTGTAGTTATCTTACAGAAACCAGTAGGCAGCTTGCAGAGCTTGTATGTAACAATCCGCAGGGATTGACAGAGAGGGAAGAGTATATTGTAAGAGAGATAATATAGAGATAGAGAGAGAGAAGAGATCTAAGAGAGAAGGGCTCCAGGTTGTGTGCGGAGTTACCCAGAAGATCTCTAGTTGCATATGTGGTGCAACAGAACTGTGTTTACCTTCCCCTGAGCTTTAATAGAGAAACACAGTTCTGTGGACGTAACTCCCATCCTGGGGGTGAACCACGTTAAATCTGCGAGTTATGTGTTGAATGCATGTGATTGTATTTGTTTACTGTTATCTGTTATTTTTGCGCATGAATTTGGTTTACAGTAAGTATATGAATGTGTTATTCAGTTCGTAGCATCATAGAGGGATAAATATAAGTTAAAGTCTTTTGGTATTCAATATGAGAACTGGTTGATGATTCCCTCAGATATTTAAGAGTCACAGTATTCAATAGACCTTGTATGTTGAGTAGTGTAAGTCGGAAACACGTAACGTTAAGTGTGCTGAGTCGCAGCGGTAGGATATCGCAGAGAGGCAATACCGCATCGGTAGAGGAGCTGCGGTGCGTGGGACCGTGGGTTGAGGACTCAGCGCAGGAGAGATTTACGTGTCGGTCGGGAAACGACGATGCGACAAGGGCTAGAGTCTGTGCAGTAAGAGGAGACTGCGCATCGTAGAAAGAGAAAGACATCGTGGGCTAAGAAGAGCCGCGCAACCCATAGGATGCGACAGAACCTGGTCTAAGACACTTGAGTCTTCGGCCAACCCATTAGAGTCACTTCGGGTGAGACTTCAGGCCGCTCCGCGGTCTGTCGCCGAAAGGGCCAGTGAGCTAGGGGTGTTGTTGGTTAATTATGGTAAACCCGGGTCTGCCCATAGCAAACCAACATCTATGAATAATGAAAAAATGGATAAAGATACAAAACCATGCAATTTTGAACTTGAAGGAAAGAATTAAAAAATAACTAAGAGGATACCAAGTATCTTGAAGTCAAATAGTGTTGTGAGTAAAGTGTAATACCTTGGATTTGACCCCTAAAACACATTGGAGCATATTATGTATAGATTGTAAATGCATGGTTACAATTATGGGAATTAAGTCATGTGAGTTTCAATAAATGGTCATGTTTGTAAATGTCGTTATATATGCTAGTATGGATTTTAGTGCAAAGATCAAGGCTAAGGTCCAACTAGTGAATGTCTCGGTATGCTTAATGTAAATATACTTATATGGATTTTGTGCTAGTCTTGCCATGTGTTACACCTAAATATCGTCACCATCATGTTATGAGATAGGTATTCCCTTGTCTGCTCTAATCCCTCAGAGTTTTTCCTAGAGAAATGAAAGGAAGAAATTATTCCCTTGTATTTTTCCTTGTTTTGAGCCAGTAACGCTCCTTTTCCATTGATAAAAAGCATTACCTAAGTCAGCAACGCTCCTTTTACATGTGAAAAAGGAGGTTCCAGAACTATTTTCCTTCATGAAAAGGGCGTTACCCCTTAACACCGCATTTTCTCTTCAGCAAAAGCGCGGTGCTCAAGTTTTAAAGGAAAAAAAGGAAGTTTTGAGAGGCTTCTCGAAGCTTGCCTCTGTGGTGCCTCATCCCTATGGTTTAGGAACACTCGGACTCGAGATCCCCCCTAATAGGATCTCCCTTCCACCTCATCCACCATTTCCTCAACCATCCCTATCCTCCCATGCCTTTAAATACTGGCTCATCCCCCACCGTGGGAAAGAGGAGGAAGAATTGTGTTGAATACCCTAACTCTGTCAAAATAATTCTTGAGATATTGGAGGCAAGGTGAATTTAGAGGCAAGGATCCATTTGAAGGAACTCTTAACACCAAGGCATAAAGGTTGTAGTCTCTCCAATCATTCTTAATAAAACATGTCTTTTTTTCCCATATTTACTGTATCATTTGTATGTATTGCTTGATTCCTTGGTCACAAGCATAGATCTAGTTTATTATCTTGTATGCTATCATCTTTCTCTTGTTATCTTCCATCTTTTACATGTTCTTCTGTAGTAGCGAAGGAAAACACTTCAAGGATAGCAAGGACAACCTTTTAGAGAAGTATTGTGGCATTATAGCCAAGCAATTAACCAGATCTAGAGGAATTTTAACATCTGGGTTTGTGTTTTGTTCTAGACCTGTACCATAATTCAGATCTAGGGAAACAACTCCCGTTCGCAGGAGGTGAGAATTTCCAGCAACACCATGATGAATGCTATGTAAAACTAGTGTTGCAATGTAATATATTATAGTCTAAGATGTCTATGAAGAGTATGAGAGGTGCTATGATTGCACCATAGGGGAAGAGGAAAGTGGGATTATGGGGAAGTGAACCCTCTATTACCAAGTGTTCACCTTAGATATCATATATTTTCCACCATGTTCCTTAAATGAATCCACACGCCTCCATTAACTTATAAATCCAATCAGTGAAAGCATGCAATTGTTTGGGGGGGAAGTGGTTGCACTAGATACATGTGGTTGAGTGGACAATTGCTCATATGTGACCAATTTCTTGGATCAAATTATGTTAAAAGATGTGTTTTATCCCATTGTATATGAGTATGTAAATTAATGTTTTTTTATGTTATAAAAAAATGTATTTTGCATGTTATGTGTTATTATGCAAGTGAAATCTAGCCATGAACATTTTGTTGGCTTGAAATATGTTACTCCATATTTTTATAGTTCAATTGCATTGCAATTATCACACATGTGCTTGCATTTTATTTAGTTATGGTCCTCTTTGTGAGGCTTACTCAATATTGTGGGAATGTCGACTTTAACTAGGGTTGAAATTTGAATTCCATGGTTGTGGCTACTTGTCTCATGGTTAGGAATGCTAAGAGGGGATGCCACATAAATTCCATTACCTTTTTCAAAATCCTTTTCATTTTGATTAAAACAAGCATAAGATGGGAAATTTTAGTTAAGGTTCTTTTAAGCTATAAGTTGTTTTGAGTGACGTCCATTGATAGAGGAATGATAATTACAAATTCTAGGTGATCTAAGCTAGAAATATAAGCAAATGATCCAACACCTCCTTGAAAATGGAAATGCCATACCTACTTTAATATTCCCACCCCAAATAAGGGCCAAGTGTGACTTTTGCCAGTACATGTGCACACACATAAGAAAATGACCTAGTAAGCTTGAAGCCTTAATAGAGTATTTTGAAATAGCCATGCATGAGATGTAAATGTGACAAACAAAAACTAGAATGGACTCATTCAAAATGAGATACAAGCATGGTCAAAGATATTGTTCATGGATTTATCTCCATTATGTGAAGTCATTTATCCTTTTTAGGTGATGTTTTGGAGAAATCAATTTATGTGAAAACCCATTTAAAAAACACATAAGATATGAAGGTTATTCAACTAAAGCTACACATACTAAAAGAAACGTAAAAATAAAAAAAATTATTTCAAGGGTTAACTAAACTAGAACTTATGAAGATCTATGAAGTTATATTTGTGGAAGTTATATGTTTGGCCCTCATATTTTCAAAATTCAATCACAATGAAGTTATACTTTTATACCTAATCGATATTTTATAATCTTTTGTTTCCTTATCTATCAACCAATTTGTTTACACGAACCAAAATAGAAAAATAAGTATTATAACTTCTAGGAGTATTACTCTATGTATAAGTCTTTTCTCTTTGAATGGCCAATTCAATGGTTGTTAATGATAATGAAATTATGCTTATTTACATTTGATGAACTCTACATGCATAATCAATAAATACACCCTTCCATACTAGTTACATTGTTTCTTTTTCCATTCTAATTAACCCCAACAATTCAAAATTACCTCTCTTTCATAGGATGATCGTTCAAAATTATGATATGTGAAATAGCGTTAAATGTGATCTTTCGTACAATGCCCATACCAAGATGTTAGATAATTATGGCTATGTTCTAGAACATGTTAATATTTATATTTTTTAATGATAAACAAAATTATAATGAAAGCATTAAAAAAACAAGAATAGCAGCAATGCTGCCTATACCTGCCTCTAAGAAATATTTAAATGGCAAGTAAATGAATATGTTTAAGTTATTAATGTTTTTTAAATAAATTTCAGTAAAAATATAATCCACCAAGTCTTTATAAGCATCATATTTATTTTTTTGCAATGTTGCATTTAAGCCTTAAAATATGTAGGTGTATTTTTTCAAATATATTTATTGTACTTAAATTATATAAATTTAATAACTAATATTTATAATTTTAATTTTAATATTTTGTATATATATTTGTTAAATGATGACATACAATTAAGCTCTTTAAATCATTAATAACAATGTTTTAATGGTATGGTTTTGTTCAAAAATTTAGTATATTATATGAAAAATTAAGTAAACTTGGATAAAAATACTTTAATGATAAATTTGTGAAATATTTATTGTATTATATGGAAAATAAAGTAAAATTATAAATAAGCTTTAGTTTTATATCTTGATATATAAAATTAGATCATTTCTCAAGGCTACAAATTTTACAGCTTTGCAAAAGAAATCCATTTCTATACTGTTACATTTATATTTTTTTTTTGCATGTATACAGCTTTGCAAAAGAAATCCATTTCTATACCGTTACATTTATATTTTTTGCATGTTTATATGCCGAAGGCCATTCTTACAGTGAGAATCAAATATACTATACACTGATGCTTAAAAAAATGATATAGTTTGTCCATAACACTAAAAGAAAAGATAATAAACCTTTTCCATAAAAAAATTAAATATTATAAAATATTAATACATTAATTTTACACATTTATAAGATATATATATTTAGAAAATGAAATTCGTATATAATATACAGTTTAAAAAATTATTTATAGATAATACATTCCATAACAATCAAATATTATATAAGATTAATACATTGATTTTACACATATAAGAAATATTTCGATATAGATATTTGTACATAACACATAGTTTAAAAAATCACATAAAACATCAACCAGAAACCATAATACATATTTGGGCGCCAGAAACCATCAACCAGCCCTCGCGCCTAGCTTCATCGACTTCTATTTTAAAACATAGTTTCCATTAACTGACAGGCAGACGAATTACGTGTCGAAACATGCAATTGACCAAAGCCACGTTGAATCCATGCAAAACCACATGCACAATGTCCTCTGTGAACTGGGAGATGGACCACGTCGGCAGAGAACTGGGAGATGGACCATGTCGAGCTCTGCCAGTAGAGTACTCTTGTTTACGGTCATATATCCTCCTCTCTTTGGAGAAGATGCCTTAATCAATACAGGCTTGCTCAGCATAATGATTGAAGCTGTGCAGAATTAACCAACGTTCAAGATACAGGTTAAATTTGTCATTTGGTCGTAGGTTTGGAATTATTTCAAGTTTCCCTTGTGATATCTCATTCCTTCATCTCCTAGCTGCAAGTGCAGGCTTAGGCAGCATGAAGAATCCATTGAAATATTGGAAATGGCACTCGCTATGTGCATCCATGGGAAGGTTTTTGAGCTGGATTTTGGAGCCTTTCAACATGAGAATGCATTGAAATTTTACAATGAAGGACTCAAAATTCAGTAGGCCAACCCCAGAAAGAAGCTTTAAGGGCTTGAAGAGATTGAGGTTTTCATAAAAATTAAGAGGTCATAGAGTGGCAGCAAGGACAACAGCCTTCCTTTATGTTTCTCAGTTGCCTATGATGCAAAATCCTAGCGTGCACCTACCCATTCATTTCAAAGATGGTTTCTTATAGCCAAAAGTCTGCGAGGAATTTAGTGGGAGTGAAGCATGTTTCAACCCAAAAATAGTCGACAATTTTGGAGCAATTTAACACATGGAGGGGAAGAAATCCAAATGAAGTGGCTGCATTCATGGGGTTTGCATCCCGAGTTCCAGCCCGCTGCTACCTGTGGAGTGCTGGCTAGCTATCGCTTATCTGCTTCTAGCAATTGCGAACTGCATATATACATGGCGTTATAGGTAAGACATCGACTTTCACTCATTTTGTAGCGTCTTGACTAGTTTGGAGGTTATTCTACTGCTTTAACCATTTTTTTTGCAAATGCGGACAATTGTCCCTTATATATAGCATGAACTTACTTGTTATTTACCTGCATGTGTAAACGATGGGTTCCTTTTTGCTCTGTCATGTTTTAAACAGTTCACGCTCCATCAAGTCCATGGGGGAAGGGCCTCGAGCCATCCGCTCAAACCGGTCGTGACCAAATCTTTGAGTTTTCTGTGTAAAAATCGGTTGTTAGTGAGGAAACGTTTCAAGCCTTTAGTGAGTAATATTAGAGAATGAATCCCTTACCAGTAATTTCATGTAAATATTCAGTTCGCCTTTTAAAACTATAGACTAATCATGCATCCTATAATCCAAAATTATCCTTATTAATGGCAATGAATCCAAAGTTACACAATAAAATATGAGAGGAATGGCTTCTTACTATAATAATGTATAAAGAGAAATCTTACTGGGACTCCCTCAATATATTCCTCGACAATAAAGAAACCTTCATCGCATAAAAAAGCTCTCTTAGAGGGAGTCCGCTACCTTGTTAAACTCCCTGTAAACATCGAGAGCGATGGCTGTAGGTCAGGGTTTTCGGAAACCCTGTTCAGCTCTTCCCTCCGCTCATCGGTTGGAGCCATGGCGCCGATATTGACTAAGCTTTTTCCGGCATCCGTTCTCCCTTCGAAGCTCCATTGTCCTCGTGTTGTTGACCCTCTCTATTGTGTTTTTTTCAGCTGTTGGGGTTTGCTGTTTTTCTGGGCTTTACTATCCGCATGTCTCTCATACTCCTGGCTCTTTGATGCTTGCTGGTTAGTCTGTCTTCAGGTTATTCCTTATTGTAGAGGGTCTCTTAGGTTTTCCCTTTTCGTCCTTTTTTGCTGGGGTTTCTGCATTGCGTGGAGGCTACGGAGCTACGCGGCCTGGCTTGGAGTCCCTCCCCTTCACTGGGGGACTAGTACCAACCAAGATTTGTTTAAAAAGTGGGAAGTGCATCGCATGCTGCGGCTCTGTTTGGAAGGTTCTTCTGACGTTCCCCTCATCACCTTTGCATGGTTATGAAGTCCCGGTCCCTTTTGGTGCTGGGTTGACCTTGTGACAAACCACACGGTTCTTGAATATGTCTACATCCTCCGTGGATTTGCTGTCTGGGTCCTCTTGGGTTCAGGGTTGACCATGTGACAACCCTTTTGGATAATTGTTTTTTTCGCCATCCTTGTTTGTGTCCCTCTCCCCGAACCCATTATCTGTCCCTGTCAGCCGTTGACATTTACCTCCGGTTCCCTTTGTCGGGTTTTCATATGGGTAGTTGACCTTTGGCAGGATTAACGCCCTCTCAGCTCGCCTTGGTATGATGGGTTTGTTTCTCTTTCACCTTTATCCTTTGGTTCAGGGCTTTACTGTTTTGTCCCGTCATTGACCGGGGTATTGACCTCTGTGGCACTGCAACTGCTTTCTGTGTGAGCGGCACTGTGGGTTTTTGTTTCTGTTTAGTGGGGTTAGGGACCTTCCCTTGGTAATTATCTCCACTCTTTTTGGTATTCTGCTTGTCTTTCGGGTGGCTCGGAGTTGGTTTCTTTGGTTATGGCGGATGCTGGGGTTACAATGCGGTACCGACAGAAGCGAAGGTCCAAATGTATTAAGGCGTCCTCGGAGAAGTATCGTTTTGTTTTGGGTCACGACATTTATTTTGATCGGGTCTCGACTCTCTGTTCAAGGGCATTGATTGGACGGCTCAAGTATTGTAAAATGGATAAGAATTCCTGGGTCTCATGGGCTACTGAGAACTGGAAACCATTATTTAATTACTCCCCGACCATCAGTCTCCTCTCTAGAGGCTGGATTGTATTTGTGTTCCTGGATCCTGTGCACTGCTCCAGGGTATTGGACCAGATGTGGCAAGTTGGTAAAGGTTCATTAGTGCTTAGTCGATGGCACACCAATTTTGACCCATGTAAGGAGAAAATTATCAGACGCCATCTCTGGGTCCTCCTGCCACAGCTCCCATTCCCTTTATGGAACAAATCCATCCTGGAAGGTATTGGTAATACCATCGGGCGTTTTGTCGCTGTTGAAGACGATTTTCTGCAAGCATATGACAAAAGAATTGCTAAGATTTTGGTTGAGCTGGATATCTCCAGGGGACTCCCAGCTGAGGTGGAATTGTTTTGTGAGGACAGACTCATGATTCAACGTCTTGACTATCTCTATGTGCCGTTCCGATGCAGTATTTGCCACTCTGTCGGTCATCTGCATCATACGTGTCCATGTAGATATTCGGGTGGTGACCATTCTGACTCCAGCATACAAAAGTCTCGGTCTCCAGCTCCATGTCACCAGAGCCACTCTCCCTCAGGTACTGTTTTTAATTCCTCGTCCCGGGTTGAATTAGTTCCGGATTCGTATTTTGATGCGGTGGATAGCTTGATCTCTTCTCATAAGAAGGCGGTTGACTCCTTACCTTCTCCGGGTTACGCTTTGAATCTACCTTCTCCTTCTCTGACACACCGTGAGCCTGTTCAGTCTGTTGATACTCCTGCTGCCCTGTCTGAGGGCCTATCACTCTACCCGCTGGCTATTGACTCGTTGGAGGACTTTCCTCCCCTCCCTGCTCGCCCTCCTCCTGTGGACCCACTTGAACCACTAACTGCTCCCACATCATCTTCTAATTTGCCTTTACCCATTAGTTGTCCTGCTGATCAACTT
>LPNX010747209.1:634518-659058 GCA_001517045.1 Pseudotsuga menziesii | reverse complement strand
TTTCCATACCTTTGCAGGCATTCTTCTCCAAGCTCATGTCAGGGGTCTCTCTTGTCCTTTACATATCCTGAATGTCTATGGCCCTTATAAAAACCGTATTCCGTTTTGGGAACATACTCGTTGTGGAGGTCTCCTTAATCTCCCCAACCTTATTTTGGCAGGGGATCTTAACCTTACTCTTTATCCTTCAGAGGTTTGGGGCAGTAAGGCCTCCATTGACCCAAACTCTGATTTTTTCCTCTCCCTGTTTAACTCTGCGGGCTTAGTTGATGTTGCTCCATCAACGATTGGGCCCACCTGGCGCAATGGGAGATCTGGGGAGAATGGTATTTGTAAACGTCTTGATAGATTCATGATTTCCAATGATCTTCTGCCTCATCTTGGGTCCTTCAGAACTTGGACTCACCATTCTCTCATCTCTGATCACTCCCCCATTCTCCTAGAATGGAATCATCCTAAGGGGCCCTTTAACTATCCTTTTAAGTTTAATAGGTCCTGGTTAGAGAACTCAGCGTTTATTGACTGGTTTCTCCATTGGTGGGCGCAATCATCTGACCTTGATCACTCTTCAGGCATTGAGGGTTTTTGTTCCACCCTTAGGAAACTCAAAGCTGATGCCAAGATTTGGATGAAAGATATGACGGCCTGTCATTCCCAGACCTCCAGGCGATTAGACAGTGACATAGAATCCATCCTGTCTTGTGGCATTCTCACCAAAGAACAATTGGACCACCTTTCTCGCCTCAATGCTGAAAGATTAAGTATTATGGAACATTTACAGCTTACTTGGAAACTCAAAAGCAGGCTGAAATGGGATCTTCAGGGTGACTCTAATACAAAAAATTTTCATACTTTTGCCTCGGGAAGAAGAACTCATAACATGATTTGGTCTTTGGAAAATGGGGAAGGTATTGTTGTTGAGGAGGATGGTCCCTTGAAGGAACTTGGCAAATCCTTCTTTGAAAAGATCTTCAAGGATGAAGGTAACACATGTCTTGAACAACAACTCCATGTCATCTCACTCTTCCCAAGGATGATCCAGCCTGATAATTCATTCAGTCTCACCTCCCAGGTAACTATAAAAGAAGTAGAAACTGCTCTCAAATCTTTCAATAAGGACCGTAGTCCGGGTCCTGATGGGTGGCCGGTAGAGTTTTATCTGCACTTTTTTAATCTCTTGGGTCCCACCCTTGTCCAATTGGTGGATAATACTGGGATTTCAGGATACATTCCCTCTTCTCTGAACTCCACCTTCATTACACTCATTCCCAAGAAAGACAAACCCCGTACTTTTGCAGATTTCAGACCCATTTCTCTATGTAACCTGCTATATAAGCTCATCGCCAAAATTATTGCTGGCAGGCTCAAACCATTTCTTGACTTGGGTATCTCTCTTGAGCAGTTTGGCTTTCTTAAAGACCGACAGATTACTGAACCTATTGGCATCGTTCAAGAAGTCCTCCACTCGGTTAAAATCAAGAATTCTTGTGCCTTTGTACTTAAACTGGATCTCTCTAAGGCATTTGACCGTGTTGACTGGTCATATATCATACTCATTCTGATCCAAATTGGTGTTCCCATTCTCACAGTCAACTGGATCATGAGCTGTATTACCACGGTCAACTTTGCTGTATTGGTCAATGGGACTCCCTCCAGTTTTTTCACTGCATCCAGGGGTATCAGGCAAGGCTGCCCATTATCCCCTTTATTATTTATTCTCGTCATTGAAGGGCTTAGTCTGATGATCAAAGATGCCAGGGATAAAGGTCTCATTAGAGGCATTAAATTCTCGCCATCCCTTACCCTTACACACCTTTTATTTGTTGATGATGTTATTCTTATGGGTTCGGGTACCATCCGGGACTGGCTGGCCTTTGAAACTATTCTTGACTGCTTCTGCAAAGCATCAGGAATGAGTATTAATATTGATAAATCTTGTCTTCTCTACCACAATTTTAATGATGCCTGTCTGAATGACTTCAAGGAAGCCATGCCTTACAATATTTTCCCCCTTCAGTCAGGCATTACTTATCTGGGATATCAATTGAAGCCTTTGAGTTATAGAATTGCAGACTGGAACTGGCTTCTGAACAAATTTGAGAAGAAAATCAAACACTGGGCCTTTAGATATCTGTCTCTGGGTGGGAGACTCGTCTTGGTCAATTCTGTCCTGGCCAGCATTCCTGTGTATTGGATGGGCTTAGCCCCTATTCCCTGTTCCATTCTTCAGAATCTTCGGAAATTAATGTTTAATTTTCTTTGGGGATCGACAGATAAAGCATTCAAATTCCACTTATCTAACTGGACAGTCCTCTCTCGTCCAAAATCAATAGGTGGATGGGGTATCAAAGATCTTTCCTGTTTCAATAAAGCTCTTCGTCTGAATGTCTTTTGGAAAGCTATACTTTCCAATGGTCTCTGGTTCCAGGTTCTGCAAGCTAAATATCTGAATGGTCTCTCTGTTTCTGATTGGATCAGATCTAAAAAATTTTGTACTCGCAATATATCTCTTTTTTGGCGAGGGTTTATGCAGGTTTTACCATGGATGGGAAAGTATTTGTCGTGGCAGGTTGGTAATGGCGAATGCATTCTCTTGGGTTTAGATCCCTTGGTGGGACTGGGGTCTTCCTTTGTCTTTCCGGATGCATTGAGAACATATCTGGCAGATATGGATATTAGTACCTTGGCTCAAGCACGTAATCTTTGTTCCACTGATTCCCGTTATTGGTACTCAGCCACGGATCTGGATCTCGCTGGCTCCTATGCATTGATATGGGATGATTATATTAGTGAATTATCGGCTACAGGCATACGTCTCTCAGACAGTCCAGATAAGTTGGCGTGGACATATAATAAAAACACTATTAGCATATCAGCGAAAGAGGCATACAACTGTATTCTTCAGTCCTCTTTAACCCAGGAATTCAAGACTGGATGCCCTCCTGTATGGCACAAGACACTTCCCCTCAAGATCTCATGTTTTATCTGGCTTGCTCTGCATAATAAGATTCTCACATGGGATAACCTTCAGCGCAGAGGTTTTATGGGTCCTGGGATATGCTCTCTCTGCTGCGCTAATGAGGAAACAGTTGATCACCTATTCTCCTCCTGCTGGGTATGGAAACTGGTTGTTGATCACATTTTAGACTATTTTAATATTAAAACACGCATTACTGATATTTCCTTTGAGGATTCGGTCTTTGGTTGGACGAGCTCTTTCCCACAGAGCTCACCTTTCTTTCCTCTGCTGTTTAAAATGTACTGGGTTTTTTGGAAAGCCCGTAATCAGGTGATCTTTGAAGGGAAATGCAGGGACATCTACAGCATCATTCATCAAATTCTGAGTTCTACTCTTTCTTCAAAGCTGGGGTTTGTTCCAAAAATCAAAAACAGAAGGAACATTGGACCTCCCCCTGTTAAATTCTTTCCCTGCGGTTTTATGGATGGAGCATCTAAGAACAGAATTGCTGGTGCAGGTATTGTCATTTTTATCAGTGATTCCCACTTCCTGGAACTCACTTTAGGAGTTGGACATGGCACAAATACCAAGGCAGAGTTGCTCAGTCTCTGGGCACTCTTGCTCCTTTCCCAAATGATGGGCATTCCTCTTACCCAAGTATTTGGTGATTCTCAGATAATTATCAATTGGGCAAAAGGAATGACTGCTCTCTCCCCACCTGAACTCGTTCATTGGTGTAAGGAGACTAAAAAGCTAGCCTCTAGCTTCCAGGATCTGTCATTCACTCACATATATCGAGAGCACAACGATATCGCTGACCGTCTTTCTAAAAAGGCTCTTACATTGCCCCAAGGGAAGGGAAGCATCATGGAATATGTTGAGAATATCCTGGTTTTTTCAGATTGTATTTAGCTCTTTTGAGCAGGTCTTTGTGGCTTTTCACACAAGCCAAGTACGTTTTGTTTGAGTGACAGGGGTTATTTCCTGCTCTTGATGATTTTTCACACATGTAAGAGCTTCTCTTTAGAACGCTGATCAGCATATTATTGGCTCTCGATCGATGTGACTGAATGGACAGTCCTATTATCATGATGAGTCAGTCTTCTGATGGGTTACTCATTGATATTTTGTGCCATTCCTCCTGATGGGTCCCTAGGTGGCTGTCACGGTATTATTGGGTAATTGTATGTTATAATGTCTTTTGATTCTAATGGATAACAAAGGCAGATTTTTTCCTCTTGAAAAAAAAAGAAAAGAGAAATCTTACTTGACAGAAATATGGAGGAAATGATTACGTCAATAACTACTATCTTGTTCCTGTATCACTGAGTTGACAAGACTGAAGAATAAGGTTCGCTGCAATATATTTTCGTTTCCTACACAAGGTAAGGTGATTTCCAAGGTTTTAGTTTAAAATTTTGGTGGTTTGCTTGCTCTACTGACGTGGGTATTGTGGAGAATTTGATTATGTGCTCCGGGTGAATTAAAAACGAATTAAATTAGGAATATTGAAGCTTTTGGATTTACGATCTTGGAAGCTTTTGGATTGCTAAGCTTTTCTACCCACTGGTATTTGAATGAGGGTATATGATTGGCTATAGCTCCATTTTAAATTTTTATACATTTGTTTTTTAACCAAAGGAAACTTGGATTGCTATTCTGTTTTGAATCATAGGAAACCTCGACTGTTCGGGGGCGGAAATGGTGGACTTGCCGAAAAAGTCTCTAGCGCCACGGATGCAATGGACAGATGACAAGGTGAAGAATACAGATGGACATAGATGGAATATCAGAGATGCAGATGAACTCATGGAACTGGAGAATGAAAATATGAAACGTCAGAACAAACGTATGGCATTGCAACTGGAACTGCAGATCAAGGAGAAGGAAATGGAGATCCAACGCCTGCAACTGGAGAAGGAACGCATGGCACTGAAGTTGAAGCGTAAGGAAATGGAGATTAAGGAACACATGGAACTACAGATGGAAATGGAGATCAAGCAACGCATGGAAATGGAGATCCAACGCGCCGAACTGGAGAAGCAACCCACGGCACTGCAGTTGAAGCAGCAGGAAATGGAGATCAAGCAGCGGGAAATGGAGATCAAGCACCAGGAAACGGAGATCCAACGCCTGAAACTTGAGAATGAGCGCATTGCAATGCACTTGAAGCAGAGGGAAATGCAGTTGAAGTTTACGGAAATGGAGATCAAGCAGACGCAAATGGAGATCCAACGCGTGGACTTTGAGAATGAACGTAGCAATGGCGATGGGATATAAATTTTATTTTTTTAATTTTATCATTATGATGTCATTTTGCCACATGTTGACTGAAATCCAGATACCAAACCCCAATGTTGACATCATCGTCTATCAACCAATCAGGGTTTAAGAAAATAGATTTTTAACAAAATAAAAAAAAATATTTTGCAAACCCCAAAGTATGACTTAGGAAATCAGGTTTGATTTTTTAAAGCCGCGTCAAAAAACATCAGCTAATGCTCAAAGTCAACGCGGTTTGAAATCGAACGATTACAATATACCTGCACGGCAGGTATAATAACATATTTGTTTTGAGATTAGCAATATTATGCCATGATACCACCAAGTTGTATCATCTTGATAAAAAAATCAAATTTAAAGATATTTCCGGAATTTTTTTTTGCATTAACTTGAAGATTTGCGCATAATGAGCACGGGAAGCTCAAAGGTATGGTGAAGGGACTTCTCGGGAATTGACCAAGATCCTCAAAGAGTGGTAGTGGAGAAAAGAAACGTTTGATAATGAGTGTGCTTCTTTATTTTTTTCTTAAAAAGACATAGGTTATAAAAGCATTTGATAAAGCCTAAAAAAAAATCTATATATAATTTTTTTAATTATTATTTTTACACAATTTTATAATCAAATTTAAATAAATAAATACTTTACAAAAAGGTTAATATCTTTGTAGCATCAAAATCAATTGATAGTGTTGTCTCAATTGTAAACACCAAACAAAATCTTAGGGCAACCTTTGCTCTCTAATATTGATTGTTAATAGAGTATTAAACAGCCTGATAGTTTTCAAGCTGGCCTATTAGCTCAGTTGGTTAGAGCGTCGTGCTAATAACGCGAAGGTCGCAGGTTCGAGACCTGCATTGGCCAATTTAACATGTCAATTTGTTTGTCTAACGTAGACCATCACTATCATTTTTTTTTTTGTTTAACGTAAATCATCACTATCACCTTTTTTTTCTAAGTCCATGTAGGTATTTGCTCTTGTTTAACGTAAATCATCACTATCACCTTTTTTTTCTAAGTCCATGTAGGTATTTGCTCTGTAGACTATAGGAAAAAAAGTATTGCGTGGTTTCTTAAAATTATCCACATTGCGTTGCGTTTAAAGAGGTTGCTTTCTCTTTGGTAATAAAACCAAGCACAAAATTCGGAAAAGTAAACCAAAAATGCGTGGAAATACGTGCATGTTTATAGCATTTCTTTCTAAAAATCTGTATTGCATTACATTTCTTGATTGACAAAATGATGTAATCCGTTGTATTTTAGAAATTACGTCATTCCGTGTTTCGATGGCCTGTCTAACAAAAAAATCTGAGAGTTACTAAGTATGTTAAAACAGCCTAAGCTACTTATATTTCATTTTTGTTTGTTTATCCGTGTTTTGATGGCTTGTCTAACAAAAAAATCTTAAAGTTAGTACGTATTTAAACAATGACATAACCTAATAAACTCCTATGAAGTACAGCTTGTGGCTGTAGTTTAGTGGTGAGAATTCCACGTTGTGGCCGTGGAAACCTGGGCTCGAATCCCAGCAGCCACATTCATCAAGTATTGTACAAACCTTTCTACGTTGCTGAGCTCCAATGTTACCACGAGCGTAGTAGGTTCTCCTAAATTTTGTAGAGAGCACCCCATCTTTGACCGAGGTCTTTCTTCAACAAAATTTTCAAATATTTATGTTTTAGTTAGGTAGGAATTTTCATCATTGACTTTTAATTTTTATGTTCATCATATGTAGTGGCCACTTGGGCGTTATTACTCAGTCTGTATAGGCTGAAATTAAAAAAAAATTGCAATGTTTTCAAATGTTCACAGGTATTGGGTTAAATCTCGAGTTTGGGGTGGCACTGCGTTATTGGCTGGTCGGACGGTGACAATAGCCTCGTTCTATGTAGTGTGGGTTCGTCCGCTCCAGACATAAGTCGTTCTTGTGTTTGCATTTAATGGGGGGTGTAGAGACTTACAATTTAGTTCTTGACGTGAGGGTTCTACATGCTTCCGATTTATTTCTCGTTGGGAGTTTTTTTTGTTTGCGAATGAGGGGCCGGGAGGTGGCCTGGCGAGGCCCCTCGACATTTATGTACATGTGTATCATCATTTATGTGTTGTCAACTGATCCTGTTTGCATTTATCATGGGGTTGTAAGAGTTTCGATTTTCAGAAAGAAAAGAAAGAGGCCGAAGAGACAATTTTTGACCTAACACGTCAACTTTATGAGAAAGAAAAAAATTGTAAAGCGAAAGAGCTCAAGATGATTTTTTTGAAAGAAAAAAATAATTGAGGATGCAAAATCAATTAACGAACAAAAGACCCAAATGCAAGAAAGTGAACAAGAGGTTGAAAAACTAAGAAATAATGTTGTTAAGCTACAAACACAGCTGAGGACAAATGACATGTTCAACAAAAGCACAAAAGTCCTGGAAGAGTTCCTCAGCGAAAAGAGGTTACCATTAGACAAACCTGGTTTAGCCTACAATAATGAAGCAAGCAGTCAGAACCATGGAAGCATCTTTAGAAGTGTAGGACAAAATGACATTCATAAAACAAATTACAAGTTCAAGAATGCTACACTCAGGTACAAAATTAAGTTTCTTGGTTATTGCTTTTCTTGTAAAAAATTTGGGCATAAAGCACGAATTGTGAAGTGAATGTCAAGAATGACTCTGCGGACAACAAAGTCAGAACTATCTATAAAGTTGCTGATAAAATCATTATAGGATGGAATTGTAATAATTCTTAGCATTTTGCAAAGTTCTCCAATAGTATAGTCTATAACAAGTGTAACATATTTGGCCATAAAGCCCATGGGTGTGAGAACTAAAAGAATTCCAATAAATATTGGAAGAAAAGACAAGAAAAGATTGAAAAGAACCTCAACCAGTGCTATATGCATAAGTGCAAAAAGAAGTATCCTAGCAAATCAAGAGAAAGAATATCGTAGAAAAGTATGGAAAAGGAAGTCATCAAATCAAAAGGAGAAAATTAATGGATTAGCTCTATGTACATAAAGTAGGAGAACAACTAAAAATCAGAATAAGTCCTTTGCATTGGAACAAGAAGTTATAATGGATAATTTGGGAGACAAATCTCTCTCTACTCCAAAATATGAATAAACCATGATAGACAACCAAACCTGTCATAGAAAGAAGGTTGTGCCAAAAAAGGGGATTGCGCTATATGGTAAGCATTAATGACTAATAAAGCAATGATGGTAGTCATCACTAATTAAGGCATGGCACCATTAATTAGTAGTAGAGAATTGTTAATTGAATTTGGACAAGATCAAGGTGAATCTAGAAAAACCGAATCACTCATGTTTTTGAGACTTGACAAAATCAAAGTGACTCAGTGTAAATAAGAAGCCATTAATGACAGCAGAAAGTTACCCAACTTCTGATATAAACCATAAAAATATCAAATGCAGCCACTAACATCTATTGAAGACATCAGTCATAGAATAAACATTTGAGAGTAAAGTCGAAGTTTGAAAGTCATGGCTCCTAAGAGACGGTGCATAACAAAGAATCCATCAATGGGTGTGCAAGAATAGGCTGCATAGACACCAGGAGCATCAACCTCAAAGCTGGTAAGGTTCCCTTGTGACTATATTCCTCCTAGAAAACCTACTACCACTACAACAAAACCCTGTGATTAACGTCTCTTTTAAATTCCTTTTTAGCGTCAACTATCACTTTTAGTGTATTTTTCATCATTTTCTAGACAAAGTGTACACTTTTCCATGGGATGACGCTTTTAATGGCGTTATTTGCATCCCTTTTTAAAAGTGGGCGCTATTTTGGATGCTAATTAGCATTCCAATTGGTGCCCCAATTAACGTCCAAACTAGCATCCTAATTAGCGTCCCAATTAACTTCCAAAATAGCATCCCAATTAGTGTCCCAATTAACGTCCAAAATAACATCCTAGATAACACCCATAATAGCCTCCAAAATAGCGTCTTGAATAGCACCAAGCATAGCACTATATATTGAGCCAAGGTTTGCACCAAGAATTGCGCAATGAATTTCAGTAGGAAAAACATCTGATATGACGCAAAGAATAGAGACAGGTTGTATAATCCTATATACATTAAACTTGATATGTTTAATGTATTCCAGAAATACTATGTTTCACAAAGGCTTGAGAACAGGGATGGTTGGAGAGACCCCCCAAATTTGAGGGGATGACAGGGAACACTGAACAGGATACATGGGATCCCCACCTCATCTTCGTATAGAAAAGGTCTAGAAAATATAATAAAATTATTAATTTTGTTATAAATGAATTATGGTTAATCACAAATGAACACAATCCAAATAATACAATTTGAAATTCAATATACATCCATACATCCACACATCCACATATAGTTTCTGATATGATATATAAGTTTTATATGAAAAAATGTTGAATATATATAATCCTATATACACCAATGGTCATTCATGATACAAAATGAAAACAAAAGATAATGGGACCAAGCCACTGCAAGCTTAAACAACTTTGAGCCAGATCATTCATGATTAAAACAAAAATTACAAGGAGCAACTAACTACATGCTTAAACAACCAGAGGTCAATTCTTTGTAAAAAATACCCCCCTCGATACCCTCCCCACACAAATATCTTATATTACTTGCATAAAACACTCAAACCTTGAGTTAAACCTCACTACAACATTTTCTTTAGGTTTCTAAGAGACATAAATGTGCCTTTAGTTTATGAAGCCATTTGCAACCTAATTATTCCAGCCATTGTTGCACTATAAATTTCTTATGTATTTTAACTCCTATGCACAAAATGCACAAAAGGCTTTGCTAACCCCCAGCTACAACTCCAAGTAAAATCTTCATTGCAATTGTGATATAACTATTTTGGTGACCCACAATTGTTTTGGGTTACTTTTGTTATATATTGAAGGAGAGATTTTTGTGGGATTGCTTCGTTAGAGGAATATGTGCTAGAAGAAAGTTAACCAAATTCAACAAACTATGGGAAGAATGTGTACAAGAAGAATGAAAGATAGCAAATAGAGAAGATAAGATACATTATAATGAATATTATGCTCTTGATGCTCATGCAAAGAATAAAAGAAACAAAAGGAAGATTCAAGGATCACTTTCCAGAAGACCACCATAATTCAAAAGAGGGAAGAGACCTAGAAAGGATTACTCATCCTTTGAATGTTATTCATGTCATAAGATGGGACACATTGCTAGAAATTGTCCTCTTAAGAAAGATCAGTTAAAGAAGAAGAACCGAAAGTATCATGCTCATGCAGTTGAAGAAAATGAATTAGATAAGTAGATGGATAGAGAAAATGAAGATTCTAGTGAAGGGTATGTCTTAATTTCATCTCTCACAAGATCAATCTCTCATGGAAGTGACACTTGGATTATAGACAATGGTGCTTCCAAACATATGACAAGTCACAAAGATTCTCTCTCATGTCTTACCCAAAAAGACTATTCAGACAAGGTACAAATTGGAGATTATTATCAGTACCCCATCAAAGGAATGGGAGAAGCATCTTACAAAGTAAAATCTAGAAATCACATGAAGATGAAAGAAGTTTTATATGTTCCAGTTTTGAAGAACAATCTTCTTTCTATTTCAGCTCTAGAAAAGAAAGATTTTAGAGTTTCCTTTGTATATGGTGAAGTTCTTATGTGCCCGAAAGGTAATACAATATATGATGCTATTATAATTGGTGTTGAACAAGGAGGGCTCTACAAATTGAAGTGGCACATAGATTCAATCCTTACAACTAGTACCATCAACCCATGTGAACTTTGGAATAGAAGACTTGCTCATGTGAACTACAAAGAATTTCCAATTGTGAACAAGGTAGTGACAGGTCTACAAGAGATCTAGATCAATCATGAAGGAGTATGCAAATGATTTCTCAAGGAAAGAACACCAAGAGCCCATTCCTAAGCAGTAACAACAAAGCAAAAGGGATCTTGGATATTGTCCACTTAGATGTGTGTGAACCAATGTTAGCTACTTCCTTAAGAGGGTATGTGTACTATGTCTCTTTTCTTGATGAATACTCTCGTAAGAATTGGATATATTTACTGAAAGGAAAAGATGAAGTATTTGAAAAGTTCAAGGAATTTAAAGCTCTTGTGGAGAATCTACCTGAAAATAAGATCAAGAACTTAAGATTAGATAATGGAGGAAAATTCACTTCAAATGAATTCAAGGACTTCTGTAAGGAAGCTGGGATTAATAGGGAGTTTACCACACCCTATAATCCCCAATAGAATGGAGTGGAAGAAAGGAAGAATATATCCATGATGGAAGCAGTCATAGAAGTGATCCATGATTAAGATCTACCTATGCATTTATGAACCGAAGCAGCAAAAACCAAAGTTTATGTACATAATAGAATATCTCACAGTGTTATTGAAAACAAAACCCCAGAAGATATGTTCACTAGTCAAAATCAAGAAGTCAGCCACTTGGAGATATTCGGTTGTCCCATGTACTTACATATTCTAAAGGAGAAAATATCAAAATTGGAATCTTGAGGAAAGAAGGGAATATTTGTTGGATATAGTGACCAGTAAAAATATTATAGAATCTACATTCCAGGTTTCCATTAGATCGAGATCAACATAGATCTTACATTTGATGAATATAGATCCTTCACCAAATCCAGAAAGATCTATGCATATGAAGATCATGAAGAATAAGAGGAGGCTCCTAGAAACACAAAAGCTATCAGACCACCAGTCAGAGTCATTGAAGAAGATTCTATACTAGAAGATCATGACATGGAAGAACCCCAAGGACCCATGGAAACACCCTAGGAGATGATTTCAACAAAAAAATACCATCTTGGGCTCGTGATATAATTAGATAAGAAAAAAGATATGGTGCACCAGAAGGAAGTGAGAGACAAAGAATATACTCTAACTATGTCACAATAGTAATGTGCAACCTTGTTGATGAAGAACCCACATGTTTTGAAGAAACTTCAGAGAAGAAGGAAAAGATGGAAACCATGGTCGAATAATACCAATCTATAATAAAGAATGATGTTTGGGATGTGGTGCCAAAACCAAAGGACAAGTCAATAGTTTCTTCAAAATGGATCTTCAAGACAAAGCATTCAACAGATGGTAGTATTGAAAAGTTCAAAGAAAGATTTGCCACATGAGTATTTTCTCAAAAGGAAGGGGTTGATTATGAAGAAACATTTTCACTAGTAGCAAGATATACTTCTACCATAACTATACTTTCCTTGGTAGTCAAGATGAAATTGAAACTACACCAAATGGACATAAAAAAACAACCTTCCTAAATGGTGTCACAGAAGAAGAAGTATATATTGAACAACCATTAGGATTTGAGATTCACGACAAGGGGACACATGTATATAGACCAAAGAAATATCTATATGGGTTGAAACAAGCACCCGTAGCATGGTATGGATGAATTGATGGATTCTTGATAGGATTTACCAAAAGTAAAGCTAACTCCAACCTTTGGATCATGATATTACTGTTATATGTAGATGATCTATTTTTTATAGGAGAAGAGAAGATCATCAGTGAGTATAAGAAGAAGCTTGGGGTAGAATTTGAGATGAAATACCTTGGCACAGTGCATTATTTCCTAGGTCTTGAAGTATGGCAATTTTCAGATAAGATTTTCCTAAACCAAGGAAAATATACAGTTGAGATCCTAAAGAGATTTGGGATTTTAGACTGCAAGGAAATGAACACTCAGATGGTGACAAACCTGAAGCTCTTGAATGATGACTCTTCAGAAAGAGTAGATGTCACATTATACAGTAAAATTATTAGCTCACTGATGTATTTGACAAATACAAGACCATATATATGTTTTAATGTGAACACCTTGAGTTAGTATATGGTGGAGCCCTGACATGTTCATCTAGTTGCAACAAAACATGTGATGAGGTACCTAAAGGGTACATTGTATTGTGGCCTAAGATATGTAGCTGATAATGAGTTCAGATTGTATGGCTATGCAGATTTAGATTGGGTAGGAAGTGTTGAATATAGAAATAGCAATTCAGGGTGTTGTTTCAGTTTGGGATCAAGTGTGATCTCATGGCTTCACAGAAAGAAAACAAGTGTTTTCCTCAGTACAACTGAGGCTGAGTACATTGCAACATGTTCAACCTGTAGGGAAGCAGTATGGATTCAAAAGTTATTGGAAGGAATGTTTGATACTGAGATGGATGCAACTAATATTTATTGTGACAACTAGAGTTGCATCAAGCTAACAAAGAACCTGATTTTTCAAAATAACTCAAATAACATAGAGATAAAGTATCACTAAATTCAGGATATGGCGCAGAGAGGAGCTATGAAGCTCCAATATGTTCCTACAAAGGAATATGTTGCTGATGTGATGACTAAGCCTCTGTCTCATGTAAAGTTTGAGTACTTTCTAGAAAATCTTGGTGTAGTCTTAAAGAACCTCCCTCAAAAGAGGGAGTGATAATGAGATGTGTTGCCGCCTTTCACACACCTGGGTCACATGGCAGAAATCTTCAAGCCACTTGGTGTGTCCTTGGGGGCAAGTCTCGAGTCAAGGCTATCACCTTGTTCTTGACTCCTCCGTTTAGGCTCAACTCCTAACGAAGCCAAGGGGGGTAGACCCTATTAAGTTACTAAGGAGAATTACTTAGTGTTGTGATGTTTAACTGACTGAGTTATTTAGGAGTTTACAATTTAAATATAGAAAATCAAAGATGGCAAGATGTAAAAGATGAACACACGAAAGCACAATACTGAGACACAATATATATATAAAGCAAGAAATTAACCGGTGCCTTAAAATGGAGTCAAAATAGAATCAATATGCTTGCATGTGCTTGGAGTGAATGTTTTGCGATTTCCTCTTGGTATATTTTAAGTTAAAATTGCAGTGTGAGTTGATTAAAATTAGGCTAAGGGGGGACTCCAGATATACCCGAGAGTACTTGGAGTATGTCCAAAACTAAACCTTCACGGCTACCCGCAAGGAATATGTGGGCTGAAATGGAGTCTCTGGGGCAATTGTTCGTAACGCACCCATTAGGTTGTGACAGAGATCGGCACCCCGAGGTCACTTTTCAGAAGTTCCCGCTTCCTTTGGGTATTTTGCCACCGTAGAGGTTTGATCTAGGTGTTGGATTTTCCCCTGATGGTTTGTCAATTGGGGAGAGTGAGTCCTAATTATGCTATTCACCCAAGTGCTTTTGATACAACTTGACTGATCGGATGAAACACAGCCAAGTGCAGAGCATACACACTGGAGTCTTGTAAATTTTAATAAGTTTTAAACTGGGTGTTCTTGTTTAAAAGAAAACCATCCAAGAACCTCTTTCGATCCAAGTGGATATCAATAAGGGAATCAAGGAGGGGTTAATTTTATAGCTGCTGATAAACAAATAATAGAAAAAGGCAAATAGATACACAATTCTAGTTTCTTAATTAATCCTACCACGAATCTCTTTCCCCTTTCGGGTCAATCGAGAAATCGTGGGGTAAGTATTATGATTACTTTGAAATGTACAATATGGAATATGGAATTAATAGTGAAATAAATTATCCTACCCTGTATATTAGATCAATACTAGTTTAAAAAATAAATAAGCAGAAAGCGACGAAAAGGACACCGACGCAAATCCCCCCAGGGGGGATGGGGAATGGGCTAGAAAGAGCCTATTCCAAAAATGATTTTATTTATTATTGGTTATAGAATCAATGAACTGAAATTATCATAAACTTCTTGGTCCTTATACAGGCTGAAACCAATATTTTACAACTTTGGAAAAATTTTGAGTTTTTAGTGAAAAGGGAGACCCCTGGGGGGATTTGAGCGCTCCTGATACCACTTCGGACAGCAGCTTCCTTTATTTTCTGTCAAACCTACTAAAATACAGTGAGCATGTTAGAATAACAAATTCCCAAAATCACTTTAAGAGTACATTTGGATCAGCATACCTTATCTCACAAAAAATGAGGTTAAGACTAGCTAAAACAAACGAAAGGGAAACAAGGAAAGCAAGCTTTCCTTGGGATCTTGGCTTGCTGTTTGTGCAGACAATGAAAGTGCACTGATATTGTAGAATATTAAGTTTTATAATAGTGAAAGTAAATCCAATGCATGTGATCTACAAGTTTTCTTTAAAATTCATGCAAAAAAGATGATTTCCCTACAGCTAGATCTAGGATGCTTATGGAACTTTTTTAAGTGCAAGATCTAGGATATGAGCTATGAAATATTAGATCTATGTATATTTTACTTTGATGAAACAGATCCAAATTAAATCACAGCTATGAACTGAAAAAGTAACCGGGTAAAGTGTTGATTTTGAGGGAGGAAGAAGAGGAGAAAAGTGCTGTTTTCCTTGAAGATCCACAGTGGAGCTTTCAAGTGGAATGTCGAGGGACTATGCCTTTTGGAAGGTTTTGAAGAGAATGAAGAAACAAACTATATCAGCATCCTCTCCAAAGTATGAACCTGCAACTCAGCTGAAATCAAAGAACTTGCCAAGAAACTTGTAAGATCCGATTAGTACATACAAAGAGATTCAAGATAACATGCATATAAGCTTATAGGACATGCTAAATCTAGATCTCTAAACATGCATCAAAGGAGAGTGACAGTCAATAAACTTATTGAACAACACCTTTCCTATCAAGATTGTAATAAGCTAATTACCAATCTTAACCACAGATCTACAAGAAATTAGCAAAAAATGACCACAGATACAGGTTACCTCAGTAAAACAATGGCAATAATCATCCACACATGTAATGGCACCACACCGTATTGCCTCCAAAACTTTTCTTTATTTCAAATGAAGAATTACAACAATACAATAGCAGTAGCACCTCAATCCCAGTTCTAACTAGCTTGGAAGAGGAGGCTGTGCCTGGATATATACAAAATACAGGAGATCCAGCCCAGGGGGGCACAAATCCCAAGGATATAGACCAAATATGATGATGGAGAGTCCATAAATGCCTGATCTATGTCTAACTGAGCCAGATCTGAGTCTCATTGAGTGCAATTGTCAATCAAAGAGTTGATCCATCCACCAAAACTCATCAAGATGAGCCAAAAACATGTGGAGGAGAGAGGGAGGGCAAAAATCCCCATAAAGGATGCTGAAGATCAACTCTAGATCTGATTTGATCACCTCCTTTAGTCAAGGACTTGTCAAATCTAGTCAATCTGCTTCAGATCTAACTGATTTCAATCAAATCGGCTGAGAATCCACTGATCTATGATTTTGGATTTACTCCATTATTCATTAATTTATTAATTAAAATAATCAATAATTGATTTTTGGGGCTTTCTGACTTGAGTGATGGAAAATCACTCAAAACTAGGAAAAAGTGGGTCCGTGGGTTTACATGGTGCTCTTAGCTTGAAAATCAGCACCTACATGACTGAAATTGATTATTTGGCCCACTTTTATTACAAAATCAATTTTTCCAATTAAACTATTAAAAAATAGCCTAATTTTTGGAAAAATTAAAATTTAATAAAAAACACTGAAAAAACTAAAAAATTGAAAAATTGAAAAACACCTATGGGGACTTAGACATGTTCATATGACTAAAAAATGATGTCTAGCATGCTTATACATTGACACATAGACTCTAATAACCTCAATAGGCCTAAATGCCAAGCCAACCACCCCAACTTTGGAGGTATGGAGTGAAAAACTCAGAAATTATCAGTCGTTTATTCAACAACCAATAATAACCAAGGTAAAAAACACCCTAGGCTGATCGGATTGACAAATGAATTCTAAGAGACCGAGTCTTTTACAGACACTATCATGCTAGAAAATTTATTACAATTCCCCCATGGGGTATGAACATGTGATATGGTACAACAAGCACTTCCCAGAAGTACTTCCACAGGTCTTTTGAAGTCTGAACAAGTTAACCCTGTCCGGTTTACCGGGCTCACTTGATAAAAACCACTAAGTACAACTTAGGTGGTAACATTCTGGCTCCAACTGTGGGACGTGTGCTCGATCTGGTCTTGAAGGCAAGGAGAGGATACAAGAACACCAGCATCTCTGGTTTATATACCCTATAAAAACATCTCAACTTGACAAGAAAAACCTCAGTAGCACAAGTTTTATAAAAAACCAAATGAACCATTTAAGCTGATTTATTTAAACAAAATAAATGTAACTAACTAAAAGAAGCAAAGTTTTATTATAGCTAAGTATAAAATAGAAATGCAGAGGTAAATGCTCTCTTTCAAGGAGCTTATTTTCCTACTCTAAGCATGATATAAAATGGGTTAAGTGTAATTAGAAATCCAATGTAACCACCTAAGAATTTTATTAACATAAAAAAAAATTCCTTGTCTTTGGTTACCAGCCAAAGTAATGATACTTTATTCAGAAAATGCAAACCTGCGTGATGATCCAGAAGGGGCGGGATGGATGGGAAATCATAGGAATGAATAATATCGTCAAACTTCCTCCCAAACTGGTAAGTGCCTACGCAGGATGCTTCTATCCATGACTGGATAGGGTTGATGTACAAATTGGAATGATGAGGCAGATTGAATACACCATCATACTTATCATCTAGGCTTACCAGATGATAATTCACTGTATAAGCCCCAAGCAGCTCCAAGTCATGAGGAAACTCTATATGTGAAGATGATAGTTGAGACTGATATTCTAATAACTGCATCACATCTGTCTTTTCACAAAACTGCTTCTCCATGTGTTCGTTACTGGTACCCTTGTGTGGCTTTGCATGATATGACTCTGAATGATCATATAAGAGTTTTGAATGCTGCTTTTCCATACTATGATTTTCCAAGGTCTCCAGATTCATGCTTCCCTGTATGGAAGTATAGTAGATTGGACTTCCACAAATCTCTAAACAGACACTCCCCTTGCTGGATATAGCATAGATAGGATTCTTAATAAGATAATCACAAAAATCCCAATAGTCATCACCATCATCTATGTTAAATGTGATGGATTCCCCATTGCTAATATCAGGTTCCGATATTGAGTTCTCTTTGTCTTCACTACTGATATCGATATATGTCTCAGACTGATCATGTGGATAAACTGCATGCTCCTTTTTCATATCAAAGTTTCCCAAGGCCACATGGTCCATGCTCTCTTCTTTAGATATGCCATCAACAAAACCATCAAAAGTTTCTGGTTCATTATTTTCCTCTTTATTCATGTCATAGACTGGATTTTCCATGAATGTCCAGTACTCCTCATCAACATCTTTGTCGGGGATAAGGGAGTCTTTGTCACTTGTATCATGCTCCAGGATATACTTGTTCTCATTTTCATACTCATCTTCTTCAGAGAAAAGGTCACAAGGTAGTAAACCTTCCAGACTGTCATCATTCTATGGAGAACACATAGGAATCCCATCATGTATAGTTTTCATCATAAGTTTCACTATAAGAATCTGCAATGGTTTCATCCTCATGCTTGTACTGTTTAGATGGTGACAAAGGGTAGGCCTGGCCTACCATGTATATATGATCAAGCTCACTTGAATTTGTTTCCTGATTACTAAACTTGAGAAGTCCATGTTCCATGACTTGGTTTGCTATGTAGCAAGTGTTTTCTGGGTGGAATTGCTCACAAGGTCTACACCATGGAATTACTTCATCTACCAGGTTAGTTGAGTCTAACTAGTTTGGAATCCTAGGCTCTTGCTGAGGAAACTTCTTTTGATACACTTGATTCTGTTTTGGCTGAAAATTCCTAGGTCCACTATTTCTCTCTAGTGTGACTATTCTGTTTTGGATTTTATGCAATTGCACATATTGGTTTGTCATGAGTTGGTCCTGACTAGTCATCACTTTTTCAAATAGGCTAGTTACCTTTTCCACGGGGTATTTAGAGGTTCCCTTTTCTTCTGATTCAAAGGCTTTTTCCTTTTCTTCATTGTATGAAGTGTTTCCCCTAGTGTAACCTGGAATGTTGGATTTGCCTGAAGACTGCATATTCTTTTCTATTTTCTCAGCCAATTCCTGAGCAGTTTTTAGATCAGCCGGCTCTTTGTCCCTTAATTGGTACCTCAAATCACCAGTGAAAGCTTCGATGTAATATATGAGGATGGAGGCATCCCTTGGCTTGATTTCTCTAGGGAGGTCCACAACCACACGCCTGAACTTAGTATTAAATTCATCAATGGTTTCATTCTCCATCTTTTTTATGTTATGGAGGGCAGCAAGCAGATGTCTTGGTTCTTTCTTTTGCCCCCATTTCTTCTTAAAACCCTCTAGGAATTCACTAAGAGTTTTATATGAATCATCATTTAGGTCGAAGTACCATTCTTCAGCATCATCTTCCAAGGATAAAGCAAAGAGCGTCATTTTGACATCATCATGGTCATGGGAAACATCATTGCAATAACTGGCCAGGTGCTTTTCAAACTTTCTAAGGTGAGACTTGGCAGTGATGGCATTATTGCCCTGAAATATGGGGAGCTTCTTGAGAGCATCATTCGGAATGTCATGAGGACTACCTGCTATCTGAGAAAAGTCAAGGGGTTTGAAAAATTCCGTCATTTCTTGAGATTAGTGAACATGACTCTCTACGAATATGTGATAGATATCTGAGAGGGATTGTTCTCCTAAATATTCAAGGTTTCTATGAGAAGTCCCCCTATTCAATCTTTCCCTAATAAACCCTTCAGGATCAGGGAGAGGATTGAATAATTGTCGGCGGTTTCTTCGGGTAGAAATTCTTGAAGGGATGTTAGACAGTGGAGTCGCCAGATGGATTGAGTTTTAATTTTTATGTTTTTTAAAGACTAGATCAATCAATTTTTTTTAATCTTTTTAGTTGTTTAGAAAAAATTTAAGCTAAATCGTACTCGGGAATAAAAAGATTTATCCCCAGCAACGGCACCAAAAATTGTTGCCGCCTTTCACACACCCGGGTCACATGGCAGAAATCTTCAAGCCACACGGTGTGTCCTTGGGGGAAAGTCTTGAGTCAAGGCTATCACCTTGTTCTTGACACCTGTAGAAGGAGAGAGTCGATGTAGGTCGACTTGAACGAAGACCGACTTAGTCGATCAGCCGACTAAGTCGGTCGGCCGAGCAAACACAGTAATTAAGACTGCTAACTAATAGTTGTGTCGGTTCACCGAACCGACAGGTAGTTATCTTGTAACTGTTTGTAATCTGTATATATTAGGCTGTTGAGCCTCACAAGAACCAGTTCAGTTCTTGGCTTTGTATGATATATTGAGAATAATATAATCTGTTTATCCTATCTGTTCTTGTCTCTTGCATCTGTGTATATTCTGTATATTTTTGTATGTAGTATTGGTAACCTTATGTGATCTGTGAGATTACAACATTGGTTCCGTTGCCGGTAGTACATAACTGGAGTATATGCTCACATATGATACCAGAGCAAGAGATAAAGGACTGGTGGGAGTGAAAAATTGCTAACTATCTACAAAATTACGCGAGAAGGAACAGATTGACAGTCGCAGAAGCCAAAGCCAGATTTTCCACTGAGACTCATGAAAAGTTTGTCGAATCCGTGCCACATCTACTGAAGTAGCTTTTGGATGAGAAAATCGGACAAGACTAAAGAAGAACAGTTACTCCAGAAACTAATCCGAGGCGGCTGTACGAATCTATCGGAGTGGTTCGAAAAGATAACCGACGACTTCTGTGAGGAACAAGCAGTCCAAGAAAGGACTTCTGTGGAAACTGTTCGACAGAAATTTTTCACAGAATTTACTGATCAATTCTTGTGTTCCTTGCCGACTTTGCTGTTCAAGTTCTTAATAGAAAAAGGAACAGGCCATATTGTCGAAGCTCGACCACTATTACGTGAACCACCCTCCAACACTAACTGGACGGAGAAGCAAAAGAAGTGGGAAAAATTCATTGCTGAAAGGGAGTGGGAATACTTCCTGAACAAATAGACAGCATTATCCGAGCTTTCTAAAAAGCGTCGGGTAGGCTATGGGGGGGTAGCTGGTCATGTGTCAGGGAAGGAGCATGGTGGATACCAGTCGACCAGACTTAAGCCAGTAATGAACAGTCGACCGAAGAGGACTTCATAGTATCGTATGAAAGTATGTCGGACATTAAAAGAATCGAGAGGGACGAACGACAACAAAGAAGGGAAGCCAGACGTGAATGAGTCGACGAGCTGCGTCAAGAACAAAACCCTCGGGAGACCGATCGAGATGAGAATCCGCCAGAGTCGGGTCATGACTGACACGAAGAAAGCGTAGACGAAGAAACGACCCCTAAGGCATAGGAAGTGTGGATAGAGCCGCAAGAAGCTCTCCAAATAGTGATCCCTGATGAAGTAACCATGTCCCCCACCAATTCCCATACCGTAATACAGACTATTATCGAAGACGACCTCCGACTGAGAGCTGGTGACATCACAATCTGGAGTCGACTAGGTGATGAACCGTACCTGGGACGACACCTTGTTATACGACGACCGGTCGAAGGGAACTGGGTGACCTTTCAAACGGCACCCTCCTTTCGTAGTATCCACTTGCTCCTGCCGACACATGAAGGAGCACCCCCCCTGCCACATACAACTTTCGAAGATAACCACGAGTCAGACCTGAGCACGCAAAGTGACAGTGGGTCACCGAGAAGACAAATTATCAACAATCCGCTCTACCGCGAGAAAGAATCAACCACCGACGGAGGCACAAGTTCTGTCGACCAAAACCCCATCGTCACCCCTACAGGTTCGACTATATCATCGACCCCACCTCTTTCACCCCCACCCACACCTCCCACCACACCAACTTCAGCAAGTAGTGACAGTGACTCCGACATGGGTCATGGATTCGCTCAGATTCCCCTGTATGAGGGCGACGAAGACCCCAGACGACATTGGTTCGTCTGTGAATCGATATGGGAGGCCAACAAGGTCACAGAAGAAGAACGCCAGATGGCCCAGTTCGCAGGAGCCCTAAGGAAAAGAGCTCTAACATGGTATATGAAATTTTCTGAACGCCAGCCCAGAGCAACAAAAGCCGAGATAAAAGCACAATTCCTATCATTTTTTAAGACCCCAGACGCCAAAACTTGGCCGCTAAGAAGCTGAAAACAACATCCCAGAAGCCAGGAGAAACAGTGCACGACTACGATAAACGATGGAAAGATCTATTTAGCCAGTTAGATTATACTATTGACGAAAAATTACTGATTCAATGGTTCCTTGCAGGACTCTCACAGAAGGTCCGCCGACACATCAGTCTGGAAACTTTCAAATCGTATGAAGATGCACTGACAAAAGATCTGCAGGTCGAGATGGATGAAGACATACCTGCATATCAGACCGACCACCGTTTGGAGGAACAGCTGGAAAACGTGCAGAAGTCCTTGAAAGAGCTGACTCTGAAGAACCAATAAGTCTGGTGTACCAACTGTTCAACAGTCGGACATTCCAAAGATAATTGTCGACAACAATTCAGCCGACAAGATGTCCATTTTGTACAAACAAACGCGTTTTGCGACATTTGCCAGGAACGAGGAGACCATTCTACCGTCGACTGTCCTTATAATATGAAGAATGGAAAGGCTTCCTGGTGTGCTATCTGTGAAACTGCAAATCACAACACGGCCGACTGCCATCTTAATCTGAGAAATAGACAGAACTACCAGGCCGTTTACCAGACAAATGCGGTCGCGCAGAACACGGAGCAAAACAATAACAATAACCAGAACGAGCAACGCAATGACAACCGACGATACGAACACCGACATGACAATCGATGACAAGGGTTTGGAAGAATCGGTTGATTCGTTGGGAATCACGAAATAAGGAGTCGTCGACCCACCCAATGCTTTCTTTGTTACAAAGAAGGGCACAGATGCGCAGACTGTCCGTACAAGGACAGAACTGACCTCAAATTTTGTACACATTGTGGGGTAGGCGATCACTCCTTGGAGGATTGTCCTACCATGTTGGAAAAAATTAGCAATAAAAATAATGTTAATGTCTTGTCTTGTGTTGAGAAGAATGATGTAATAACTACTAAGAACTTGCACATTGTCACTCGACAAGGCACCAAAACTGGGCCTGATAACCCTCAGATTAGCAAAATAAAAAACACAACTGCATACCCTGACCCTAGCAAGGAACAACAGACATATCAAGAAGCCACACACATATTCCAAAACATTGCACAGCAAGAAGACACTATTAACAGTCGACTTGGCTCGACCCAGCAGTTAACTCGTCTCATTCAAATAGACGAATCTGTAGGTCAATTCATCGATTTACTACATCAAATTAAAACCACTAACCCTGAGAAAGAAACTAAGAACATTTGTAGCTTAAATCAAAAAGACAAAAACGATGTCGACCCACTGGTCGACCTAGAAATTGAAGGATACCACATCCGACAAGTCGTTCTAGATTTTGGGTCCCAAGTAAATATTATGACCAGGGATACGTGGGAAAAAATGGGCAAACCTCGACTCTATGAGTCAGGCATCTACCTAAAACTGGCCGACCAAGGTCTCATTGAACCCATTGGGGTCTGGAAAAATGTAGACACAACCATTAAAGGCATATCAACTAAGGTTGACTTTGAAATTATTGACCTAAAGGAAGGATCTAGCTCCTTCCCAGCCCTTGTCGGTCGACCTTGGGGTCGAAAGATGAAAGCCTCTATCTCCTTAGATAAAGAGAGGATCAAGCTAAAAGGCAATGGCCAAAAGGTTATTGTACCCATTAACCCTTCCCAAGGAAAGCCTTGGATAGAACCCATTGATGAGGAGGTTGATGTTAGACAGCTATACCAAATCCACAATAATACTGACTATACTGAACCAAACATCTATGGGGAACTTCACTTAGGTAACCAAGACTCAGTTGGGTATAATTCAGATGCCGAACTATATGACTGGGAGATAGAAAACTATGAAACACAAGCAAGAGGGTGCTGGAATATCCAAAAAGTACAGAAAAAACCCACCCGACAGTGCTTTATAGTCTCAATTATCCCCAAGATTTTTGAGAAAAAAATAAGAGAACACCCTACCTTACAACCGACCAGCGAAAACATCAGGCAACAACCTAGGTATAAGGAGAGGGAATCCTCAGCCATGCATGTTGAACAAGTGTCTAAAAACATTGGAGAACATGGCCGACTACAGAGCTTAGTAGAAACCTTCACAGGTCAGGCAACTAGATGGTGGGACACCCATCAGACAAAACTGCAGACCTGGACTAGTGCTGCAACTTACTTTGTTGAAAGGTTTGGTGGCAGGAAGTTAACCTCACAGGAAAAGATCCCTATCTTCACCTAAGGACA
>LPNX010747209.1:577090-634378 GCA_001517045.1 Pseudotsuga menziesii | reverse complement strand
AGACCAGACCTCGACCGAATGACTGCAGCCGACTTCCCTGTTACATTCTCACAGTTCAAGGAAGGAAGTCGACAGATCAATGAAGCAAAAGCTCCAGAATGGTTATATGCCAAAGTAAGAACTAAGGAAGTAAACATTTCAAATGACGATCGACCAAAAATAGCCAAGATTGGTGATTATTGGAATGAACAACAAACTGCTGAAATAGTAACCTTACTTAGAGAATTCCAAGACGTCTTTGCAAGGGACTATAAAGATTTGAAAGGGTTAGTTCAAGAAATGGGAGAGATGAAAATCGACACTAAACCTGATGTCCGACCTGTCAAGAAAAGACCCTATAAACTAGCCCACAAGTATAAGGAAATAGTTAAAAAGGAGATCGACAACATGTTGGAAGCAGGGATTATCTACCCCATCGACCAGTCGGAATGGGAAAGTCCCATGGTCGTACAGCCTAAGAAACACGACCCGACCGGATTAAGAATCTGTGTCGACTTCAGGGAGCTGAATAAAGTCACACTGACAGATCCCTTTCCCACACCTTATGCTGATGAAATCCTGAATGAAGTTGCAGGACATGAGTGTTACTCATTTACAGATGGGTTTTCAGGCTATAACCAGGTACCCATAGCAAAAGAGGATCAAAAGAAGACAACATTTGTCTGTGAATTTGGATCTTTTGCTTATAGGGTTATGCCTTTTGGATTAAAGAATGCACCTGCAATGTTCTCCAGAATTGTTGTAAAAACCTTCCAGGAATACATCTATAAAAATATGGCAGTATACTTTGACTACTGGACAATTTATTCCACATTAAAGGATCACTGCACATGGCTCCGACTTATGCTGGAACGATGTCGACAGATTCAACTTTCCCTCAATATTAAGAAATGCATCTTTATGACTCCCATAGGCATACTCTTAGGACATATTGTCTGCAAAGAAGGAATCAAGGTTGACTTTGCTAAAATTAAGATTATTCTTGACCTAAAACCCCCAATAAACCCCAAACAAGTTAGGGTATTACTTGGTCATACTGGGTATTATAGGAAATTCATCAGAAATTATTCTGATATGACTTACCCCCTAGAAGAATTACTGAAGGACGATATCGAATTTAAATGGACAGAAGAATGCCAGATCTCCTTCGACAAACTAAAGAGAAAACTGGTCGAAGCACCCATACTTAAATTCCCAAATTGGTCGACCAAATTTCATGTGCATATCGACGCATCAGGAATAGCAATTGGCGCAATCCTGACTCAAACAAGAGATGATGGGATGGATTACCCTATAGTCTACAACAGTCGAAAATTAAATAAGGCTGAAAAGAACTATTCGACCACGGAAAGGGAAGCCTTAGGAATGGTATTTGCACTTCAGAAGTATCGCCACTACCTATTAGCTAACCCCTTCATATTTTACACCGACCATCAAGCCTTGAAGTATCTTGTAAACAAACCTCTTCACCATGGGAGAATTTGTCGATGGCTACTTCTCTTTCAGGAGTTTGAGTTCAAAGTAGTGGTCCGACCAGGAAAGCTCAATGTCGGACCTGACCACCTATCCCGAGTCGACATAGGAGAAGAACAAACCGGAGTCGACGACGACTTGCCGGATGCACATCTATTTCGTATAGAAGAAATACCAGCAGAGCTGGAGGAGATTGCTCAGTTCTTAGAGATAGGTCAGGCACCAGAAGGTCTGAGCACTAAGAAGAAACAAATCCTAGCTATGAAGGCTGCTCCATACAGCCTCATCAATGGATTTCTATACAAAATGGGGTTAGACGATGTTCTTAGAAGATGTGTACTCGACCATGAACGAGAGAAAATCATGCACGAAGCACATTATGGACCAGCAGGAGGACATTTTCAGGCCGACACGACTGCCAAGAAAATCCAACAGTCTGGATTATGGTGGCCGACACTTCATAAAGATTGTAAAAACTTTGTCAGTCGATGTGATAGATGTCAACGACTAGGTCGACCACTGCCAAGTACAGAAATGCCCCTGATCTCAGTCAACCCTAGTCTGACCTTTGAAATATGGGCTATAGACTTCATAGGACCATTCCCTGTCCCAGATCGACGATTAGGTGCAAGATATATCATCACTGCAGTGGAATATGTTACTAAATGGGCAGAAGCAGAACCTGTCGAGACCTGTTCAAGTGAGATAGCTGCTAAGTTAATACATGAAAACATCATTACTCGATTTGGTTGTCCGCTCACGTTGATCAGTGACCAAGGGTCTCACTTCGTTAACAAAACAATCAAAAATTTAACCGACAAGTTTCATATCGACCACCGACGTAGTACAACATACCACCCCCAGTCGAATGGTGCAATTGAAGCCTTTAATAAAACACTGACGAAAGGATTGACTAAAATATGCAGTGCCGACAAGGATGAATGGGATAAGAAGATTCCTGCAGTTTTATGGGCATACAGGACAGCCTACAAACGGTCAACTGATCAAACCCCTTTTTGACTGGTATATGGCCAAGAAGCAGTCGTCCCTCTACACTTCAGACAACAGGCACCCATAGTTGCACAAATACTACATGTCGATGTCGAACAGGCCAGGAAGGATCGACTCTTTCAACTTAATAAACTAGAAGAACACAGACTTATAGCCATCCAACACCAGGAAATACAAAAACAACAGCATAAAGCATGGCACAACCGTAATATCAAAAACAAAAATCTGTCGGTCGGTGACCTTACTTTACTGTATAACAGTCGAGTCAAAGGTAAACCTAAGAAACTTCACACAGAATGGATGGGCCCTTACATTGTCGAAGAAATACATCCCAATGGTTCAGTCCGACTAAAAACATTACAGGGCCTGGTATTTCGGAAGCTCGTTAATGGAGCCCGACTGAAACGATATAAAAACTAAAAAAAAAAATAAAAAATCATATAACGGTCTTAACTGACCACCAAAAACCTATAAAAAAGTTAGAAAATTACGAAAATCAAAACCGTACACTTATAAAAAAATCAGCATGACAGTAACTCACCCCTCCGACCACCGACATCACTTCCATCGACCATCTTCATCGACCAGACAAGACGACCATTTTCACCATCGACACCGACCGTCGACCTCGAGAGTCACATCACATATTAATCACCTCGAGCGCCGAACCAGATCTCCCGGATTGCACTCGAGTATTGCAGCTGGGCTGTCAAGTCCGCCATTAATACAACCAGTTCGACACTCCACACCTATAAATAATGGACTGCCCAAGGTTCATTCACCACACCACTTACATACAGACCACTCGCATTCCCCATCGACTAAATCCCACAAACCCTGTTACCAGTCCGACCAGTCTGATATCATGGCACCTAAGCTTACCCGCGCCGCGGCCAAGGCAAAAGAGTTGCAGGCAGAGGACACACCCTTGGTCCAAAGATTGAAACATATCCAAAATGCCAAAGTCCAGGAGGGTCCCTTCCAAAAACTCTGGACAGAAATCCAAGAGTGGGCCTTTGTCGATAGTAAAATGACCCAGGCCGCTGAGAAAATCCGAAATAGCTCTATCCTCCAGTACCCCAATGCACCACTGATGGCAAGCTTCGGTGGAACAAAGGAGGCAGCGCTTAAGTTTATTATCAGTCGTTACCACAACGGCCGATTCTATTTCGACCAACCGATTGACATCACTGGGGATGTTATTTCGGCGCTTACAGGTCTGTCGAACAGAGGCGAACCTGTCCCGATTGGGATTAAGGAAGGCCTCGTCCAAGAGCTTACAGGCACCCCGACTGGGAAAAACTTGAAAGGACTGATGATAGGCTAGATCGCGACCAGAACGCCACAAATTGTGGCTAAAATCATCACTGTCACACTTACCTTGGCTGGTCGAAGCAGCGACCTAAAACTGGAAATGTTGGAGGCGGTCGACACAATTGCAACAGACGGACGTCTTTACAAATGGGGAGACTATGTCGCAGACCTGGTCAAGACCATATGCGAACACTGCCAGGAGACAGGAGGTATTATAAAATTTCCATCTTTAATCATTTGGATTGTTATGTACCATATCTATCCGGAAGGCAGTGCAGTCTTCCGGGAGCCCACAAGGTTTGAAATGCACAGGTTCAAACCCTTTTCACAGAGAGGAACCCTGCATGAGCTGGCACAAGGCAAAGTCTTTCTAGAGACTTGGTTCCAGCAGCTAAAAGTCCGAACGACGAGGTGGAGGGTGCCACAGATCATCCGACGAAACCTCCCCGCTCAGTCTCACATCCAATTAGCTCTCGACCATACGTCAGTATGGTATATGCGAGGTCAATACCCCAAAGCAAAAGACCTCGACTACTACCCAACAGTCGAACAGATCTTTCGGGAGTTGAGTCGACAGGCAGGCACAAAAGTACCAATTCCAGCAGCTTCCAAAGTAGTCGACTTCTCTATCGTCGAGCCTCTTACAGACCCAGAGAAGGAAGAGGATTATGAGTTAAATTTGTACATCAGCAATTTCGTGTCGGAGGATACTCCGACTGTGACCACTTGTCGGGTGCACTTAACAGTGAAGCATCCGACCGCACCCAGAGTGGACCCCCCGTCGACAGAACAACAACAACCAACAGAACAGGCACAACCGACAGTACCACAAACAGCTCCTCCGGCGCCAGAGACTGTCGACCCAGCTCAGACTCCGACAGGGGAAGTCGAGGAAGACAACCCTGAATATGTTGTGTCTCAGAGCATTATCAAAAAGCTGGCCAAAGAGATAGCCGTCGCCAGAAGGAAGATCAAGCTACAGAAAAGACAGCAAGGCAAGGGCAAGCGTAAGCTTGTCCTTGCTGACTCCACCGACGACGACGAAGAACTAGCAGCAGCAGCACTCGACATTGTCAAAGATGCCCGGGCTAATAAGGTAACTGTTGAAACCCAGTTTCAATGCTTTATTGAAGCAGGAGCTCTAGAGGGTCGACCCAAGAAACCCAAAACTCAGTCGACACCTGAAAATATAGTCGACCTTGTGTCAACCCCTCCACCTCCATCCCCAACCACCATAGTCGAGGATCAAGCATCGGTACAGCAGGCCGACATTTCCCCAGAAGTATTTGAAAGAGTTATCCCGGAGGCACTCAGGGCCAGGGCCAGCACAGACGCTGAACTCAAAGCCTTCTTTCAAACGCTACCTGCAATATTCCAGTCAGCCCAAACAATACAGACAACAACACCCCTGAAAGCCAGTAACAAGATATATGCCCAGCAAACAACAGTATTTACAAGGGTCCATGATGGTGGCGACATAGCAGGGCATGAACAGACCTTCACCGACTACCAACTCCCACCGGAAGAAGACATTATGTCTTCCTACCAAAGTTCCCAACACCATTCTCCATCACCACCAGGATCAGGAAACCCTCCCTCCCCACCTTCACCACCATCATCTCCACCACCGCCTGGTTCACAGCCGAAACCACCATCATCTTCACAGCCGGAAGTGGACATACCACCTCCTCAACCACAAAAACCCTCGACCACTGAACCACCCCTTCAGACACAAGCACCTTCGACTTCTGTTCCACCTTCCACTTCTGCAGGCCCTCAAGACAAGCCAACAGAACAGCAACAGGAGACCACAGAACCGACATCTACGACTGCAGGTACTCAGGAGCACGATGCTGACGAACAAAAGAAACAAACAGACCAGCATCGACCATCCAGGCTATGGATAAGTTTAAAATATGCAAGTTTGTTGACCGACAAAGAGGTCAGCCAACTGATAAACACCCTAGCAAAAGAAGCAGAGAAGAGGACACAAACAGTAAAGAAACAACTCAGGGATAAGGAGGCTGAACAGGTCGAGTTTCTCGGCAAGTGTAGGTCTCTTGCACAAAATGTCACCCCAGGACTGGTCTAAACTGCAACAGACTGACCACTCGAAAGGGCGTATCAGCTGTTTGAAAGCTTGGTGTCGACTATCTAGACACATATCCAAGGGACTAGAGCAGAACAAAAAGAAGAGACTGCTCGACTGCTCCTGACCCAGCATACTGCCTTTTCAGAGGCTTATAAACTTTTATAGGACCATATGGAGGAATCCATTGTTACTGAAGAAGTGCTAAGAGATTGGCCGACTCATTATGGGCAAGTCTATCATCAGAGCATGCAGACACGACAAGGCATTCAGGCCTTGGAAAGTCGGAAAATGACCGAGGTAGAACTAAGGAAAACCCTTGAAGAGCAGATTGTAATGGAAAGTAGCAAGCTGCAAAAACTCGAACGAGAAGCTCATTAGTGGGTACAGCAAGCCTTACCAAACTTGGAGAAGGTTGACCACATCTGTCCACAAATGAAAAGACTCCTGGATACCGCCGAAGAACAAAACCAACTGTTGGGTCCTAGCATGGAAAATATTGTAGAAATGCCTATGGCCGAAAAGATGTCGGTATTATCAAGTGTAACAACTCTAACCATCAACATCCAGAATTCCCTGTAGACATGGACAGATTTCCAGTGTCAACTCGCCATCACAGCTCTCGCCATCGTCGAAGTATGCGTTCAGAGACGACCGACCATCCAACTACATAGTCCTCACCAGGAGCAAGTCTGACAGGTTCGACAGGACTTCATTTTTTTGTACTTTCCCTTTTTTTTCTTCAGGATGAAGAAATGTTTTGTTTGTGGGGGGGATGTAGAAGGAGAGAGTCGACGTAGGTCGAATTGAACGATGACCGACTTAGTCGATCAGCCGACTAAGTCGAGGGACCGACTTAGTCGATCAGCTGACTAAGTCGGTCGGCCGAGCAAACACAGTAATTAATACTGCTAACTAATAGTTGTGTCGGTTCACCGAATCGACAGGTAGTTATCTTGTAACTGTTTGTAATCTGTATATATTAGGCTGTTGAGCCTCACAAGAACCAGTTCAGTTCTTGGCTTTGTATGATCTATTGAGAATAATATAATCTATTTATCCTATCTGTTCTTGTCTCTTGCATCTGTGTATATTCTGTATATTTTTGTATGTAGTATTGGTAACCTTATGTGATATGTGAGATTACAACAACACCTCCGTTTAGGCTCAAGTCCTAACAAAGCCAAGGGGGGTAGACCCTATTAAGTTACTAAGGAGAATTACTTAGTGTTGTGATGTTTAAACTGACTGAGTTATTTAGGAGTTTACAATTTAGCTATAGATAATCAAAGATGGCAAGATGTAAAAGATGAACACACGAAAGCACAATACTGAGACACAATATATATATAAAGCAAGAAATTAACCAGTGCCTTAGAATGGAGTCAAAAATAGAATCAATATGCTTGCATGTGCTTGGAGTGAATGTTTTGCAATTGCCTCTTGGTATATTTTAAGTTAAAATTGCAGTGTGAGTTGATTAAAATTAGGCTAAGGGGGGACTCCAGATATACCCGAGAGTACTTGGAGTATGTACAAAACTAAACCTGCACGGCTACCCGCAAGGAATATGTGGGCTGAAATGGAGTCTCTGAGGCTATTGTTTGTAACGCACCCGTTAGGGTGTGACAGAGATCGGCGCCCCGAGGTCACTTTTCAGAAGTTCCCGCTTCCTTTGGGTATTTTGCCGCCGTAGAGGTTTGATCTAGGTGTTGGATTTTCACCTGATGGTTTGTCAATTGGGGAGAGTGAGTCCTAATTATGCTAGTCACCCAAGTGCTTTTGGTACAGCTTGACTGATCAGACGAACCACATCCAAGTGCACAACATACACACTGGAGTCTTGTAAATTTTAACAAGTTTTAAACTGGGTGTTCTTGTTTAAAAGAAAACCCTCCAAGAACCTCTTTCAATCCAAGTGGATCTCAATAGGGGAATCAAGGAGGGGTTAATTTTATAGCTACTGATAAACAAATAATAGAACAAAGCAAACAGATACACAATTCTAGTTTCTTAATTAATCCTACCACGAATCTCTTTCCCCTTTCGGGTCAATCGGGAAATCGTGGGGTAAGTATTATGATTAATTTGAAATGTACAATATGGAATATGGAATTAATAGTGAAATAAATTATCCTACCATGTAGATTAGATCAATACTAGTTTAAAAAATAAATAAGCAGAAAGCGACGAAAAGGACACCGACACAAATCCCCCCAGGGGGGATGGGGAATGGGCTCGAAAGAGCCTATTCCAAAAATTAATTAATTTATTATTGGTTATAGAATCAGTGAACTGAAATTATTAGAAACTTCTTGGTCCTTATATAGGCTGAAACCAAGATTTTACAACTTTGGAAAATTTTTGAGTTTTTAGTGAAAAGGGAGACCCTTGGGGGGATTTGAGCACTCCTGAGGCCACTTCGGACAGTAGATTCCTTTCTTTTCTGTCAGAACTGCTAAAATACAGTGAGCATGTTAGAATAACAAATTCCCAAAATCAATTTAAGAGTACCTTTGGATCAGCCTACCTTATCTCACAAAAAATGAGGTTAAGACTAGCTAAAACAAACGAAAGGGAACCAAGGAAATCAAGCTTTCCTTGGGATCTTGGCTTGCTGTTTGTGCAGCCAATGAAAGTGCACTGGTATTGCAGAATATTAAATTTTATAACAGTGAAAGGAAATCCAATGCATGTGATCTACAAGTTTTCTTTAAAATTCATGCAAAAAGACGATTTCCCTACAGCTAGATCTAAGATGCTTATGAAACTTTTTTAAGTGCAATATCTAGGATATGAGCTATGAAACATTAGATATATGTATATTTTACTTTGATGAAATAGATCCAAATGAAATCACAGCTATGAACTGAAAAAGTAACCGGGTAAAGTGTTGATTTTGAGGGAGGAAGAAGAGGAGAAAAGTGTTGTTTTCCTTGAAGATCCACAGTGGAGATTTCAGGTGGAATGTCGAGGGACTGTGCCTTTTGGAAGGTTTTGAAGAGAATTAAGAAACAAACTAGATCAACATCCTCTCCAAAGTATGAACCTGCAACTCAGCTGAAATCAAAGAACTTGCCAAGAAACTTGTGAGATCCGATTAGTACATACAAAGAGATTCAAGATAACATGCATATAAGCTTATAGGACATGCTAAATATAGATCTCTAAACATGCATCAAAGGAGAGTGGTATTAAATAAACTTATTGAACAACACCTTTCCTATCAAGATTGTAATAAGATAATTACCAATCTTAACCACAGACCTACAAGAAATTAGCAAAAAATGACCACATATACAGGTTACCTTAGTAAAACAATGGCAATAATCATCCACACATGTAATGGCACCACATCGTATTGCCTCCAAAGCTTTTCTTTATTTCAAATGAAGAATTACAACAATACAATAACAGTAGCACCTCAATCCCAGTTCTAACTAGCTTGGAAGAGGAGGCTGTGCCTGGATATATACAAAATACAGGAGATCCAGCCCAGGGGGTGCAAATCCCAAGGATATATACCAAATATGCTGATGGAGAGTCCATCAATGCCTGATATGTGTCTAACTGAGCCAGATCTGAGTCTCACTGAGTGCAATTGTCAATCGGAGAGCTGATCTGACTGATACCTCAACCTGTTGACTGAAGCATCCACCAAAACTCATCAAGATGAGACAAAAACGTGTGGAGGAGAGAGGGAGGGAGAAAATCCCCATAAAGGATGCTGAAGATCAACTCTGGATCTAATTTGGTCACCTCCTTCAGTCAAGGATTTGTCAGATCCAGTCAATCTGCTTCAGATATGACTGATTTCAATCAAATCGGCTGAGAATCCACTGATCTATGATTTTGGATTTGCTCCATTATTCATCAATTTATTAATTAAAATAATCAATAATTGATTTTTGGGGCTTTCTGACCTAAGTGATGGAAAATCACTCAAAACTAGGAAAAAGTGGGTCCATGGGTTTACATGGTGCTCTTAGCTTGAAAATGAGCACCTACATCACTGAAACTGATTATTTGGCCCACTTTTATTACAAAATCAATTTTCCCAATTAAACTATTAAAAACTAGCCTAAGTTTTGGAAAAAATTAAAATTTAATAAAAACACTGAAAAAACTAAAAAATTGAAAAATTGAAAAACACCTAGGGGGACTTAGACATGTTCATATGACTCAAAAATGATGTCTAGCATGCTTATACATTGACATATAGACTCTAATAACCTCAATAGGCCTAAATGCCAAGCCGACCACCCCAACTTTGGAGGTATGGAGTGAAAAACTTAGAAAGTATCAGTCATTTATTCAACAACCAATAATAACCAAGGGAAAAAACACCCTAGGCTGATCAGATTGACAAATGAAGTCTAAGAGACCGAGTCTTTTACAGACACTATCATTTTAGAACATTTATTACAATTCCCCCATAGGGTATAAACATGTGATAGGATACAACAATCACTTCCCATAAGTACTTCCACAGGTCTTTTGAAGTCCGAACAAGTTAACCCTGTCCGGTTCACCAGGCTCACTTGATAAAAACCACTAAGTACAACTTAGGTGGTAACAAGATGGAAGTGGTACGACAATACAGAGAAGGCTGATTGAGTTTATCAGAATTCCATACAGATATTGATGAGGTCCGACATTCATTTGTGGATGAGTGTATCGTCACATTCACATGTTGCGGATGGTCCCATGAAAAATAACACTCTCTTGTTGAGAGTGGTCCTATCAATCACAAGATGAGGATGTCCTTGTAGACGATAGTACTCTCATATGGAGAGTGGTCCTGCATTCATTTGCGGTCGAGATCCTACATTCATTTGTGGATGATATTATCATTGTTGAGGATAGTCATGTGGACAAGAACACTCTCTTTTTGAGAGTGGTCCCAATACTTAATGACTGAGGATGGTCTTGCAGATAATAGTACTCACATATGGATATTGGTCCTACATTCATTTGCAGATGAGATCCTATATTTATTTGTGGACAATAGTGTCCTTGTTGAGGATGATCTTGCGGACAAGAACACTCTCTTGTTGAGAGTTTTCCTAGAACTTGTCGGCTAAGGATGGCATTGCAAATGATAGTAATCTCTTGATGAGAGTGGTCCTGCATTGATTTGTGGATGAGACCTTGCATTCCATTGCAGATGATGATGTTCCACCATTGTTTATGTTGTGGGTGATTCAACTCAGTATTTGTATACAAATGATATTATAGGTGATTCCAGAGATGATGTGAGAGATGATTATGCTCAATATGATGCCAGAGATGATGATTCTCTAGATGGTTCCAGAGATATCTGTGATGATGATGATGACATAGTTGTTCAAAAATTCCTATGACATAGAATCACCAATCAGTTGTACAGATGTATTGTTGTTGTAGAATACCTTCCTTGTTAAGAGGGAGTGTTAAAGAAATGTAACTGCAGAATATATTATATCTTGTATTATTATTATTATTACCCCCTCCAGAGATGTTATTCCTCTTATTAGGGATGTCATTGATATATTTGGTCATTTAAAGTATTGAGGTAAAAACTCCATTGTAAGGCGGGTTAGTAGTACCCACAAAAATATTATTAAAATGTATTTTTGAGTCTTCCAAGGCAATTTCTCCCCAGAAACAAGGAAAAGTCATCTCTGTTGGGTTATTAGGTCTCTTAGTTGATTGGTATAAATAGGAGAGGCTCCTCACCCATTTACACAAGTTATCACTCAAGCAAGTTCGCTATAGAGAGAAGAAACAATCCATCCGAGGAGGAAGTTGCCTAGTATTATTCTTTGGGTCTTACACTGTACTTGGTTGAAGTCTATATCGATGAAGTTTTGATAAGTTTTATTCTGCATGAGGGGTTTCTTGGATAAATATTTGTGTTCTCTTTTGTTCTGTTGTTCTTGTTATTCTTTCAGTGATCCAATTTGTTCTGGCATAAAAACTTTTAAAATATTAATAGTCATTCCTCCTACTTTCCTAGTCAATCCTCCAGTCAACTACTCCACAAGTCTCCTATCGTTTAAAAATTGATTATCTCCAGAAGATCCAGAGGTGTGATGAACCACTAAGACCTTAGGTTCCATTAAAGGGATGGAAACTAAGTCCTCAAATTCTACAAGAGAAGGAAGAAACCTCAATACAATATTTGATTCCTACATCATGAGGATGAAGATGAAGGGGAAGAGAAGATGCCCCTAAACTGTACCATGAGAGGGTTTAAAGGTAGGAAAATGGAACCTATTAATTATAATGGAGAAAAAAGGAGAGGAGGTGATGAATAGAATCTGCGTCTTAATCCATTGAAGGATAAAGGAAAATGAAATAAGGATATGTTTTATTTATATCCATCCAAATTTATCAAAGGAATTTGACATGTCGATATTTCATAGCATGCCTAGTGACTTTGATTTTTTGAGAGAATGAATGAATTCGTGGAAAAATGTTGATGTATTTGTAACTTCGGAATGTATTCACTTATATTATACCCCGATGTTCCTATCGAGAGAATAATTTGTATTTCATTATACCCCGTGTTCCTATCGGGAGAGTAATTAATATGATAAAGTCATGTAAAGTCATTGAGGTTAAACCACAATTGTAAGTTGGGGAAATAGTCCCCACAATTGAGTTGAGGTTAAACCTCCTTGTTGATCGGAGGGGAAAAGTCCCCACAGTTGTGTGGCACTAGGGTTATTAGACTCTCCTAGAGATGTCGGCCCTGGTAAGTAGTTGTCAAGTTGAAAACTAGTATAAATAGAGAGTGAGACTCTCTATTTGTCACACACACTTACTCAACTGGGGCGCATGAGTGAGAGAGGACGTGCTCACACAAGTGAGAGAGAGAACAACTGTTGGAGACCATCTTTTCTATCTTTGGGTTTTACTACTGCCATTGGTGCTCATTCTATATCTGAGGAATTTGTAGGGTTTTGTCCTTTATGTTTTCTTAGAGTAAAATTCTTTTTGTCTCTTGTATCTTGTGAGTATTGTTGTGCATGTTATTCTCTCAGACAAGATCCTAAGATCATATTGCTTAAATGATAAAAATCTAACATGGTATCAGAGCTAACCTGAGAAGAAGACACTATGCAGCTACAGAAGATAGGGATTCATACTTTTTGGGTCTCTCTCCACAATCCATCAACAAAAGGAGGCTAGGATGACTCTCCATTAAAGGGCACATCTTTCTGTCGAAGCATAATTTGATTCTGGGCATTTTTAGTTTTTGCTGCGGGAAATTAGGGGTTTTCATAGAAGTGGAATTTTTGAATGAGCCCAGCATAGGATTTCTCTCCTCCTCAAAATCAAAATTTAGAGAACAAGGTCAATATTGTTTGTTAGGTAAAACTCCAGGAAAGTCAAACCCTAATTTGAGCCCGGACTTGAAAAAACCTAAAATACTAAAACTTGTAGTTTTGGTACGTTCTCTATATATTGGTATTGAAGAAGTCTTAGGGGAAGAAATTTTCACAGGCTGAAGATAAATTACTTATGTACCCTATGTAAACATTTCAGCCTTAGTTTCTTTGTATTCTGGGAGATATGATTCTTCCAAATCAGGGTTCCAGCCTCTTCTATGATTGATCCCTAAACATGACACCTAGGGAGAATTTATATATCTCGAGCTACGAAGGTCCAAATGAAATTTCACAAGATTTTCCAAAAAGGGGACGAACTGTAATTTCTGTTGTAATAATTTCAGACCCAAAAGATAGACCAGTGACATGTGGTAGGCTGTACAAGTTCTCTCTTCTGAACAGTCCTAAAAAAATTCACCTTGGGAAAACGTGCATAATTCCCAATTGGTGAAACCAATTCTGCTCAAAACTGCGGTGTTGGAAAGAGGATAGATGAGGATACCTTAGTACGAAATTTTAGACATATAAGAGTAGTAATTTTGGAGATACTACAAAAATAGTATCATACATTTTTGGAGAAGAAATTGGAAAACTAGGGCTTCCTGTTCCGAGAGCTTCCCTCCACTATTTTTAGAAAAGGAGTACATTGGACAGCTTGCCTTGAAGAGGTATATATTTCTATACAATCAGATCTAAAACATTCCAAGTTTTGAAAATTAGGGTTTCTCTGACAAACCCTATATCAGCCAACTCTGGAACCAGGATGGGCACCTCAAATCGGTAAGATCTAATCTTTTTCTATTTACAGTTGAGGTTCTCATTTCAAGATGACTAATCACACTAGCTTGATGCCAATCCTAGTGAAGCTGAAAAATTCTGAGCATGGAAGTATAGGATTTCACTAGCTCTTGAAGAAAATGAATTAGACACCTACATAAGTGGAGAGATTCCAGTTCCAGAGGGAGATGAGGTTAAATCCTACACAAGAAGAACTTGGTCAAGTCCAAGAAGATCATTGATGATTCAATCAAGGATCACCTTATAACACACGTGTCTTCCCTAAAGACACCTAAAGAGATGTTTGATTCCTTGACTAATCTATTTTAAGGGAAGAACATAAATCAAAAGATGACTTTGAGAAACCAGTTGAAGAATGTAAAGATCCAGAATGGAGAGAGCATACAATCATACTTTACAAGGGTCTCTCAAATCAAAGAACAAATTGAAGCAGTGGATGAAGAAGTATAGAATACAGAAATTATGATAACCAACTTGAATGGCCTCCCAGGATCAAGGGATTCATTCATTCGAGGAATTTGCGCTAGAGATAAGTGATTACCTTTAGCAGACTCTGGGAAGAGTGCACACAAGATGAAGCTCAGATCATAATAATAGAAAGAGAATATGGGAGAAACTGAAGATCAAGCTCTCACGTTCCAAAGAAGATCCCTCAAGTGACGAGGAATACAAAGGAATCAATTCTTGAAGAACCCCTTATCTATATTAGCATTTGGATAAGAAACGATGCTATTAAGAATGAATAAGATGATGAAGCTGAAGGCTGAAGAAGAAGTCTACCCACGAAATGAATAAAGATAAGTATTCAATTTTCATTTCATGATATTATTTTGTTATGCATTTGTTTATATTCAGTTGATGTGTTATGAATGATAGAATGTTTGCATTAATGACAATATGCTACTAATATGCATGTAATGGGTAATTAGCTCATGGTGTTATACAATTCCCCATTGCTACTTATCTATAATGAAACCTATTTGCTGACATATTGGGTTAGTGCACAATCTCAATGTTGCCCTGGTAGAGATGGAAGGCATCTAGAATTTTTCCGTAAGATATAGATGAATGTTGTATTGGCTAAAATAGTTGCATGATTATATCTTGATGCAAAAGAATTTTTCGTTATGAATATACCTTATGAAATGTTTCTAACCATACAACTAGTGCATTTGACTTGTAGGAAAGATCACCTACAATCTCCTACAAGAAAAGAAGGATGAGACTTGTTTCAAATAACAAGTGACGACAGTTCAAGAAAGAATCCAAGATGAAGAATAATATGATGATACTTTCAAAGAAATAAAGAGGCCTCAGAGACACTCTAGTTTATGTGACACTATTGAGCGACATCATTGATGCAGATCCTTCCAGTTATGAAGAAGCAGCCAAGAAGAAAGGGAAGAAGAGTACCAGTTCAAGAGGAATGATTTCTAGGATGAGGTATCGATACCTGAAGGGAAGTCTGTATTGGATCTGCAAGATCCAGTATGCATTAGATGGAAACATCGTGGGATACAAGGAAAGATTCGTAGAATGAGGGTATAGATTATGAAAAGTTATTCGCAGCCAGTGGGAGTTGAGACACATGACATGCAGACTCATGTGTGCAAATTAAAGAAGTCCTTGTACGATCTCAGAAGACACCCATGGGATAACACATACATGAGAAGCTTGGAGACCACTGAAAGTGATGAAGATATTAACCTTTGCTACAAGGTTGTATATGAAATCCTATAGAGGATGACAAGCTCACAAATGGGTGCGAGAAGAACTTTTGAAAAGGTTCAATATAGAGGATCTTGGTATCCAGTGACCCTAGATGGATGCATAGAATATTAGTAGCAGAGGAAGTTACTTGAAACTATGGTACAGAATGTTTCAATGCATAGAGTACAAAAGGCAGAGGGAGAATGATGCTTTGCTTCAGAGGGAGTGACTGCAGAATATTCTGAGGTTTGATAAGGTACGACAGGGTAGTTAGCTTACTGATGGCTCTAGGATTTACTGAGAGTAAATCATATTCCAACCTTTGATTCAACGTTGAAGGTGGAAGACCAGTGATGCTCTTGTTATATGTCGATGAATTGTTCTTGACATAAAAGAGGAACTCATTAAATTTACAAGAAGGAGACTTGCTGCCTAGTTTGAGATGAAGGACTTGGGGATGATGCACTACTTTCTAGGCATGGAGGTGTGGCAGAATGTAGATGGAATCTCTCCAGGACAAGGGAAGTGTACAATAGAGATCTTGAAGAGGTTCAGGATGATGGACTGCAAGGCCATGACCACACCTATGGCATTGAACCTGAAGCTATTGAGTAATGATTCATCAGAGACAGTTGATGCTACAATGTATCGTCAGATGATTTGTTCCTTGATGTACTTGATGAATACGAGACCAGATATTCACTTTTCTATGAACACATTGAGACATGTTCATTTGATGTTTGCAAAGCATGCAGTGAGGTACCTGAAGGGTATAGTTGATTATGGGCTCAATTATGAAGCAAATCAGAAGATTAACCTAGGGGTTTATGTGGATTTGGATTGGGTAGGAAGTGCCATTGATAGGAAGAGCACTTCAAGGTGTTGCTTCAGTATGAGATCAGGTGTGATCTCTTGGTTTAACAGGAAGGAATCTTGCATGGAGTTGAGAATAGTCGTGGCAAAATATGTTTCCACTTGCTCAGCTATTTGGGAGGTAGTATGTTTCTTTTGAAAACTACTATTTGATTTGATCTGACTTTCATTTTTTGTATGATGTAGAGAGGAGCAATGAAGCTCCAGTATGTGATCCAAATCGAGATCTATTGAAAGAGGGAGTTCTAGCATATCTGATGAGATAGGTTATATGAGCATAAAATCTCAGAGAAGCTCGTAGGTGGCTTAGACATAAACAATCCTGTAGGTTTTCCTCGGGTGTAATCGGTCTTGGTGAAGCTCGTAGGTTATCCTTGGACGTAATCAGCCTTGATGTGATTCTATGCTAGAAATGGCAAGAGTGAAGTTTGAGTACTTTAGGGAGAAGCTTGGTGTTCTCCAGATCGAGGTTCCTTCCAAGGGAAAGTGATGAGTCCATGAGCCCTTCTGACATGGTGATAGGATTGGTTTCTTCCATGGTTAGATGTAAGTGAAGAGCCCTTCTGACATGGTGATAGGATTAGTTCCTTCCATAGTTATATGTAAGTGTAGAGCCATTCTAATATGACTGTGGGATTGGCTCCCACATGATCGGATATAAGTGCAGAGCCTTTCTGACTGGGTCAGTTGTAAGTGCAGAGCCCTTTTGACATGGCGGTAGGTGGGTCCTCCCATGGTCGGATATAAGTATAGAGCCTTTCTAACTATGTCATATGTAAGTGCGGAGCCCTTCTAAAATGGTGGTAGGTGGGTCCTCCCATGGTCGGATATAAGTGTATATCCTTTCCCCGGATGATAGATGGTGTGTCCTATCATGCCGATGGATGTAAGTGTAGAGCCTTTCTCTAGATGGTATATGGTGTGCCCTACTATGCCAGTAGAGATAAGTGATGAACCCTTCCTTGGATAGTATATGGTGTGTCCTACTATGCCAGAGGATGTAAGTGTTGAGCCTTTCTGACTGGGTCAGATATAAGTGTTGTTCCTTTCTCTAGATAGTAGATGGTGTGTTTTGCTATGCCAGTAGATGTAAGTGTTGAGCCTTTCCTTGGATGATATATGGTGTGTCCTATCATGCCGATTGATGTGAGTGCTGGGCCTTTATAAAATGGTGGTGGATGTGTTCCTCCCATGCTCAGATGTGAGTGTTGGGTGTGCCTTTTTGACATGATGGTGGATGTGTTCCTCTCATGGTCAGATGTAATTGTTGGTTGGTCCTTTCTGATTGGGTCAGATATAAGTGCTAAAGAAGATGAATACCTACCTAGAGGCTAGGACTACAACTAGCATGAAAATAGGCTGGCTCTATAGAACTTCCTATGATGAAAATAATTGAGAGATAGCACTAGTTGATCGAGATAGCGGAAGTAGTGATGATGATGATCTGGTGATGATCCAACTATGATGATCTATATTTAATGATAATCCAATGATGATCCACTTTTGATGATGATTCAGTGATGGTCTATTTTTGATGATGATCCAATGATGATCCAGTTTCGATGATGATCTAGTGATGATCTAGACTTGATCCAGAGAAGAAGACTTATGCTGATGAATTGTGTCAAGAAAATACCTTCCTAGTTAAGAGGGAGTGTTGATGTATTTGTGACTTCAGAATGTATTCACTTATATTGTACCTTGATGTTCCTATTAGTAGAATCATTTTTATTTGCATTATACCCCGATGTTCCTATCGGGAGAGTTATTAATATAATAAGGTCATGTATAGTCATTGAGGTTAAACCTCCATTGTAAGTCGGGGAAATAGTCCCCACAATTGATTCGAGGTTAACCCTCCTTGTTGATCGGAGGGGCAAAGTCCCCATATTTGTGGGGCATTAGGGTTATTAGACTCTCCTAGAGATGTCGTCCCTGGTCAGTAGTTGTCAAGTGGGAAACTAGTATAAATAGAGAGTAAGACTCTCTATTTGTCACACACACTCACTCAACCAGGGTGCATGAGTTAGAGAGGAAGTGCTCACACAAGTGAGAGAGAGAGAACATCTGTTGGAGATCAACTTTTCTGTGTTTGGGTTTTACTACTGCCATTGGTGCTCATTCTATCTCTGAGGAAGTTGCAGGGTTTTCTCCTTTATGGTTTTCCCAAGGAAAATTCTTTGTGTCTCTTGTCTCTTGTGATTATTGATGTGCATGTTATTCTCTCAGATAAGATCCTAAGATCATATTTCTTAAATGATAAAAATCTAACAGTTTATCCCATAAAGATTTTTTCTACCTTCCATGTAGCTAGTTACGTAGAGGGTATAAGTGTGGGTATAATGGGTTTCACACAATTGGATATAACCTTCCTTATTAATTTATATATAAAATTACGCAATGAAATTGGATTTGAATTACTTGGGTTATTGGATTGGTATTCTTTTTGGATGAGCATCATAAAAGTGGAGTTGAGAATTGGTAATACAATGGCCACTTTCTTGGAATCCTAAATAATTTGTAGAACTTGTTCCTTCACTAAGTTCAAGTAGTGATGGATAAAATCTATAGTAAATTCATCTAAACCTAGGAATTTTCCTACATCCAATTGCATGATAAAAACTTTCACCTCCACTACTTCAATGGGACTCATTAATCTATCATTATTATCTTGAGTAATTGAGGGATGTGTTGAGTTATTTTCCTACATGTTTGTTTGTTTCCTTTAGATTGACTAGAGTTTACTTTGTGTTTTGTTTTGAAGACCTTTGAGAGACGTAACATGTACCATTTGTCCCTTAATACTCTATATCAGAAGGGATTAATAAGGTCTCTTAGGATGCAAGTACTAGATCTTGAATATCCCCAACCTTCGATGTCATTAGCCTCAAAATATCACTCTAACAATGTGAACATAAATGAGGCAATTTCTGGGGAGGGAAGTGTATCCCTAGAATTTAATCAACCTAAAGGGTTCATTGAGACATTTGTAGAAGGATTCCTCCCTACTTTAGATAACCCTTTGACAAAAGGATATTTACTCCCCTTGGTACAATTACCATTGATTATAGATATTGAGTATTTCCTTTCTCATCACGATCGACTCGAAACATGCTTATAGAAGAACTTTACGCATGGGCATCCAATTTCAACCACCTATGTTGCCTTTTTATGCTACCATAGTTGATCCTGCAATTGTCACATCACATATGGAAACTGCTTAAATTTGGGGGATACATTTACTACTCAACAAATGGAACCATCACAAACATCTACAATTCCCACTACTAGAGTTTGACCTAGATTGTTACCAAGTGACATACTTGGCCATCCAATCCTTCCTACTTATGGTCGAACCATGAGCGATCCTATTACTTTGGTTTCTTTTCTTAGTGTTTTAAATTTACCAAATCCCACCCAATCCACTAACATTAATGACATATTCTATATCTACTTTACCTTTTACTAGCAGGAAAGCTTTAGTTTCTAGAAAAATGCCTAATTGGATGGTTTATCCATGTTGGGGGTCATTTATCCCTATTGCTATTATACAAGTTAGTGGGGGGAAATCGTATCAACATACCTCTTTAAATACACAATTTGGTGGGGGTAAATTTATCAAACTAGCCTTTCGATCCCACAAGTTAGTGGGGGGAAAACTTATTAGCATACCTCTTCAATGTCTGCCACCCCACCCCTCTATGGTGGGATACCTTATACCGGTGCTTCTAATGCAACTTGGGTTCAATAAATTCAATGGGGATACCTCTACAGGGTATTCCATGCATTCAACAATTAATCCCCATTATCAATCAACCACCCCAAAAACCCCAATATATGGGAGAAGCTACGTATGGTCCTACTGGTGTCTCGATGCCTCATAATTATTACTAGTATCCTCAACCGAACCAGAAATTACCATTCTTGGATACTTTATATCTACCATATTTGTCACATTTGGTGAATGATCCCATACAACATGCCTATTACTAGCCCCCTATACCTGCCAAACTTCCATCCAATATTTCCAATTTTGATGGAAAACCTTATGAGGACCTGAACAACCACATGATGACATATCATCTGTGGTGTTCTTCGAACTCCCTCATGGATGATTCCATCCATTTAAGGTTATTTAAACAAACCCTCACTTGTTCTGTTTCCAATTTGTATATCAAACTGTCATACCATTTCTTCAATGATTCAAATCCTTGGCTATTTATTTTTTGACTCACTTCCAATTTCCCATACTCCATGAAATTGGAATGGGAATTTTGAACTCACTAAGGCAATCCATCTCCACCCACATTTTTTTATCACATTCATACATTGAGTAGGAGGCATGGATTGATAAAATCCACGATTCTAGATTAGTTACTAGCCGATTGGTTCATGAAGTCTTTATTACCCACTATTGTCAGGAATTTTTTGATGGGAGGAGTTGTTACTGAGGAACAAGCCATTAACAATGATCAATACTTAGAATTAGTGTATTCCAAATCATGTACTCTTTATGATTTGATTCCTAATGCTCCTCGTCCAAAACAATCCTTATATACCTACCATGGAAACTCCTGTTGATGTCATAGTTGGTTCTTTGAAGGCCGAACCTACATCACAACTTGTTGGACAAAAATGTTAAGTGACATATATTCCAACCCAAAATCAGGATGGTACTAACACCAAAGCTTCTGCTTCTCCTATGTGAAATTTTAAGGTGAATGTGGTCTAATCCTCCTCATCTCAAGGTAAGAATAAAAACAAAGGGAAATACAAATATTCTTTTAACCAACATAAGAACCCAAAATCCCAAGAAAACCAAGATGATGTTAAACCTAAAATAAAGTCTAAGCTACCTTTCCTAATATGTGAATGCGATCACTATACAAAAGACTATCCTCATTGTGAGGAGGTTAGTAATTTATTTAAAGGTCCCTCCCATCCTGCAGCGTTAACTAATCCTTTCCCTCCAAAAAAAGAAACAAATGGTTACACATAACACCAAACCCTCGCAAGGGGAAACATAGGTTAGTCAAAATATTCTTCCACTCCTCAAGTCCTCATGATGAATGAGACAATTAACCTTACTACTAGGTCAAAGACACATTTTTCTATTCCAAACGAGAACTCCAATGGAAGTTCTAAGGATAAACCTTTAGGTGAAGGACTCTCCACTACCCCTCCTCCTTTTGGATATCTTCAGATAGAGAGGCATGTTTATGACATATTATTGCACCCTCCCAAAATCACAATTCAAAAGGAAACATACAATCCAATCTCTTGAATTACCTAGAATTATAATATTGTCGAAGACTTAGTCCAAACACCTTGTTCAATGCTGATTCTCGAAGTTCTATAGCACTACCCCATTCAGCGTATATATGTTGTCATATCTTGGAGTTGTGGACCCTAAAATTCTAATACTATCATGTTCAACTTGGAATATTTTAAAATGAAGATTTCCCATAAACTCGTGCTTCAAATCCATACAACCATTTTTGGGAAAAGCTGTTAGGATTATTAATTGATCCTCCCTTGACCACCATAGTCTAATTCATATTTCCTCGCTTAGGAGTCTATTTCCACCTCACTAGTTCCATGGGGGATTCATCTAGGGGCCACCTAACACTTGATGCACTCATTTTCATGAGCTTATGACCCCAGAGACCAATCCCTATAATTTAGGAACCCACACTGAGTTCCACCAGCAGTCACCAGCAGTTGACCCTAGTAAGTGTTTAGTTATGTTCAATTATGCTCTGATTCCCATTAGTTAGTTCATATTCAATTATTCTAGAACCACTTTGCATGATTTAAGGGAGGCTGGGCCGATTTTCTCACCTACCTTGATCAATTAACTAGTTGTGAACTGATTTAGTTGTCTGAAGTTAGGTTAGTGAGCTCCCAGTGGTGATTTTGTCACATTGATTTAGCACCGGAGTTAGTTCAAGTTGGTGAATTCGAATCCTACCTAGTGCATTCAAATTCTTCCTATTGTATCATAGTTGTATTACAGGAAGATTAATGATTAATGGATGCAATGCTATTCTTCAAATTTTGTCTCCATGTGTGTGCAATTTTGCAATGAATATTTTGATCAATTTACATTGAATTGATTCTCTCTTATACAACCTTATTTCACATTTTAATTATTCAAGCTCGGGGATCCTAACAATCGCTAAACTAAACATGGTATCAGAGTAGGTATTCATGCCAACTTCAAACCTATGAAACTTCCATTGATTCACCAGAAGCAATTGGGTTCTACATAATTCCTAGTATTCTTGCCTTTCTCCCTATAGATTTTGTCCAGAGAATTCTAGCCAAGTGTGATGCACTTAGAGAAAGTGCACATGTTGAAGTGGAGAGTGTTTGAATTGGTTTGATTTCAAATTGAAGTGTTTTTGCAGGTAAATTGAATATTTTCTGAAGAATCAGTTGTTTCTTGAAGCTGTAAGATGGATAATTCAACAACTTTAACACATATAATCCTCACACCCTTCAAATATGTTGATTGGAGGGATGATATGCATATAGTATTGCACAATAAGGGTTTATATAGGGTCACCATGTTTGGAGAGGTTGAACCCCAGTAGCTTCTTCAAAAGTTGAAGTATATGAACAAGCTAGATGAAGCATTTGGCTTCATATGCATCAACATCCCCAGGGAATTACTCTTCCATATTGATGGATTGAGAACTACAAAATAAATATGGGATAATATTGAATCCTTATTTGGAAAGAAGGATGAGCTGAGGGGTCATATTCTGGAGAATGAGCTGATTGCACTACAACCCAACAACTTCGAATAGTATACAACAAATTTTATTAGAATTCAAATCACTTGTTGATCAAGAGGATCTTAAAAGTTAGATTAGAATGAAAGTATTTAAACAGTAAAATAAATATTACATTCATAAAGAGCTTTCCGTCAATGCTCATTTCACGCGAAATGACTTCCAGATGTGAAAGTTATTGAGTTTCAAAAATTTGGCAAAAGGGTAAATTTGATGAAAAAATGGAAAAAGGGGGGCACGTGGCACACCCACAGGGTTCCATGTGGAAGGTAAAATTAGTGTATGGAGGCCACGTGGAATCACCATAGGGTTCCATGTGAGCCGGATTAGTGATGTGGCAATTTTCCAAGGTGATAGGTTGGGTGACTTGGTAGACAAGTGGGACAATTAGGTGTTTCCCGTAGCAGCCCTGTTGGTGGTATATTACAAGTTCATCCAAAAATTTTGGGAGTCGAGGAGGATCGAAACTCTGACCTCCATTCCATCAACATCTCCACGGTGCCCTGCTATCCATCCTTCCATCCATTGGGTCTTAACCTCTATAGTTTAAAGGTTATATTTAAAGTTGAAAGGGATTTTGTTTTTAAAACATGGCGGGCCGAGGGCTAAGCCCTCGACCTATATGCCAACATCAAGGCATGGTGGAACCAACAAACTAAACCGTCAAAACATGGAATCCAAGTCATATTCCAGCAACTCTACCACAATACAAGCCACCACATGTCCAACTTATATCGTGAAACCAATGTGGAAATCCAAGCCACAACCAAAAAAATACACCAGCATATTATGCAGAGTCATTGGGGATGGATCCCATGAACTCCGCTATCAAATTGTACCATGTTACCGTTGGCCTACGACCATCCCATAGGATTGGATATGTGCATATATTTTTTTAATTTTTAAATGATATTTGGCACCAAAAAATGGGCGCATGGCCCTCCTATCCGTGCCTAAAAACCACCTTGATTTTTAATATAAACCATGATTGCTCACAGCCAAAAGAAGGTACAGAGGCAATGCATGCACATAGTTAGAGGAAGAATTGGGCATAGTTCCCAAGGAAAAGTAAAACCATTAATGGGCACAGATCTTGAGGTTGGAAATACATACTGTTTTGTCTTTTTTGTTGGTAGAGTTTCTCGATTTGGATGCCAAAGGAGGCCTTAGGAAAAGGTAGTTGAATTTATACTCATTTTCTCAAAATTTTCAAAGGATCACAATGGTGCTTTCTGTTTTTGCTGGTGAGTGATAGAAAATAGAATTGGTTCCAGAAACCCATTTATGTAAGCTTTGAAGACTTAATAAGATCGACCTTCTCATTGGAAGTGTCCCAAAGACATAGCCCAGGAGGGGTGAAATACGTTATTAGTTCTTGTCTTTCATTTTCATGGTTTCATACTATTTATTTGCTTATGAGTGTGTTGAAAGAATTTAAAGTTTCAGTTTTAAGCCTATTTATGAGTTTTTAACATACAAATTACACATACAATTTTTAATGGTTAAAAAGATCTTGAAATTTCATATCAAGTTTGGTATCAAAGCTACTTAACCATTGCATTGTGAGTTTATGAATGTTAACAAGATCTAGGATACAATGTTGTGAAGGAGAACTTGAATAATTTGATCCATATATTGGTTCAAGAAGAGGGAAAATGGATTCACCAAAAGGAGAAGAAGCAACTTCTTCTATCTCGTCTGAAGGGGAATTTCTTAAAGTTTTCCTAAGAATGAAAATGATGGTAGAGGAGCTCTATTAAGATCAGACAAAAGGTGAACAAGGAGGTCCATCTCATGCAGAAGGTAAAGAATAAGGAGGTGATGAGGAACCTCCTAAAACCCCACCATCTTCTCCATCTTATCTTGATGGTTCTATGCCTTCTCCATTTGAAAAATAGAAAGGAAAAATTGACTTTAATGTTCCTCAATTAAATCTAGATATTAAGTTTGGATTACCTATGTATAATGGAGAAATTAATGCTAAGAAATTGGACAATTGGATTCATCAAATTGAAGTTTATTGTAGGATCCAAACGTTTACTGAAGATAACCTTAAAATTTAGTTGGATTCTCTCCGACTTGGATGGAATTCTCTCATATGGTGGGAAAGTAGATCTCAAGAGGATTTTTCCACGAAAGGTAAAATCACCTACTCTTGGTATGAGTTCACATTAGTATTAAAAAATAATTTTTATCCATTAGGGTACAAGCATCAAGTTATAATGGACTAGCAGAATCTAAGGCAAGGTAAGGGACAAAGTGTACAGTAGTACACATAAGAATTCAGGAAAATAGAATTGGTACTTGGTATACCTCTCTACAACCAAGAAACGATTATCAAGTATATAGGAGGATTGCGTAGTTATTGATGTCATATGATATTAATGTTCAATCGGACTAACCTTGATGAGGTATGTTTTCAAACAATCCACATAGGGACGAAGGGGAAGAATACAAAAGAGAAATTTTCAAGAAACCTCTCAAACCATATGGAAACAAGTTTAAAGGTAAGAGAAAAGGTAAACACACAACTACTGTGAATAAAGAAGGAGAAAAACCTTCATGTATTCATTTTCAGAAAAAAGACCATGATGCTTCCAAATGTTGGAAACTTCATCCAGAACTAAGGCTTGAGAAGTTTCAGAATAAAGAAGACATAAATACTACTGCAACAACAATCCAACATGATTTGGGGTCAAATTTCAGGGATGAAACTAAGGTGGTTTATACAAGAATTCAAGGTAAAAATCCTTCTAGTTATGTTTCAAATAATGAACCTGTCATTGATGAAAGAAAGAGGAGAGAGTTATTTGATATTAGAGTAATATCTAAACATACAAAAAATGATATTATTTTTTATAGTGGATCACAAGAAAACCTCATGTCAGAAGAAATAGTTAATAAATTACATATGGAAACTAAGTTACACCCTAAACCATATCCACTTGGATGGGTATGCGATAATGCACAATTGCAAGTTACAAAACAATGTAGACTTAGGTTTTCCATTACTTCTGGATTTGTTGATGAAGTAGATCTAGATGTGGTCCCATTGGATATATGTGGTATTGTGTTGGGTAGTCCATATATGTATGATAGGAAGGATATCTTTTACAGGGAAGATAATATGTATCAACTAACTAAATATGGTATTGAATATATCGTTCGTGCACATCGCATGAAAACTAATCTATCTTTATTTTTTTGCAAATAAAATGAAGAGGTTCGTAAATACAAGTAAGAACTTTGTTCTTATTATAGTAAAAGCAAAGGACGTTGAAAAAACTAAATATTTTAAAGGTTTTGATCCAAAACTTAAAAAGGAATTGATTAAAGTGGTATCTGATTATGATATTTTGTTTCAAGAGCCTAAAGGGTTACCTGCTAAAAGAGAAATTCAACATGAAATTCATTTACAGTAAGATGCACCTCTTCCTAATATTGGTATGTACAAGTCTTCCATAATTGAGAATACAAAGATAAAGAAACAGGTTCAAGAATTGCTTGAAAGAGAGAAAATTAGAGGAAGTTCCTCTTTGTGTGGTTCACCAATTGTTTTGGTGCCAAAGAAATATGGCACATGGTGTATGTGTTTTGATTACAGGGCAGTGAACATAATCACAATTAAGAACATGTTTCCTCTTCCTCAAACTGATGATATTTTAGATCAACTTAAGAATTCAATATTTTTCACTAAGTTAGACTTACAAACTGGCTATAATCAAATATGTATTCATGATAATGATATTTGGACAAAGCCAAGTTAGACAAATCTAAGCCGGACAACTATCTTTCCAGTTGTGAATCCACTAGGTAGGTCATGTTTTCACCCGCTTAGTAATTTTTGAAAATGGATAGTGGATTTGAAGTTGAGACACAAGCCTTAGATTTTTAGAAATTGGAGGAGGTTTTCAAAGATAGAGATGGCAAAATTTTCAACACTATTATGTCCTTTGGCCCTATTCACCAGCTGAAAACCAAATTATATTCCTTCAAATACCAAGGAACTAACTTGCATGGTGTATTCCAGTCTCATTTTTATCATTTCTTCCTTGACCAAACCTTAAATTTCCGATATTTTATCAAGTGGTGTGTTAAATTGGTGAGCCATTGATCTACATGAAAATGTGAAAGATGTAGGAAGGGAATTATATAGTGGAATAATCAAAGAGAATGTACAATGGACAAGAAATTCTTGTCACAAATCTCAGATTAATTGGACAAGAATTGCTCAGATAATCACAACATTAATATTCACTCATTAGTCAATAATACAATGATTATACAATAAATAGAATGCTAGGGATAGGATTCGAATCTACCAGCTCAAGCTAACTGAATAGATAACTCAGTGTGTCTAAATCACTGCTGGAACTCACTAGTCTAACTTTGGATGTCTTAATTAGTATACACTTAGTTAAATGATGAGGTAAGTGGGAAATATAAGCCACTCACCTTTCATGCATGCAAAACTGGCACTAGGCTAACTGAAAGTGATGTAACTAATTGTAACTAGAGGTTAACTCAGCATAACTACTTACCTACCACAACCAACTGATGAAGGCTATTGGTGGTACTCAGAGTGAGCTCCTATAATGTAGGTATTTCTCCAAGAGACACATAAACTCATGCATGCACATGCAAAAAGTGGAAGATAACCTATAAGTGTGTCCCCCACACTATAGTACAGTAATAATTACCCCCCAAGTTAGGAAAAATGACCAAATAGACTATGTTGGATAAAGGAGGATTAATTAATCCTAACTTTGGACAACTTGAGCCCTGACAACTAGGCCAAAAGTCACCCATACAATCTAAATGAAATAAAATAATGCTTAATAAACTAAGGAAAATGGGGAAAACCTCATGGGAATCCCCCCCCTCTCAAAATAAGAAAGAATGAGGAAAACAAGCTATGCTTAAGAGACAATTTGCCTCTTTAAGCAAAAAATTGTGAAAAATTTGTTGCAATTTGCAACACTATGGAGCAGTAATGCAAAAACTTGATTCTTCTGTGCATCATAATCCTAGGAATGTGCATGTGAACCTTTCCATCTTCTTTCGATTTGCTGAATGTTGCTTTTGTCTCTTATTTCCAAAGGAGGAATGGAATGATCCATTTTGTTCATCCATGGGCCAAATTGTGCATCATTCTTCATCATCAAGTAGCATCTCTTTGGAATTTTGTTGCACCACTCTGTAGGTAGCGAAGATGTGTGAGAGAGTGTAAAATTTTTATTCTGATACTAGGACCTCGTTCTTCTTCTATCATCTGGGTCCCTAGTAACATTCCCAACTGCTTCAATGAGATTTTCATCCATTTAGGCTTATGATTTGGAATAGGAGATGGATCTAGATCATCTTGAGGTACAATCTCAATATCAAGATCATGTTGATCTTATTCCTCATCTTTTGAAACTGAAATATTAGACAACATATCATTATATACAAATGGAGATGAAATAGAGTTTTTACCTTCCCTTTTGAATAGTTGATGAGATTGTATTGGAGCTAAGTATGGCAGAAAGTGTGAAAATTCATATGCCTTGGAGGCATGGTTTGAAACACCCTTCGCTATAATATTCCCAATTGATATATCTAAGATCTCCACTAAGTTAGGACCAAATACAACTTGCTTTGGCGAGCCAGTATGTGTCATCTGAGAAACATATAACAAATTTGCTGCAAGAGAGGGAACATAGAGTACATTCTTGAACTCTCCATGCTGGATTTTAATAGAACCTCTCCCTATAGCTCATATTTGTGAATTATCCCCCATATGAATGACCCCATGAGAGATCCATAGTAGTGAAGGATTCTTTGGAAGAAACCATGTGGTTGGATGCTCCTGAATCAACTAGATAGGCCTTTGACTGAGTGAAGTCTGCTTTCAAAGCATGGAACTTCTCATATTATTTAGTCTTCTCTCTAGATTCAGGCATATCTACACCTTGTGGAAGGTAATATTGTTATTCTCAAGGATTTTTGTCAACTGGTCAATGGTCTTCTTCATGCACTAACGCTCTGTATGAAAACCACTCATACAGTAGGGACATTTATCCTTCTTGAATTTATTCTTTTTCTTGGAACCTGAGGCTCCACTGGAAGATTGTTGATTCTCCTTTGGATTCAAATCAGTAATTTTGGTCTCCTTTCCATTTGGACTCCCTCTTATTGGTGCATTGTTTGAGTCTGCTACTAAGAATTCTTGATTTTTAAAGGTTTGAATCACTCCCATTTGAACCAATTTGTCTTGCTCTTGTATCAAAGATTCAACAAAAGCATCTAGATAAGGAATATTCCAATTTGAAATGGAACTCTTCTGGAATGGAATGTAGAGACAAAGACTGAGAACTATGAGCCAAGCTTGCTCAACACTAAAAACACAAGCTTCTCATCTTTCCTCTCTAATCCAAATTATTTGCATTGCAATACTAGTGCTTTGTACTTCATAAAGAATTGTTAAATAGTATTGAAACTATTGGGCTATAGTGCAATGAGATCATTCTCCAGAATATGCCCTCGAAGCTCATCTTGTTTTCCAAACAAAGATTCAATATTTTCCAAAGCTTCCTTCAGAATCCTTAGTCCCTCAAGATGGAACAAAATATCCCGAGATATGTGAATGCATATGAGGCCAAAGGCTTCATCGAGCCGATTCAAAAACTTTCTCTTCGCAACATACTAGTGGGGATCAACTTCTCTGCCCATTTACATCCTAAACATGCCCTGTTTGTGCAAGGATACCTGCATATATTCCCTCCAATCATTGTAGTTGAAGGGTGTAAGGATTCTAGGTACGAGAGCTGAAGAATTCTCCATCTTTATGTATGCTGAACAATCAATTCTTCAAGAAGCTATGGATGTAACTACAAAGAAAACTACAAAACCAATTCAATTCGAAATCATATGTCAGATCAAACCATTCCACCTCGACATGTGCAATTTTTCAGAGTCCGTCACACCTGCAGAGACTTCTCTGGATAAAATCCAGAGTTAGCAAGGCAAAGATTGCATGAATTATGTGGAAACTCAGCTTCTGGTGCACAATGGATTTTAGACAAGGTTTGTTGATAGCCTGAACAAGGCTTTGATACCATGTTGAATTTGTGAACCATTGATCTATAGGAAAATATGAAAGTTGTAGAAAGAGAATTATGCAGTGGAATAATAAAAGAGAATGTACATTGAAGAGGAAATTCATGCCACAAGTTTTAGATAAACTAGACAATAATTGCTCAGATAATCACAACATTAATATTCATTAATTAATCAATAATACAATGATTAGACAATAAATAGAATTAAAATTCCATGGATAGGATTTGAATATACCATCTCAAGATGACTGAATAACTAACTCATTGTGTCTAAATCACTGTTGGAACTCACTTGTCTAACTCCAGATGTCTAAATTAGTCTACAATTAGTTAATTGATGAGGTAGGTGGGAAAAAGGTGCCACTCTCCCTTCATGCATGAAAAATGGCGCTAGGCTAACTGAAAGTGATATAACTGATTGTAACTGGAGGTTAACTCAACATAACTGCTTACCTACCACAACCAAATGATGGAGGCTAATGGTGGCACTCAGAGTGGGTTCCTATAATTTAGGGATTGCTACTAGAGGCACATAAAATCATGCATGCACATGCAGTAAGTGGATGATAACCTCTAGGTGTGTCCCCCACACTCTAGTATAGTAATAATTACCCTGCAAGTTAGGAAAAATGAACAAATAGACTATATTGGACAAAGGAGGATTAATTAATCCTAACATGGTGTGCGTCAAATTACTCCTCCCCAAGAGAGTAATAATGGATGCTTCTAAACCAAAATCCCTTTCCCTGTAAACATCCTTGTTGTCCAATATTTTCTTGCAGTCCCACTCTCATTCACCCAGAGCCAAGAGGAGTCTGTAGAAGCAGACCTAATTCAATTATTTTGGCATGCAACCATTGAAGAGAAGCATCCTTTTTTCTCCAGATTCTTTAGAACTTATGTATCCCTTTCTAACCAACCCTTTCCCTTGTATATCAACATGTTTAATGAAGATTACAAATTGGTCATTTCAATGCTGAGTCAATTTTTAGGTTTATATACAAACAGATTTGTCCCTAAGCTATTAATGAGTCTATTACTCAAAATAAGTATGAGTCAGTCAGAGTCACAATGTCATCAACCCCCTTTCCTTAAATATGATGAATTCCTAGCTAAAGCAATCCATTCTCAGTTAATGAATTTCCATGCTACTAGACACTTCATGTTTTAGTCATACCTGATTAGAATGTTTCTATTTTTCAATGAGGAAAACATGCAACTTCTAGAGATGGTACTATGATTTTTTGTGAATTCAGTAACTAATCTATTGAAATAAAATAGTAATACAGTCTATAGTACAAAACTAAGAATATATCCTGTAAACAGGAAAAATCAAAAGGAAAAGACCAGTTTTCCAAGAAGGGAATTCAGACCGTTGTTGTCTGAAAGATCCTCCCTTTGAGAGGGAAAACATATACTATAAAGATAGAACTTATAAATTTTACCAAAATACTTATGAGAGAGCATAGTGATAATAAACTTGGGTATCCATATTCCCAAAAACTATGTCAAAAAGGAGAAAGTCTGAAACATAAAATCCTAGCCTAAAATTTTGTGTAGGGCTCCTCTACAATGGGTGTCCCAAATCTAGAGCTCAGTTGCATGCCGAGATGATAATCCTTGTTTCCCTGGTCTCCGTCCTCACTACCAGATTTGTATTCACCATTTGAGTCATCATTGCTGCTGGAAGCGTCACCGTTGTTGGATGGGGTACACTTGACCAGAAGAGGCTCAGCCTTTTGAAAATATACCACTGTGTTAGTTTTTCCAGCCGTGGTGCTGGCCATTCTTCACTATGGTGGAGGTGCCAAAGTTTCAATATCCATAGGTGCAGTAGGTTGGGTAGCATGAGGGATAGAAACTGGGATGGCCGAGGGGGTCGGGGTGACGAAAGGAAAAGGAAGGACGGAAGGAGCTAGAATGATAGAGGTGACAGAATGGTGTCAGGGACTGGAGGTGTAAGTTGAAGGGTGGTGGAATGAAGGAGGAGGTGGACCAATAAGTTTTTCACCACCCATTAATTCCTCCCTGCACTCAGTTGTCCAGTTAGTAGCAGAGAGAGAGACGGTTAAATCATCTTTCCAATCATCAAACAAGAGATGGAGGGGGTTAGGGATCTCTAGGCTGTAACCATTTGAATTTGATTGAGCATTGAAGGTGATAGCTAGCTGGTTGGGGGAACCCCAACCTGCACATACCCTTGAAGGCGTAACCCTCTTCTTGCATTACATAGTGCAAACTATAGGAGGAGAGGCAAGGAGAAAATTTTCTGAACGATACCGCACTAGGGAAGCTGCAGAGGGTCGAGGAGCAGAGTGGACAAAGAGAGCAATCGTGAACAAGATCCTATAGGTCAAGTCAAGAATGAATGTCATTCTTCCTGTATCAATAATGTGACAATGAAGTTCCATATGCACATTGATCCTGGCCATCATTTCGCTAACATAGGCGTTCCACCAAGTGATGGGAGTGAGGACACATACCTTGAAGGAGTTATGATGTGAAACCATTGAGGAGGTTGAAAACCAGCACATTGGAGGTCCGGTGGGTGATTCCAGGGTGGTGAAAACAAGGTACAATTATGTGCCCCATCACTCAAGCTCTAAGGTCCAGTTGGTCTGATGTCACCCGCATCCATGGATTCCAGATATGGTGCTTACTGTAAAAATCAATAATTATTTTTTCAAATACATGAACCTTTTGATGAAAGAAGTGTATAAAGTATTCTTTTAGAATACATTGCCTAGAGTGTTAGCAAAGATGCATGAGGCTTTACAGTTTACTCCTGATAGGAAAATAAGGGACTAGTTTCTATTATAAGAGCATACTCTAATCAGGGTGTATATTTTTTCTCATAAACCATATATCTTACCAGCATTCCTGACTCCTAGAGTTTTTGCCTTGGAATTTGTAAGACATAAGCTAATTATGGATAATTCAAGAATTTTATCAATTTTAAGAAGGCATCTGAGATTAAGTTTCCATGGGTAGGTGGACCATTCATTATCAAGAATAAAGCTACACTCCCTATAGTTGAAATTCTGCTACAGGAGATGAATTTTAAGAAAGCTATTCCAATAAATTATGATCCACACCATGTTATTTCACAAAGGAGGAAACTGAACAAGAACAATGCATTTAAGAATCAGGTAGTGGAAGGATTAGATGAAAGAGATAATTGGATGCAATATCAAACATAGATGAAAGATTCAGAGGATTTACGGTAAAATCCATTGCCTATAATGAAATAAAAAACAGTAATAGTTCCCACCCCAAGAAAAGTAGAAATGGCAGGCAAAAGAACTCATTCAGAGGCCATGGAGAAGAAGAAGAAGGAATTTCAAAAACATCTAAAAGACAAAGGATTGAATCTGAAGGAGAATTGGTAGAGGTAAGTGAGGCTGAAATCAAGAAAAATAAAGAAAATATCAGAGGACGAGCTTTTGAAGTACATGAATATGAGTTTTCAGAGGTACAATAAACATCAAGTAATAAATTTAAATCAAAAGTTGAATTGTATGAAAGGTATAATAAAGACAAGGAGACCTCTTCAAAATAATCCTCAAAACTATAGTCAGAACTCAAGAATATATCAAGTAAAGAGATCTCATTGGTCAATGTTAAAGATCATTCCAGGAAATACTTTAAATTATCAGTTGCTACCCGAAACAAAATACCTGAGATGAGATTAAACTTGAACGCCATCCCGACGCCTACTATGATTCACTGGCATGAACAAACTAGGGAAATTATTTATAGTGACTTGATGAAAGCTGCTCTTAAAGTATCCAAGCTGGAATCCACAATGTCCAAAATAGAAAATCAATTGAGATAGGAGAAGGTGGAAAACAAAGTGCACCAACAAAAAATAAAGAAGCTTCAGGGATATTTTTTGACCATAGATAATGAAGATGATAAATGATAGGTAACACATAATATTCTAGTTGATAAATAAAACACCATCCAATTGTTAAAAAAAAGGTTAAAAATACCTGCAACCCAAGTAATTCAGGCTTCTCAATTAACAAAATTAGAAAAAGAGAAAGAATTGTAAATTTGAGCATATAGATCTGTAGACAAATACACAACTCACAAAGAAGATCTCACAATTTACTCATCAATTGAAGAATGAAACAGTGCAAAAGGCTTGCAGCTGTGAATGCTTTCATTAATAAAAAAAGTAATCCAAATGATAATTACAATGAAGTAAAATGGCTTTAATAGCCACAAGCAATTCGAATCCACATGAGGAAGTTCGAATTGATTAGACTCTACTTGACTATAGGTAACCAAGACTTTGTCTAAATCACTATCGGAGGACCCAGTAGTTAACTGTCCTTGTCTAAACCATAACCGGAGTTCATCGGAGCTCCAAAACACAACCAAGTGTTACATTTAGTGTTGACTAATGGTTAACTGACTGTGGTAGGTGAGAAATGCGCCCCACATGTGTGCAATCAAGTAAACCTAGCGCTAACTGGATGTAGAGAACTAGAACTGAATGTAACTGACTCATAACTTAGCTTGACTAGTCATTAACTGAAGTGAACTGACCTTGGTTGGTTTCGGCACTCCCAGTGGCTTCCTAAATTGTAGGGATTGATCTAGGAGGCTCCTAAACTTATGCAATCAAGTGCAGTAAGTGGTAGTGAGCCTCAATTAGTGTTCCCCACACTTTAGTAACTGAAACATGTGCCCCAATTAGGTCAAGTTTACCCAATGGTGCTAATGACTATAAATAGACTGGATGGACTCCCGATTTAGATATATGACCAAATTTGGACAAGGGAGGATTAATAATCCTAACACCCCCCCTGAATGCTAACTTGGACAAACTGTGGGCCCTGGTAACTAAGACCATAGGTCACCCATTACATCAAGTAAAATAAATTAACTGCTCAATACAAGGAGCTAGGGCAAAAACCACATGGGAAAAAATCCCTCCTTCTAGCTAAGCAGGTAGAATCAGGTCTCAAGTTTGAAAAACTTGAAAATATGTTGCTGCAATCTTCATCTCTATGAGGTAGTGAAGCAGCATGCATGGTGTGCTGTGCATAGGTATTCTGGGGCCTGACATGTAGACTTCTCCTTCTTCTTAAAAAATGATGATGGGAGGAAGGAGGAATGTATCCTTTGTCTCTTGCTGAATGAAGAGGTGTATGATCATATCCATTCTTCTGAATGTAGTAATACTGATCCCTTTCCATATTGCATATTACAGGAAGTCTATTGCATCTCTCTGAAGGAGGAAAAATAGTATGGCATAGCGCAAGATTCTTTCCTTTCTGAGTGTCAGTTGAGTTTCCATTCATCTTCCTAGCTTCCAGTTTGGAAGTAGGGACTGAATCTAGATCTGAGTCACCCTGAATCTTAATGTCATAAACTGATATAGATGGATCTTCCATACTAGTAGAAGCTGTAAAAGAAGTAGAAGCAATGGTTTTACCTTCCCTTGCAGGTGGCTGCTGAGAGTGCATTGGTTCTAAAGGAGGCATGAAATGTGAGAACTCATATGCTTTTGAAGCATGATTTGCAATACCCTTTTCTATGATGCTCCTAGTAGAGATATCTATGATCTCCACTGAGTCAGGACCAAATATCACTTGCTTTGGAGATCCAGTATGGGTCATCTGATAGACAGATAATAGGTTTGAAGCCAGGGAGGGAACAAACAACACATCTTTGAACCTTCCATGTTCAAGTTGGATAGAGCCCTTCCCTTTGGTTTGGACTTTACTGTTATTGCCCATCTGAATACTAGGACCATCAAAGGACTGAAAAGAAGAGAATGATTCTCTGGATGCATCCATATGGTTGGAAGCTCCAGAATCAATGAGGAAGGCAGGTGTTGATGTGCAGCAAGCCTTTAGTGCATGTCCTTTCCTTTGGTATTCTTGTTCTTCTTCTTCAGAGTCTTCCTTACTTGCACTAGCAGGTACAGAAATGTTATGCTTTTTCAAAAGAAGATCCATTTCATCAAGTTGTCTTCTCATACAGGATATTTCTGAATGGAATCCCCTTCCACAGTAAGGGTAGGGGACCTTGCCTTTGCCATTCTTCTTGCTTCTCTTCGAACCAGAAGGTTCTTTTGACTGCTCAGACTCATCTCTTTGCTTCCCTTTGTCATTCGCTACCTTATCTCCTCTTGCAACAAGAGCTAGATCTTTGGGAGATTGAATGATCCCCATTTGGATCAATTTATCATTCTCATAGATAAGAGATTGGATGAAAGCATTAAGAGTGGGCATATTCCAATTTGGAGTAGTGAGCCTTACTATTTGGAAGGTGGATACAAAGACTGAGTAGTCTGAATTGAGCTTTGTGAGAATAGCAAGGATGAGCTGATCTTCATCCTTCTTCACTTTGCATTGCTTCAATTGATATATCAGGTTCTTGAACTTTGAGAAGAATTCATTTAGAGATTCAAAATTTGATGGATTGAGAGTAATCAGATCATTTTCTAGTTGATGGATCCTCATCTCATCATGCTTATCAAACAAGGAAGCAAGCTTGTCCCAAACCTCCTTGGGAGTGTCCAAGTCTTGGATGTGAAATCGAATATCTCTAGAGACTGAGGATTGCATGAATCCAATGGCTTCATCAAGCCTATTCATGTACTTAGCTTTGTCTTTATCTGATTCTGGATCTTCCTCTGTTTCTTCTATGAGTCTGAAGAGATGCTTGGTGCGGAGCAATACTTTCATATCATCCTTCCACTAGTGATAGTTGAAGGGAGTGAGAGGCTCCATTGGATGAGCCATTTTGAATGTAATAAGAAAGACTGAGCTGCTGTAGCGAATGAAGTGAGAAGTAGAGGCTGCTTGTAGCGAATGTTGTAAGAAAAGCTGATAACCTGTCACACAATCAAACATAAAAAATGATTTGGTTGGAGATCTGAGGAGGAGAGGAGTTTTATCCACCGAGGCTCTGATACCATGTAAATTTGAGCTTATAGATATGTAGACAAATACACAACTCACAAAGAAGATCTCGCAATTTACTCAACAATTGAAGAATGAAACAGTGCAAAAGGCTTGCAGCCGTGAATGCTTTCATTAATAAAAAAAGTAATCCGAATGATAATTACAATGAAATAAAATGGCTTTAATAGCCACAAGCAATTTGAATCCACATGAGGAAGTTCGAATTGATTAGACTCTACTTGACTGTAGGTAACCAAGACTTTGTCTAAATCACTATCGGAGGACCCAGTAGTTAACTGTCCTTGTCTAAACCATAACTGGAGTTCATAGGAGCTCCAAAACACAACCAAGTGTTACATTTAGTGTTGACTAATTGTTAACTGACTGTGGTAGGTGAGAAATGCACCCCACATGTGTGCAATCAAGTAAACCTAGCACTAACTGAATGTAGAGGACTAGAACTGAATGTAACTGACTCCTAACTTAGCTTGACTAGTCATTAACTGAAGTGAACTGACCTTGGTTGGTTTTGGCACTCCCAGTGGCTTCCTAAATTGTAGGGATTGATCTAAGAGGCTCTTAAACTTATGCAATCAAGTGCAGCAAGTGGCAGTGAGCCTCAATTAGTGTTCCCCACACTTTAGTAACTGAAAGATGTGCCCCAATTAGGTCAAGTTTGCCCAATGGTGCTAATGTCTATAAATAGACTAGATGGACTCTCGATTTAGACATGACTCCCGATTTAGACATATGACCAAATTTGGACAAGGGAGGATTAATAATCCTAACAAGAATTGCTAGCCCAGGAGCTGAATGCCAGTAAGGAAAAGCTATTGAAGCTTACTGAAGAGAAACAAATAATGGGAAAAAGAGAGAGGTTTCTTAATTGCAAAGATAAAAACAAGGAAAAAGAATTACAAATAGTCCAAATGTGTAAAAGGTTATGTCATATGTGCAATAAGTAAACCAAGTAACATACAGTTAGGCATGTGCACTCCACTTCTGGTCTCTTCTCGTCCATGGGAAAGTGTTTCAATGGGTTTTGTAGGAGGGTTACCAATGTCAAGAAAATGACATGATTATCTATAAGTTTTTGTGGATCGATTTAGTAAAATGTGCATATTCATGCCTTGTAAAAAGTAGAATACAACTGAGATGACTACCTATTTGTTATTTCAAATTGTTTCGGTCCATTCTAGACTTCATAATTCTATTATATCTGATTGAGATTCCCACTTCCTTGGGAAATTTTGGTCATATTTATGGGAAATTATAGACACAAAGTTGAATAAAAGAACAACATTTCATCGACAAATCAATGGAAAAACTTAAGGGGTCAACTAGACCATTGTACATCTTCTTCAAGGGTATTGTGCTAAGCATACTAAGATTTGGGATGAACAATTCCATTATGTTCAGCATGCCTACAATAGATCCATACACTATTCAACACATAAGTATCCATTTGAGACATGTTTTGGGTGCTTTCCAAAGTCTCCCTTAGACTTTGTTTTTGGGAAAGAATCAGTGGAATATGGACAGGTTGGTGCAGAGAAATATCATAAGTTTATTCATCAGATCCAATTGATTCATCAAGAAGTACGTGAATAGTTGGAATCAAGTCAGGCCAAGTACAAAGAACGACATGACAAGTATAATATATATTATCATTTGCATATCTGTGATCGAGTATGGCTTCATATCAACAAATATTGATTCCAAGGTGAAGGTAAAAAGTTGAAACCTATCAGGTATGGACCTTTTATAATTTTTGATAAAGTCGGTAATAATGCTTTTCAGTTATAATTGCCTCCTTATATGCAAATATATTTTGTTGTTAATGTGGAAAAATTAAAATTGTATGAGCATCCTATGATTATAGACCAAGATGTATAGGTTCAAGCACCTTCTGTGAATGAGTTTTTCCTTGAATATCTCAATGAACTTCAGGAAGATGTAATACTTAATAAGAAGGTCAGATCTTCATGAAGAGGAGGCATGGAATTTGTTCATGTGGGGATGAAAGGAACACATCCAAGAAAAGCAAGGTTTCTAGATACCGGAAGAGTGAGGGAGTTGCACCCTCACCTATTTTTTGAATGATTCGATGCTTTTGGTGGTCCAAAAGCTTCCTAGTGGGAAGGTTTGATCTAGGAGGATCTTAAAATATCATTTAGAATGTAAGTATTCAAAAAATAAAATAATATTCCAGTGTTAAAGAGCTTGTCAATGCTCGTTTCATGCAAAAAGACCTTTGGATGTAAAAGTTATTGATTTTCAAAAATTCGATAAAAGGGTAAATTTATTCAAAAAAATGGAAAAAAGGGGCCACCTTGAACACCCACATGGTGCCATGTGGAAAGCATTAGAGGAAATTTCAATTTAAAATGGGCCTTCCAAAAATAATACAAATTCCATGTCATCGTGTATTAGCCAATCAAAATGCTTTAAATATAAAAAGGGAGCACCTCTTAAACAAATTTTTAATATAAATTTGGGGATAGGTATTATTAAAAAAACTACTTTTTCGTTCGTATTTTTGACATATCTTCCTGTATTTTTGCTCAAATTTCGATCCAGAGAGTTCGTTGGATGTGGAATTAAATTCCACATCCAACGAGTACCCACTCAACATACTTTTTATGGGCCCCGCTACACCAAAAACTAGAAATACCTGAAAAATGTGATGATGATTTCATCATCACATTTTTTTAGGTATTTTTGTTTTTGGGGTAGCGAGGCCCATCAAAAGTATGTCGAGTGGGTACTCGTTGGATGTGGAATTTAATTCCATGTCCAATGAGCTCTCTCAATTGAAATTTGAGTAAAAACGCAGGGAGATATGTCGAAAATACGAACAAAAAAGTAGTTTTTTCTTTTCTTCCTCCAAAATTAATAAATATTATTTTATTATTTTAACTATTGTTTTATTAATTTTCCTTAGGAGGCCCATTTTGAGTTGAAATTTCCTCTAATGTACAGTTAGTGTACGCAGGCCATGTGGAAGTACCATAGGGTTCCACATGGACCATATCAGTGATGTGGTATTTTGACAAGGTGACACGCTGGGTGACTTGGCAGACAAGTGGGTCAATCAGGTGCTGCCATGTGGTAGCCTTGTTGGTGGTATATTACAGGTTCATCCAAAAATTTTAGGATTCTGGGAGGATCAAATCCTCACCCTCCATTCTGTCGGTGTCTCCATGGTGCACCGCTACCCATCCTTCCATCCATTGGGTTTTAACATCTATAGGTTAAAGGTTATATTTAAAGTTTAAAGGGATTTTGTTTTTAAAAATGGGCAAGCCGAGGGCTAAGCCCTTAACCCATATTCCAAAACTAAGGCATGGTGGAAACAACAAGATAAACTATCAGAATGTGTAATCCAAGTCACATTCCAACAATGCCACTGCAATACAATCCATCACATGTTCAAGTTATATCGCAGAACCAACATGGAAAGACAAGTTACAAGAAAAACAATATGCTAACGTATTATGCACAGTTGTTGGGGATGGATCCGACGACCTCTGCTATCATATTATACCATTTCAAGAATAGCTTATGGAAATCCCATTGGCTTGGATATGTGCATATATGTTTTTAAGTTTTAAATGGGATTTGACACCCAAAAAAAGGTGCGTGGCCCTCCAATCTGCGCCAAAAAATCACCCCAATTTTTTATATAAACAATGATTGTTCAGAGCCATGGGTAGGTACAGATACAAAATATGCATAGAGTTTGAAGCAAATTTGGACATAGTTCCCAAGGTGATGTACAACGATTAATGGGAATAGATCACAAGGTGGGAAATCCATACTATTTTGTCTTTTGTGTAGGCAGAGTTTCTCAATTTGCATGCCAAAGGAGGCCTTAGGAAAATATAGTCAAATTTATACTCATTTTTCTCAAAATTTCGAGAGGATCATAGTGGTGCTATCTGTTTTCTTTGGCAATTGACAGAAAACAAAAGTGGTTCCAGAAACCCATATTTTATGTAAGCTTTTAAGACTTAATAAGATCGACCTTCCCATTGGAAGTGGTCCAGAGACGTAGCCTAGGAGGGGTGAACTCCTTTATCAGTTATTGCATTTCATTTTCATGGTTTACATACTGTTTATTTTCTTATGAGTGTGTTGAAAGCATTTAAAATTTCAGTTTTAAGCATATTTATGAGTTTTTAACATACAAATTACACATGCAATTTTTAATGGTTAAAAAGATCCTAAAATTTTAGTCACTTGTCATGTAATGAAAGCAGTGCAGGATTGACAAGAAAAATGAGCAATTGGTGCTCTTAATTCTGAAAAATCTTGGCTGAAAATTCTATTCATATCTACCTTTCACTTTGGGAGACTAATAACTTCTAATTGGTGAATACCATCACTTGACGGCTTCACCGAATATGTTATTTAGGAACAAGAAAAGCTGATACAAATGGGAGCCATCAGAGACTCCACAAATAAATATCTCTTTTATGGTGAGACAAATAATGCGTAAGAAAGGATTAAGAATAAAGAAAAATAAAAGAGGAACACTAAACTAAAACCTAAGGAAGAGTTTGATCCAATATATGAAGCCTTAGGCTCTAGGAAGGACAAACATCAGAGGTTTGACAAGGTAAAGCGCTCCTACTGTAAGAAAGGAAACCATACAGATAAATGTTGTATGAAGAAGACAATAGATCATATGTCAAGAATCCTTGAGAAACACAATATTTCCCTCCATAAAGGTGCAAGGAAGGATGAATCTAGAGATTTAAATAAAGATCATGATAGATGCCATGCACTAAAGGCTGGATTTTCAAAATATCATTCCTTCCTCATTGATTCAGGAGTTTCCAATCGCATGGTTGCATCCAAAGAATCATTATATTCATTAAAAATTATAGATGGTCCAAGTATTCACATGGTAGATGAAACTCAAATCCAAGCTGAAGGGAAGGGTTCAATAAAATTAGAGCATGGAGTGTCCAAGAATGTCCTCTATGTTCCCTCCTTAGCAGCAAATTTGTTGTCTGTATATAAGATGATTTATACAGCCTCATCAAAGCGAGTTGTATTTGATCCTGACTCAATGGAGATTTCATATATCTCAACTAGGAATATGATAACAAAAGGTGTTGCAAACCACTATTACACCTAAATCTCATCATCAACATGTGATGAGGTCCCAAACTTCAGTACTTTCCCTTAATCCCAAATTGTGAAGTGAAAATATTGGTCCAGACATCAAATCTACATATGAAAATCCAGCACCACCTCTACCCTTTAGTCAAAGAGTGGTACCTTCTTCAACACCACGTACAATGTATTGGCAGTAAGCAGTGGCACTGCCTTTTCCCTTTGTTCAAGGTGCAATTCCGCCCTATCACCACTCTGTCTCAGTGAGGAAGAAGCGGTGCCCTTCGTAAAAAGTGAAAAAGAGAGGTTCTCATGAAGATTATTGAAATAATGCTTCATGGAACCCTTATCCCTACTCACTAGGGCCAGTTGGGCTTGAGATCCATCCTTTGGGGATCTCCTATCCACCTCACCCACCAATTTCTCAACCATATTTATCTATCCCAAGCCTATAAAAGCAGGCTCATACTCCATGGTTGAGGAGAGAGTAATGTTATGCTGTTGCTTTGACATTCTGGCCTAAATCAGAAGAGTAAGCTTGAGGGAGCAAGTTAGAGCTATTGGGGACATGATATTGGCTTTGTGAAGGAGAACATCAACACTAAGGCATAGGTTGTAAACTTCTTCTCTATTATTTAATGCAAAATTGGTTCCTTTCCCAGAAAGTATATTGTGTTATTATCGTATATTTTATTGTTGAATTCCTTAGCCATCAACATAGAATAGTGGATCATATTCTGGTACTTTTTGATCTTGTATGTTGTTTTCATGTGATTATGTAGGTACATCCATTAAGAACCATCATTACAAGAAACAACTATACATCAAAGAGATTGATTCCATATCTCCACCCATTCTAGGGAATGTCTTCCAATTCTATAGTGTATCATTTGTTCTCGATATGAACCATTTAGACTAGAGGAACATCTCCTATCCATAGGAGGTGCAAAATTCCTAGCAACAAATCTGGAGACTCCGCTGGGGAAGAGCTTCAACTGATATGATCTTCCTTAGTTCTCTCAAACACTTGTCTGAAATCCAAGCTCTAGTCTTTCAATCAGTTCAATTAGTTCAATCAGATCCGCTAGCTGATCTAGTGAGATTTTGGTTTGGCATCATCATATCTCTTTAGATCTGGGTTGTTCTTGCCTTCTATACTTTCAATTACTGTTAATTCATGATTTAAATGCCAATTGCACAATGATTAATTTTTATTTTTTCACAATTATTTTGTTTTGGACATCTACAGGGAACCGCGCATGCATAATGGGTAGTAAACGGTTCCACCATATGGACTTAGTGAGTAGGAAGCGGTGCCACTACCTGTGATAAGAAATTAGGAAGCGATGCTCTCTCAGAACCGCTCTGTCAGTGACCCTCTGGAAGCGGTTCTAGGTAGGATTTTCTAGACTTGTTTTTTCATAGTTTTTTGTAAAAGGTTTGGTTGAGTTTCTTTCAGTTCTAAATGTCTGGGTTTGTTTTAAAGAGATCCGAGTGTTTGAATGTCAAATTGGATGTGGTAAAAGGCTTATTTTGTTAAAATAAAATAGCTAGGATAGACTGATATTTTCATTTTCTTGTATGCTTGGTTTTAATTTATTTGAAAGGAGTGCTGTTTGAGAGCTTAGCATCAGTTAGATCTCAGTTTTAATGTTTGATTAATATGAAGAGAAAGACTTTCTTGATCGGTTTCTTGTTTTCATTTTTCATTAAATTTTGTGAAGGACTTCTTTTTTCTTTGAAAAAGAAATTTTTTTGTTGAGACTTGTTCATATTTTGGTTTGAAGATGAACTATTGGACCTCTGATTAGCCTTATAAGCTTTCAGATCTCCATTTTTCTTCTCTTTCTTTTACATTCTGATCTCGTCAAAAGAAAAATATTAGTGGTTTTAAGTTAGATCTTTCTAGTTTTAAAAGGAAAAATTGAAAAAAATATTGAATATGCCTTTGAGAATTTTTTGTCTTTCTTGTTAGAAAAAGAGATCTTACCCTATTTTGCTTGCTTTCAAAAATCAGTTTGAAATTTGTTGCTTGTTTCCCCTTCTCGGAAATATTTGTTTAGTGTAGTTGTTTGGGAATTTTTTTTTTGATTTTGAAACAGAAATTGAAAAGAAAATTACTCTCTCCTTTCCGTAAGTAGGGATGTCTTGAATGGTAAAGTGAAAGAATTTTGCATTTCATATTTGCATGGCTTTACATTTCTGTCAGAACTCCATGCATTCACCTAACCGCTCAATTTAAAATTAATGGTAGTTATAGGTCTAAAATTGTATATAAATTTGAGTGATAAGTTAGTGACGTGTTTCGATATCGTAAAACGTAGGAGCTGTCATTGTTTTCCTGCACTACAACCCAGGACTCGCGTGGTTCTTCCACGTACCATCGGTATATCGAATGGCCTTTCACATACCCTTGAGGTATATAGAAAGCTACTTCACGTACTCGATTGAATATAGGAAGGCCCCTTGTGAACGGTTGTGCATTAGAAAACACTACTAGGGATTTGAGCTCCCACATACTTTGCATATATCGGGAGACCCTACTAGGATTCCTTGTCAAACTAAGAAAAAACCTTTGGCCATATTTTTTGGAGAAATACACCAAGAACAACACTCGGGGAGATTACTACGCATGTACCTTGAATATATCATGAGTTGTACCTTCTTGACAATCCTGGTGAGAGACCGACTATTTTGAGCTCATCCTATCACTTAAGTTTGTTTGTGGCATGTAGCTTGTGTAGGAGAAGACTTTGTGTGTTTTTTCTTAGTTTTGAAACCCTAAGTTAGGTTTTAGTGACTTTTTCAATCTGACTCAGTTTCTGTTGAGATGATGTAGAAGAAACCAAGGATTAACACCTGACTTTCCACCTACAACAGGGGAAGGCCCAATGCAAGCCATAGACCAATGAGCTGCAACTGACTCCCATATGGGGGAAAATCCAGTTGGAGAAAGTGGATATCAATTTGGTTCTTACGTTACTCCCTTGGTCCAACAGTCTCCTGTGGCTAACACTTCCTTTCAATCTCCGATGGAAAGTTGAAATGATGGTATTGATGAAATTGGGTATGGCCCTGATGCTCCTTTTTGGAGAACTTCAATGGGTCAAGCCATTTCTAAGTTTGGGGTTATTAGACCCTCTTTTGAAAACCATCCTCTGAATGAGGACACATATAGGATAATTCAAGAATCACTTAATCATGCTCGTAATTTTCAAGAGAGCATGGACAGGGTTATGACTACCCCTATACCTCATAAAGAACCTATGTCAGCTCGTTTACCCCATCTGTCAGATCCATGGCCTTCTGGATATAGTCCCCTTGATAATGATGTTCCATCTAGTGGTATGTCTCCTCGTGATCCAGGTCAAACCTCCAACCCTACAGTTTTTAATCCTAGGTCTGTTGCTAATCCTCCCATACCCTCTATAGCTGGGGGGAAACCCTCAACTCAAGTGGTGTCAGTACCTTCTAACAGTGGGGGAAACCCCCGACGTGACCTATGTTATCAGTTAGTGGAGTTTTTAATAGTACTGGGAAGACCTCTACTATAGGGAAATTTGCAATGTATGTTCCTACTACCCACACTAATATGGTAAACCTTCCATCAAGTTCAGTCCAACCCTTAGGGGTACAAGCTGTAGTGGACCAGCCTTCTTGGGGTTATCATTACCCAACAAATAAATTACCTGTAGTAAACACTGATAATCAACCTAAATTTACAGGAACTATGTATTCTGGAATCCCTTACCTCGGAAATATGTTTACACCATGGGGGAAACCTAATTGGTCCTACATGCAGACAATGGGAGGAATTTCTATTCTTACTACAAAAGGTGTCGAAGGGCTACCATATGGTATCCCACCCTTTGGAGTTTCACTAGTAGGAGGCCCACCTAGAGGAGGCCCACCTGGTGGAGGTCCACCTAGCAGAGGTCCACCTTATAGATGATCACTACCTGGAGGACCACCACTTGGAGGTCCACCACCTGGAGGCCCACCTTTGGGAGGACCACTACCTAGGGACCCAACTTATGGGGGTCCACTACCCAGGGGCCCACCTTCTGGGGGTCCACCACCTGGAGGTACAACTTCCAGAGGACCACCACCTAGCGGACCACCACCTAGAATACCACCACCTACAGGCCCACCTCCCGAGGGCCCACCTCCGGGAGGACCATCCCCTTTTGTAGGCTCTTTGGGAGGATCATCTTCCCATTAACTGAATCAAATATCCATATATCAGTCAGATTATGGTCCTACTGGTACATATATGCCTCATAAATACTACCAGTATGTAGAACCTAAAACAATCACCTTTCTTGGAAGCTTTGGAATTACCTGATTTGTCCAAGTTGATAAAGGATCCCATTCGACATAACCCTTCATGGCCCACTATTCCGGTAAAATTGCCATCATACATTCCCAAGTTTGATGGAGAGTAGGGAGATGATCCCAAGAACCATGATATGAAATTCCAACTATGGTGTTCCTATAACTCCTTGATGGATGATTTGGTTCTTTTAAGGCTCTTCCAGTGCACACTGACTAGGACGGCTATGAAGTGGTACATTGGACTTCCACAACATTTGTTTGTGGATTTTAGCTCTCTGGAAACTATTTTCCTTATGCACTTTCAGCTACCCATTCGTTAGGAAATAGGTACGGATATTTTAACTTCACTCTATCAGAATACACCCACGCACATATCGAACCATATCCATGAGTGGAGAAGGCAGATATAGCTTATTATGTAATGACCCTTTTTTTAAATTTTTCCAAAACGCCCAATTCAATTTTTTCACAATTTTTGCTCTTGATTAGTTTTAGTGTCTTGGTCTCCAAATCAGCCCAATTGCTTCCAAATATTTAGATAAGGTGTATGAATGATATAATAACTTAATTATTATGTTCATGGATGTATTATGTCCTTCCAAACACTTCTTCTAGTCTGTACTAAATTCTGAACAAGATAGAGGATTTTATTGGCAATTTTGGGCTCAAATCCCCCCCCCCGGGTAAGTGGTAGAAATGACTTCCCAAATGTGAAAAAACCCACTTGAATTATGAATTGGATCAGGGTATGTGTATAATAAATTATTATAAAGTCATATGCATAACCAATTGACCTCCCATGGATTTTATCACTTATTTCAATCAGATATAAAAAACCAGTTTTGGACCCTTGGGGAAATGAGGTGTAGTTTGATCCAATGGTTATGAAATTAGACCCAATGGCCACACATTCTCAGTCATTGAGAATGAAACCCATAATATGCTTTAATAACAGTCCATTCATTCATAAATTATCAATAGTTTACACATCCGTTTGAATTCATCAAGATTACAAGAGTTTACAACAAGGTAGTGGGGAAATGGCATTGTTTCTTCATTATTGAGCAATAATACATGATATTTCTTGGAATTTAAACCTGAGATATTTCTGAACTTAAATAAATATAATTTACATCATAATACAAAGTACTAGAGCAAGAGAATCTCCCTCAATTAGATGAATAACTCACCAAGTGCGCCTCACTCCATGGAGCCGAAATATGGTGAGAAAAATTGAGATGAAAGGAAGAAAAAGGTGAAATTTGATGTTTCCATGAGATGCTATAGCTTTCACATGTAACTAAGACTCCATTCAATCTCCTTGGAATACTTGAGTGGCCTCCCCCAACACTAACTAGGATGAGAATCTTTCACCCTCGAAATTGGCTAAGACATGAACTAGTCATCCACTAGCTCTCTCTCTTCACAACAAGAAATTTCACAAATGATCAAAAGGCCCTTCTCTCTCCTTCTCTTGGTGTTATCACTCCAGGAAACTCTTCTAGGTTGTAGCTCGAGGATTCCTAGTAACTTAAATTGTTTTTTGGGTTTTTTCTGAATTGGATCAAGCTAGATAACCTATATAACCTCTCACTCTCAAGACATGCATGAAGCTCACTCAATCACAAGGATTTTAGTTGCAACTTGTTCAGTATTTTGACAAAAAGGTGTAGGGATGGAGAACTCACCAGGATGGAAGACTTACACACAAAACACATGCATATAAATGTCTAAATCCTACTGAGGATGGTGTTTGTAAATCAAATATCACTAAATAACCAATAGGATGACAACTATCAGCCCTTTAATAAATCTGAAAATTACTTAAATGCACATTCAGGCAATAAACACAGTAAAGAAAGAGATGGCTGAACAAATCACAACAAAAGAGCTTATACTTAGAATAAACCAGATGAGACGCTTGATAATGGAACAGGCTCATAAATCCCCAGAGTTGAACCTTTGTTAATGAAATAATCATGGGCTTTATAGCCTTTTACAAAACTTACAGATCCTGAAAATCCGATCTGTTTACATCAAAAATCATTGAAAGTAATAGTTTTTCCAGATTAGGGCATCAAACCCTTGCTAGCTTTTTGTTTATCTAATGCAAATATCTAGTTCACTGGGTGATTTTTTAATGACTGAAGTGGTAGTTGGTAACCACCACTGCAGGTTTGTTGTGAAATTGCTGCCAACAATCAGTGTATCGACATTTTAACTGAAGTGCAGAGTCTTGTTAAATCCGCTCGAATCCTTTTTAACTTCATTGTTGCAGTCGCCAATCAGAATCCTTTTCTTCTATCACATCGGCACTCCAAGATTGACTGCTACCGTAGTTGTAGCTCCTTTTGCCTCAATATTTCCATAGTTTACCTCCGCGGTCATTGATCAAAAGATTTTTCTTCTATTGACACACCAAGTCTGAGTGTTTCCGCAATATCTCTACCTTACTGCCGTAGTCGCTGACCGGAAGCATTTTCTTCTGCGCCATTAGCACCCCAAGTCTGAATGTTTGCTACACTTGTGGATCCTTAATGGACTATTGCACCGACAACTAGTGGCGGAACCTTTAGCCACTATCCTCTCCGCAGTGGCGGAGAAATAGAGGACTACACCTCCGATCACTGTCTAAAAATGTTCCGATGGCAGTAAAAAGTTTAGCAATATGCCTAACTGCTGAAGGGATCTTCCACTCACCATTTATCTTCCATCTTTTGGCGGCTAATGAGATGTCCTGATCCTCGCTGAAGCCACTGAAACCACAACTTTGTGAAATTTGCATAAAAAATAGAGGTATTCAAAACTGTTAGTGATCTTAATATCCTTCATTGCATCATTTAATTTCTTCATACTATCAAAAATAAATTTATTTTATTTGGGAGATAACATTTGGCTCCTACTCGGGGATGGGAACCTCCCTGTGAGGTCCCAAGAACCCCAGACCAACATGCCTTTCCTGAAAAAAGAATAATTAAAGCCATCTTCTAGTGTTCCATTGGGCATGGAGTCATTTGTCTTCTATAACTGATCCGCTGCACCCTTCCTGTAGCCTACTTTGCTTATTCATGAAAACAACTGAAAATGACCTAGCTGCTCATATTAAGAGCTTATTTTCCTATCCACTCCTACTCCTAATTCTAATTAGTAGATCCTTATTATCATGTGACATCATGCTTCCAATGAAGCCAGGTCAGAAGCTGATTTGCTGAACTTATCCCTGATCTTGACCCAAAAATAAATGAAACCCTAGCATGCAACAATGTAGTTTTGAAGGGTGACGGAGTGAGCCATATTCTAACAAAAATATTTTGATATCTATGTTGGTTATAAGTTCCAGATAGTCAGCAACAGGGTCATAAAAACCAATAAGAAATACCTTTTTATGCTGCTGATCCTTTCCTTCGCTGATGTCAATGTTGAATGTGGACTACTCAACCTTTATCTGATAAAAATGCAAGCTCAACAGTTGATCTGAATCTTTCTACTCCTCTTCACATAATCTGAATTCATCATGATGATAGGCTGGCTTATCACAGCTAACAATTTCCTCTTCCACAATAATATCTTTGTAGGATATACCAAAAATAAAAAGATATGTATTATACTTTTGAGCAGAATATTCATAACAAGCATTTATCATAGCATTCACACCTTTTTTATCATCTCTCTGCTAAAAAGAGGAACTAGATGAATTTTTCCTAAACAATAAGTCTTCACAAATTTTATTCTCTTCTTCCTCATCACTGTATTTGTTGGATATAGGAGCGTTAAGATAGCATCCTAATGACAGAGATGAAGGCTCTGGTATAGGAGTATCAACGATAAAATTTTGAAACAGATTTGGAAAAATATTACCTAGTTCATTGTCATGATTTGAAGCCACATGTTCATAAGGAGAAGGAAGATCTTCTTGATGTTCTAGCTGGAGATTAGATAGTCTCTGGAAATATTGCTCCTCTAGGTTACTGCAACTTTCCTTGATTTGCAAATCTAGAAATTGCGAGCTAGCTTGACTGATTTCAATGATCATTTGACCAGCACAAAGCTGATCATTTCCATGTGTAGTTAAAGAAATCAATTTCTCAGATTCACCACAATCAGATTTAATGATGGTAGGAAAACCTTCAACTCCTTTGTAATTCATTTCTAGTTTATGTTTATGGGAAAGTACCTCATTGTGAAAATTATAAGAGAGCTGAGGTAGCTCTTGAGGGATATATTCTTCTCTATTGACCTTTTCATCCTGAGAATGCAACTTATATTCTTCACAACAATTATTGAATGTAAACTCCTCTGAATAGTACCTTTTACAGTGCTCAGTGAATGCTCGATGAAAATATTTCAATGATGAAATGCTGGAAGGAGGTAAATAAAAATACCACTGACGTGCATCACCATATAATGAATACATGAACATATTCATGTTGCTGATCTAAGATATCCATGCATTCGTGAAACCTGAGGAGGTGTTCTGCAGGATTATCTTCTTCCTCCTCCTTGAAGGTAGGTAAAAAGTTTCCCCATTCGGATATATCAGGTATTGGATGTGGGAAACCAGGAACGGAAGAGAAGTCAAGAGGTGCAAACCTCCAAGCCAAAAGAGTAGCAAAGGCTTTCGACATCTTGATATTATGGAGTCACCACTGAATTCATCTTTCATGGAGTCGCTAGGGATGAGATCTTCACAAGCAACAGTGCTTGAAGATGCCCAAACCCTAATTTTTTTGGGGGGCGAATTAAAAGCTTCAGTGGAAGAAATAATAGCAGAATGGTTTCTTGAAATACCTAATGTAGTTGTTTGTGTAGCACTGCTGGTCTATCTTAGTAAAGCCCTGACTTTCCTTAAGATTTCTTCTGGATCTGAAACGGGTGTTGTTGGTGGCCCCTTTGGGTTTTCTCTGGTACTTGGTCTTCTTGAAGCCACCTTATATCAATGGAGTCACCAGATAGATGATTACAACCATAATAATTTCCAAGACCTTTCTATCATCAAAGCATGGATCTATGTCATATCTCAGGGAAGCGGAGCTTCAATCTCCTCTCCCCGGCAACGGCGCCACTTTGTTATCACTCTAGGAAACTCCTCTAGGTTGTAGCTCGAGGATGCCTGGTAACTTAAACTTTTTTTTGGGTTTTTTTCTGAATTGGATCAAGCTGGATAACCTATATAACCTCTCACTCTCAAGACATGCATGAAGCTCACTCAATCACAAGGATTTTAGTTACAACTTGTTCAGTAGTTTTACAAAAAGGTGCAGGGATGGAGAACTCACCAGGCTGGAAGACTTACACACATAACACATGCATATAAATGGCTAAATTCTGATAAGGATGGTGTTTATAAATCAAATATCACTAAATAACCAATAGGATGACAGCTATCAACCCTTTAATAAATCTAAAAATTACCTAAATGCACATTTAGGCAATAAACACAGTAAAGAAAGAGATGACTGAACAAATCACAACAAAAGAGCTTATACTTAGAATAAACCAGATAAGACGCTTGATAATGGAACAGGCTCATAAATCCCTAGATTCGAACCTTTGTTAATAAAATAATCATGGGATTTATAGCCTTTTACAAAACTATGATAGATCCTGAAAATTTGATCTGTTTACATCAAAAATCATTGAAAGTAATAGTTTTTCCAAATTAGGGCATCAAACCCTTTATAACTGTTTGTTTATCTAATGCAAATATCTAGTTCACTGGGTGATTTTTTAATGACTAAAGTGGTAGCTGGTAACCACCACTGTTGGTTTGCTGTGAAATTGCCGGCAATAGTCAGTGTATCGACGTTTTAACTGAAGTGCCCAGTCTTGTTAAATCTGCCCAAAACCTTTTTAACTTCATTGCTACAGTCGTTTATTAGAATCCTTTTCTTCTATCACATTGGCACTCCAAGCATGACTGCTACCGTAGTTGTGGCTCCTTAGGCCTCAATATTTCTATAGTTTACCGCCGTAGTCGTTGATCGAAATCTTTTTCTTCTATCGACACACCAAGTCTGAGTGTTACCACGGTATCTCTACCTTATCGTCATAGTCGCTGATCGAAAGCTTTGTATTCTGTGCCATTGGTGCCCCAAGTCTGAATGTTTGCCGCACTTACGGCTCCTTAATGGATTATTGCGCCGATTACTAGTCTATAGTTCTGTTGATCGCCATGGAGCTTCTTGGTTCTAAACTCTTCGATGATTAGTCTTTTATTCTTTTGATCGCCGATGATTTCTTGTTACGCTATTGAAAGCTTTTCTGTTAATTTATCAGATTCCTTGTCTATTTGTCTTCCACAGTTTCGACTCTTTAGAGGACTGGCTCTCCGATCATTAGTTCCTTGAACCTCTGATCGCCGAAATTTTCCTCTGGTCTCAGAACCCATAGTAAGTCTTCCTTCCACCATTTTGTCTCCTTAGTAGACTATTTCGCTGATGATTAGTCTTTATGATCGCCGATGATATTTCATTGTTGCACTTTGTGAACTTTGTCGTCCCGTATTCCTTTTATTTCCTACCATTGTGGCTCCCCATTTAACTATCTTGCGGCCAGTTAACCTTTAGCCCTTCTGACCACCAAAGAGTTTATCTAGTGATCAATTGAAAGCCTTAGTTGGTTTTCCTCCCACCGTTGCGGCTCATTAGTGGACTATTGTGCTGACGACTAGTGTCTTTCGATGCCGACACTGTGGAAACTCTTCATCTTTATCTCGTCGATTTGTAGTCTTTATCCTTTTTGACATTACAGCTCCACAGCGAACTATTTTGTCACCATTTAGTCTTTACCCCCTCCGATCACTGATGTGTTCATCTATCATCGCATTATCGAAAATTTTCTTGTCATCGATCAGAAACCGTAGTCAGTTAGATTTCCACCGTTGCGGCTCTTTAGTATACTAGCTTGTTAATCGTTAGTCCCTTGAACCTCCGATCATCGTATTTTTCCTTTGGTCATGAAAGCCTTGTCTTTTTGTCTTTCATAGTTTCAACTCCTTAGGGGACTATCCTGCCGATCATTAGTTCTTTCAAGTTCCGACGCCGAAGTTTCCATTCCCTCCGATTGGTGGTGACTTTGATTTATCGACTGCCTTTAATCATTATATTTTTCGTAGTTGCGGAACTTCTTGTCACTATATTCCCCATAGTGGTGGCTCCATAGTGAAAATAGACTCCGCAATTTCGGTGATCAGAACTCCAAACCTTCTCACCATCGAAACTTTTGACCTCTATATTCTCCACAGTGGCGGAACCTTTAGCCACTATCCTCTTTGCAGTGGCGGAGAAATAGAGGACTACACCTTCGATCACTATCTAAAAATGTTCCAATGCAATAAAATTTTTAGCAATATGCCTAACTGCTGAAGGGATTTTCCACTCGCCATTTATCTTCCATCTTTCGGTGGCTAATGAGATGTTCTGATCCTCGCCCAAGCCACCGAAACCACAACTTTGTGAAATTTGCATAAAAAAATAGAGGTCTTCAAAACTGTTAGTGATATTCATATCCTTCATTGCATCATTTAAATTCTTCATACTATCAAAAATAAATTTATTTTATTTGGGAGATAACACTTGGTGTGCTCATGAATTAACATGTGTCCCCTCTTTCCTAGCCTTCCACCTTCCCCAAATTTGAGTAGGAGCCCATTGAGCTTCCCAAAATCACATGAGAGCTCTATTGGATGGTATATTTTGACCTGACATGTCATATATGTCAAATGTCATCCTGCATATCTGACTTGTGTCAGAACTGTCATAGAATCTCCATCATTGGTGTCATAGATGCCATAAATGTAAGGAGAATCTAGCCAAGTGTCCATAAAACTCCCATTTGGCTCTTCCTATCTCCATGTAAGTTACAATTCATCCCAAATTCAATCTATTAAGTATATGGAAAAGTATATTAACGTTATAATCCAATCCAAAAACATTAGGCTTCCCACAGATTCGATATTGCAAGAGGATGGTGCCATTTAACATAGGAATTCTAGCTTGAGTGGGCCCCATAGTATCCACGTGTCTCCATTATCCATAGCCATTTAATTTTTCACTTGAATTCATTTAATTAAATCCATTAAATAAATATTTATTCCTTCTAATGTCTAGACACCATTTATTAGCTCCCTTATTGACTTTCCAATGTTTCGACCCAACATAGGGAACTAGTAGGATTGACGGAATTTTCCTGCTATGTAATTATTTAAAATGGGGACATTACAGTCCTCCCTATCCAATATTGCTTGTCCTCAAGAAATTTCATATTTGGATGCTGTAAAATATTCTCCTCTTCCCATGTGGCATCTTCACTTGGTAAATCCTTCCACTGCACAAAGTATTCCTTGATTGTTCTACTTCTCAATCTTCTCTCCCTTGTCTTCAAAACCTTTTCCAGAATAAGTGTGAGCTGTCCTTAATCATCCAAAGGAGGGAGTGTATCTGAAATGAAAACTTTCTAAACCATAGCTTTCTTGAGACAAGAAGCATGAAATAAATTATGAATTTTACTCCCTTCTAGAGTTCCAACTCATATGCTACTTCTCCAATCTTTCGGATTACCTTGTAGGGCCCATAGTATCTTGGATTTATCTTTTCTTCTCCATTCCTTTTGAGAGGTGTTTGTTTGTATGGATGAAACCTCAAATATACTAAATCATCAACCTGAAAGGTCCTTTCCTCTCTATGTTTATCTGCATATTGTTTTTGCTGATTTTGGGAAACCTGCAAATTGTGTTTTAAAAGATTTAAAATTTCTTGGATTTCTTCCACCCAATCTTTAGATTTTGGAGCTCTACTATCACCAAATATCATATCAAAAAATTTAATTGCATCATAGCCATATAATTCTCTGAAAGGAGACATCCCTATTGACATGTGAAAGGTGGTGTTGTAGCAAAACTCACCCAAGTGTAGCCATTTTGTCCAAGCTTTTTGCTATTCTCCCACATAGTTTCACAGGTACCCTTACAACCATTTATTCACCGTCTTTGTTTTCCGTTAGTTTTGGGATGGTATCTTTCACTTGGATTCAACTGAGTTCCCACCAATTTAAAAATTTCTTGTCAAAAAGCACTCATGAATCTACCATCTCTATCACTTACAATGCTCTTAGGGATCCCATGCAATCTAAAGATTTCTTTGAAAAAAGGGTCATCCACTTGTGTAGCACTAAAAGAGGATGTAACAGAAAATAAATGAGAAAGCTTATTCAATCTATCCACTACCACATATATGCAATCCTTTCCCAAATATTTGGGGAAACCAGTGATGAAATCCATCGATATACTATCCCATTTTTGCTTTGGAATGGGAAATGGTTGTAACAAAGCAGATGGGTATGTGAGTTCTGATTTGTTTTGCTGACATTACTTACATTAATTCACATACTTCTTAACATATTCCTTCAATACCTTCCAATATAACATTTTCCTTAGTTGCCTATAGATTTTGAAGATCCCCAGATGGCCTGCTAGTGGGGAATCATGTGCTTCCTGCAAAACTTTGTACTTAAGCTTTGAATCTCGAACCAAATAAATTTTTCCCTTATAATATATCAAACCATTTAAAATTCGGTATTTATCATCTCCCATGAGTCCATACATGAAAAACAAACTTATCTTTGGCATATTCAACTAGTAGCATGTCTTTCCAATTTTTAGCAATGTCCATGAGAGAAAAAGAAGGTATTCGAGATAATGCATCTACTACAATGCTATTATTTCCTTTCACATTTTCAATATCAAAATCATAATCTTGGATATTTATTACCCACTTTTGTTTCCTTTTATTTAGATCCTTTAGGGTAAGGAAGTGTCTTAGACTATTGTGGTCATTTTTCACCACAGACTTGTTGCCTACCAAGTATTGTCAGAATTTGGCCAAGGCATACCTGATGGCCAACATCTCTTTGTCATATATGTATTAAATCTTTTCATGAGGTTGCAAATTTCTTCTCTCAAAGGCTATAGGGTGTTGTCCTTGCTTTATGACAGCCCCTACTCCTCCACCTGAGGCATCACATTCAACAACAAAAGGCTTAGAAAAATCAGGTAATGCAAGTATGGTACAACTACTCATTACCTCTTTCATTTTTTGGAATTCCTTTTCATCCACTTCATTCCACTTGAAAGCATCCTTATTATTCAAATCAATGAGTGGATAAGTAAACTTGGAGAACCCTTTCACAAACTTCCTGTAGTATGTACCTATTCCAATGAAGCCTCTTACTTCTATGATGTTTTTTGGTGATGGCCATTCTAAGATAGCCCTAATATTTTCCATGTGCACTTTCACTCCATATTTCCCAATAATGTGCCCAAGATATGATAGTTATTTCATCTCAAATTCACATTTAGACATCTTAGCA
>LPNX010747209.1:460839-576997 GCA_001517045.1 Pseudotsuga menziesii | reverse complement strand
TACAAATACTATCCTTGCAAAGTTTTCAACACAATCTCTAGGTGTTGCTTGTATTGCACTCCAACAATTAAGAGTGCTCTCCAACCCATACCATTTGGAAAGAGAATTCTGGGATCCCATTTTCTTGTATGCATTCTTCCAAACATCATGAATACACAATATAAATCATCAAAGTACATAACAACATAATAAAAAAGTACATCAAGGAGGTGCCTCATCAAAAATTCATTCAAGTGCTTACAAATACTATCCTTGCAAAGTTTTCAACACAATCTCTAGGTGTTGCTTGTATTGCACTCCAACAATTAAGAGTGCTCTCCAACCCATACCATTTGGAAAGAGAATTCTGGGATCCCATTTTCTTGTATGCATTCTTCCAAACATCATGAATACACAATATAAATCATCAAAGTACATAACAACATAATAAAAAAGTACATCAAGGAGGTGCCTCATCAAAAATTCATTCAAGTGCTTACAAATACTATCCTTGCAAAGTTTTCAACACAATCTCTAGGTGTTGCTTGTATTGCACTCCAACAATTAAGAGTGCTCTCCAACCCATACCATTTGGAAAGAGAATTCTGGGATCCCATTTTCTTGTATGCATTCTTCCAAACATCATGAATACACAATATAAATCATCAAAGTACATAACAACATAATAAAAAAGTACATCAAGGAGGTGCCTCATCAAAAATTCATTCAAGTGCTTATACCTCAAAGTATGTAGACCACCATTTTCCAAGTGCATACAAGCTTCAAGTGACCAATCAAATCTGCTCCAATGACATAGGTGAGGATCCCATGTCCTATAATTCTGCTCCAAAATGATGTGATATGCATCAAAATATTCATCCATGTATTCTTTCATCCAAGAAGTGAATGAATGATCTCCAATAAAATCTGAACCAAATAATGAGTAGGATAAACAACGAGGCTTCAAATGACTGAAAGAAGTCTCACCCATACATCCATGAATGATAGGATCATAAATGTATAACAAAATATGTGGCTGGAAACAAAAATGTTCTCCAATCTAAATCTATTTACCCCAGTTTTGGATGAATTTCCTCCAACATCAAATGAACCAAGTGTTGAGCAAGAGAAACCATGAGTCTTCAAGTGACTCAAATGCCTATCATAGGTGCATCCATGTAGATGTGTAGTAACAAAATATGATACTGCAAATTTGAATAAGAATGTGCTCCAAATATGTCATCATAAAAATTAAATCTAGGAGTTCCATACTCCTCATGTGGCACCATAAAAAATAACCCTTTCACCCATACTTCATTGAGACTAATGCTGCAAAACATGGAATTGTAGGATGTAGGAGAATGAACTAACTCACCCAATTGATAAAAAATTGTAGAAGTTTCATCATGGGAAATATCCCTATGGGTAGTATCATGCAGCTCCTTCAAAAGTGTGAAGCCTTTGTCATATATTGGTTCCAATGTAGAGGAATCATGCTCTTCTTTAAAAATTGCATAACCTTCATCAAGAGACAATTCAAGTTCCTCTTCCACCACATCAAGTGTTTGGATCTCTTCAAGTTAATATTTAGTATTTTCAATAGAAAATTCTTCATGATCATGTGATGTCTCTTCATATTTTTCAGAGTCACTTGGGAGTGAATTTCGATCCTCTTCGTGTACTACTTCTTCTACTTCACCTATTTCAGAACTAGGTGGGTTACGAGTCTCCTCCTTTTTCTCCTTCAAGCAAGCCGATGTATTTCTCCCCTTGGTTTTCTTAAAATAAATATATTTTCCCCAAATTTGGACAGCCAACAATTCGAATCCTTTCATAATATTCTTAGTCATGTATTCAAAGATAGGTTCCATAATTTTTATAAGCTCCTCACCATCATATGAGGTTCCCTTTTCATCCTTAGTCATAGTTTCCTCTTCAACAAAAGAACTTTTGGTTTAAATATATAATGGTGGTCCCTGAAATATTGTACTCATAAATATCAGACCATATCAGGTGCCAAGATCATGCTCTGATACCACTTGTAATTACCCTTTTTAAAATTTTTTCCAACATGCCCAATGACAACCATGTACGATTGACACAAACCAATAACAACATTTGACAAAAAAATCATTATATTACATAACATGAATTAGTGCACAAAACACAAATATAATTTCTACAATGAATTAAACATACACTAAGCACATGCAAAAAATCGCTAGTTACCTCATTTATTTCCCAAGATTATATATAACTTGCTTGACATTGTTGTCGAAGTTGTCTGGGAGAGAGAGAGAGGTAGAACATATTGTAACAATATACAAACCACATCATTTTTTAAACAAAGAGTAGACAAACAAAATAACAACAATATGCACTGGAATTAAAAAAAACAATAATTATTTGGATTCCATAATAATTACCTTCATTAAGACATGTCAATCATGTGTTTTCACCCCTGCAAAATCACCTTTATTCGTTATGATATTCTTCATGTTTTCACAAAATCTAATGGGAAATTTAATTTTCCACATGACTTCTTTTACAAAATTACTTTGTTGCTCCATTAACATCCATGGAAGTGAGTTTATATTAATTTGGTCTCTGTTGCTATGAAATTGAATGAAATGTTTCATTCCATGGTTGCCTCCTTGAATGTCTTTGCAAATTTTGACAATTTTTGCGCCGAGAGGTGCTCTGCAGCCCAGTATGGGGGAGATCTTGTCACGTGATGTCACGTGATGTAACGTTACTAACATGTCGGCAAAAAATAATAGTGAAAATGAATATTATGGGGGAGATCTTGTCACGTGATGTAACGTTACTAACATGTCGGCAAAAAATAAAAGTGAAAGTGAATATTATGGGGAGGATCTTGTCACGTGATGTAAGTTACTAACATGTCGGCAAAAAATAATAGTGAAAGTGAATATTATGGGGGAGATCTTGTCATGTGATGTAAAGTTACTAACATGTCGGCAAAAAATAATAGTGAAAGTGAATATTATGGGGGAGATCTTGTCACGTGATGTAACATTACTAACATGTCGGCACCTTTTTTGTGTATGAGAAAGAAATTTATCTTGGAGGCCATGCACGCACCTTTTCTGTGTACTTAGGTGGTGAGGGAAAATTCGACGAGCCTCGGCTGCGCTAAAGTTCAATGCAACGACAGTTGGGATTTCGTGATCTGCAACTACGATCTGCGTGGTAATATAGTCGGGAAAAGACCATATGGAAACTATGCTGGTAAGTAAATAAATGGTCTTATCGACGGCCATCCTTGGGTTATTTCAATTATGAACAATCTCACGGTTGTCATGTAGAAAAAATAGAAATCGTTTGCATTTCGTTTTTGGTAGCATAGAAAAATTATATATCGTTGAATCTGCTGCGTTTGATAACTTCACTTATGTCGTCTCGGCAATATTCTCCAGACTTTTAAGTTGTGAAATTGTAAATATCTTTGTTTAAATCGCAATTTCAATTATCGTCAAGCCACGAGATGTTATCCCTTATCCCGAGAAGTATATGTGCTAACTAAATCGACTCTCAGGCATAATTTTGACCGGATTTATGATTTAATCATAAATCCGCTGAAGAAATGGGTCGTCTTAGTTGTTTTTCTATCCACGCGCCCTTATCCCATGCTGTATATGCTGAAGCAAATAAGTACAATATTGAATGTATGCCGTTAAACTATGATTTAAAGGGTTGTTGCGCTTATGTTTTAAAATGCCACGCGTCACGCGTCCGTAGATCCATGCCATGAGTTAATTAGAACTTAAGGATAGGAAATGAGTATGGAGGTATATCAATTTATTTAATTAGTATTGAAGTGTTTATTTTTAATTTTACAATAGGCAAATCTGTGCAGAGTTAATTAGTATTTAAGTGTTAATTTTTAATTTTACAATAGGCAAATATGTGTAGAGTTATTATACTCTTGGCACCTGCTTCCAATACGGCCATAAAAAATTGATGCTTCATCAGGAAATCACTATCATAATACTTATTCCAAACAATAAGAAAAAACTATAATTAAAACTCCAGTTTTGTGTCGCATAAATAATAAAAAATTAAAATTAAAATTAAAACCAATATGAAGGAGAATAGATGTGGCAGCCTTTCTCACTGAGAAGAACAGACGTTTCAGGCTGACGGTGTGGAGGACGATTCAGATGTGATATGATAGGGCAGAACAAACGTTACATGTTAAACAGTTACGGCAGCTAGGGAAACGGTAGGTGATAGGGTAGAGCACACGTTTCATTTCAACCTGTTAAACGGAAAACAGCTACGGCAGCGGGGAAAGGGCCGTCTATGTAGACAGATATGGAGAGTTTGGCCAGCAATGGAATCTTTAATCGATTTAGAGGTTGCACTTGCCGTTGCTAAGTTTCTACCGTTGGAATCGACAGAGAGATGGACAGCAAGAAATATTTTCACGTACGTATGAATTTGGAAATCTATACATTTTATCATATATGAATTTGGAAATATTTGGTCCGGCCTCGAATATCTGTAAACGACGTAATCGAGAATAGTTGAAAACAAACGCCATCAATAAACTCACGTACGGTGATTCAGTTTGCATACATTGCATGTGGTTGTATACCGGATTTCCATTATACCATCAAAAGTAGAAATTTGAACGAACGTGGTGCAAATGCAATGTCACGGTGCTTATAGACTACTGCCCTAGAATTCGAGGCATAGTATGACGTTCTCATCATACAAAGAACTTTCACATCTATTCTCCATATAAGGAAAACCTAATTAATAGAGTAAACTTTTGTTAAAGCATAATAAAAACCTAATTAATATATTGATTTCTGAAAACTGTTTATATTTAACTTTAAGAACTTATAGTAATTATTTTTGTTTAAAAATTTAAAAAAAAACTTAATAAATGTTGTTTATACATTAATTAATATCATACTTATGGAGCCGAGAGGCTCTCAACAGCCCAGTATGGGGAGATCTTGTAACTTTACGTAACGTTATTTTTATTAATAAAAAATAGATTTTTTAATTATAAAACAAAATAAATGTTGGCCATAAAAAAACCTATTGTAATCTTCCTACTTAAAAAAACAATAAAAAAGTAAAAATTAACAAAACAATAAAAAATTTAAAATTTAATTATCCCCCCAAAAAATGTGGATCATAAAAAAACACAATGTGTCTTTTAGTTTGAATCAAATCAATGGTATATATAGGACACACCAAAGTTGATAGCTCATTGAGTGTAATACTTCAGAAGAGATTTGCACCTAGAGAGATTTGATCCCTCTCGGCTTTTGATAGAGCCTAAGATTTGGATCTACGCTGGTTTATTTTTCTCTCCTGAGATCCAATATTCGCCATAATGTTTCAGTCACATTCTTTCCGATATGCATTGTATCAAATAGATGAGCAATTTATAGGTGCTTATAGTAGGGAAATCGGCTAAATTGTTTATGATATCTTTTCATTCCTCGTGGAATCTCATTAATGCCTCTATGATCACAACGGACATCATGAATTGTAGTTTATAAATAAATTACAAAATTAATGGCCACTATAGTAAACAACACACAATAAAAAAAAATACATAACATTTCATATACGATGATCCATACGTAATAGCTTGACGATTTCTATTATATTGCAACTTCCATAGGTGAGGTGTCATTCTCTATGGTTTTAATGCGGTCTCTTTCTTCCCATTGAATAGATTTTTTTCAGTTGGTTGATACCTGTGATTCTTAGAGAGGAAGTGCCTATACTCATCAAACACCTCCTTTCTTACGATTTTTGAGTGACAAGATTTGATCTTAGGACCACAAGCAAATTTTCCCTTTGTCTGAAGACCTACATAAAGATATGGAATATCTATGTCAATTATAATTGTATATAAAATGAATGGCATATTTATAAAAACATGTGTGCATAGTACTATATTAACTAGTTCATAAAATTAAATGCAATTAAAGTGGAACTTAAAAATACAAACCACAAAAATGGGTTAACCTTGGGGCATCATGTATTGTTCATACAAGCATTGCATGGAATTGAAATTTCCTTTGTCGTATTGGTCTAGATACGTCATACATACTAATTTCATTCCATAACTTTAGTAGCTCGTCTATAAGAGGTTCGATATATACATTCATATCTTTAACTTGGCACTTACCTGATTGATTTGAACATATAAAATATATAATTATGAGTACCATTTAGATATATAAACTATGCATAAGAGAAAAATAAAAAATATATATATGACATTAGGAAAAAAATACGACAAATGAGATTCCACAGCTACATTAAAAATGAAACAACTATAGACACAACATACTTGGAATAATCATCGAAAAAATTATGTGCTCCCTATTTATTGACAACCATGGAGGAATGTTATTCAATGATAAAAAAAATAGGCCACACCGTATAAATGGATCTCATCTTTGCAAATGGATTGACAACATCTATTTCCAAATGAATCCTAAGATTACAGGGTTCCTCTTTAAAGTGAGGCCACTTTTCCTCCATATCTATAAATGTAGAACCATCTGCAGGCATTCAAAAATTGCCATCTTGACTTTTGTTCCTTGCATGGCAATCCATAAATTGTGTTATGTTTTTTAACTTGAATAGTCGTTGCAAACATGGAATAATGGGAGTATAACAAAGAACCTTGCGAGGCACCATTTTTGTTACTTGATCTGTTCGATATCTACTTATATGACATTTCAGACATTCTGTTTCAAATTCATGATGATTATAATATATAACATGGTCATCAGGGCATGCATGAATTGCTTCATAATGCATTCCAATTTCTTTCATGATGGTAGATAAATCTCAATATGTGCAAGGTAAAATATTTGATGGTGGTAACAAAAATTCAGCTATCAAGCTACATCAAATTAAAATTAAAATCAAGTTAATATAATATATAAATAATATTAATGAAACAAATTTCATCCATATTAATTTGAATTATGAATTAACAATACAATTATTGGAGGAACAAAGATAAAATTTATCACGATCATATATATGTGATGGATTATTTTACATACCTTAACATCCATGTGATTGATATGTTTGAAAGACCATTCATAACCTTCAAGTTCATTATCAATATAGCAAAGAGACGATTTTTGTTTGAGCCTTCATAAAGGGGTTCGTATGCCTTCTCAAGAAGAGGTATATCGTAAACATCATCAAAGTCATCAATATTTTCATGATCATGATCATCATCCTCATCCATTATAACATTAAATGAATCATGTATCAATGTATTTGTACCATCATCTTCAACTACGTTATCAGTATGATCATCTTCTTCAATAGGATCCTTAACTCGTTCTCCATTAATCATAGCTCCATGTTCCTCCGGTACTTGTTCTAAAAGCACTTCCTCTTGACGATATGTCATAGGATGTATTTTCTTTATAATTACATGAATACATCAATAGATATAAGTTAATATAAAAAATATTAAAATATTACATACATTTACTAAACTTTATAATGCTATATTAAAATATTACATACATGCAAAAAATATAAAAAACTTTATAATGCTAAACTTACAAATGGACAATATTCATTCCCCCCTCAACGTGTCTATGTTCCCTACAATGTTTTGTCATTTTCGTGATCAATATTTTTCTCCTCTTAAATCCCCTGCATTCACTACATGGACAATAACATTTACCATCACCCATTCTTTTCGTTGCATTCCACAGTCTAGAAAGCAATTGTTGATTTTGTTCATTTGGATAAGGAATATTGCTACTTGAAATTTTGTCACAAAAATATTGACTAAAGACTATCGACTATCTTAAAAAAAAAATTCCACACATCACTATTTCCACAAACTGTTTGTCGAAGAATAAAATAATTTCCGCAAACCCCTTGTCGAAGAATAAAATGATATCTGCAAACTGTCCGGAGAAGAATAAAATAATTCCTCAAACCGTTAGTTGCTTCTATAGCAAACATGTCAGAATGTTTCTGTAATTTATATATTTTTAAATTCAATATTCATTAGATAACCGATGATATGGAACCTAGTTTCCGTTGCAAGAATCCTAGCTACAGTTGCAAAAAACATGCCAAACACGTCGCAAATCCGATGAAATGGTGTCGAAAATCCGACGACTGTGATGTTGAAAATCCGACCTCTGTGGTGTCGAAAATATGACAACTGTGGTGTCGAAAATCTGACAATATGAATTTAAGTCAAAAATTCAACAACTAATTCTATGATTTAAAAAAAATAATCAAAATTCATAATTTGAAATTGAAATTCGACAAAACAGTACTTTCTGTTGGATTTCGTCGGATTTTGGGTTCAAATATTGTTGTGACTCAATTTTATCTCTCCTTTGATACAACATGATGTAGGTATTGGATTTGTGAAACAAAGTACACAAATAAACCAACAACAACAACTAAATTTCAAACAATAGAATATAAAATAGCTAATTATGTTATCTTTTATTCAAATATTGGGCAAATATCTTGAGCCACTATTGCAAGCTAAAATAAGATCCTTATATGGTCTCTAGGATTTCTCCTATAATCAAACCTACTTCTACAGAGAGGCAAATTCCTCATCATTGTCACCATATTTATATTTTTTGCTTAACTTTAGGTTGTGAATTGCTTTTTGGGAGTTCAAAACATGTCAACCTCTAGTTTGGAATAGGTAATTCATTAGGTCAATTGAAATAACTTTTTTGGTATGAACAAGGATATCAGAACTGTTATGTTTGAAATATGGTCATGGGAATATAAAATGTTCTAAATTTCCCTAGGGTGCAGAGAAACCATTTAGTGCATTGGGCACACAATGGGCACTAACAACTTCTCTTCAATATTCATACCAATAAAAAATACTTGATCTCCTGGATATGTTTCATAAGGTATCTCACCACTATGCTTATGTCACTCATGCATGTATTGGTGAGGTTGTTCATCCTGCTACAACATGTCAAGCCTGTTTAGAATTTATAGATTTTTTTGTGCTCCTTTTCATCCTCTTTGAGGATGCTACTATGTATGTAAGTGTGCCACAGTATGATGGATATGCTAGAGTGTGGGTTAAGGATTCCTCTGCACATTTGAAAGGAGCTTCTATTTGCTTGATGTATGATTGTCCTAAAATACTGTCATTTATTGCAGCAATGGGATTGAAATTTCATCCTCATTTCTATATTGTTTTGATTAATACCTTGAGGTCTGTATTTGTTCCACTCTGCCCTACAAATACCTATCTATCTCTCTCTCGGGTATGTCCATTTTTTTGTTAGTGACTTGTCTCCTAAGAGACAAAGTGTGATCATAATATATATCTAAGTATATAAAGGAAGGTTTACCACATTGTTTTATTCATTTTTTCCATTTATAATTTTATTGCATGTGATTGATTAATTTTGTACAACTATGGGACTATGCATCCAATAAACAGGTAGAGTAAATTACTAATTTCATGTTTTTAATTTCTTTTTCTTTTGCTTAAACATTGGCATCCCAAGTGGGCATTTTGGACAAAGTTGAATAGTTGTGGGAGATTTTCTAGTTCTCTTTCAAGGTATAAATCATAGTGGGATTTTCATAGTCTATATTTAACTTTTATTTTATTTTATTTATATATCAATCTTAACATGGTTTCTTGCCTTGATTGTAGGTTAGTGGCTATTTAAGTCACCTTTGAATAAAATGATCACATAAGTATTCATACTTCTTGTCAACAAGCAAACTCGAAGGTATTGTTTTTAATATTTCATCTCATTTCATTTCCATTTATCTAGTGGCTAAGAGTACTTAGAGTTAATTCCCATTCTTCTTGATGTGAAATGGAATTAGTTGTATATTTAGTTTTACTATTCTATATACATTTTGGGTGATGATTTGCTCCATTTTCTCATCCTTTGATTCTATATAAACTGAAATTCTCTTTTCCATGACATCATTCAAGTTACTTATGAATTTTCAGTCAAATTCAGATATCTTGGCATGACTCTAAATGACTCAGTAGATAGTTTAACAATGGATGCATGCTTTTCATTCCTATAAATTTATGGGATTTTTGCATTTTGTATCATTCAAGCATACAAAATAATGATTATCAAGTTACTATAGATCCATAATGGCTTACCTTGTAATAGTCCTTCAAGTCTTTCAAAAGCATTTATTAAGTGCAAAAAGGACTTGAAGGACTAGTACAAGGTAAGCCATTATGGATCTATAGTAACTTGATAATCATTATTTTGTATGCTTGAATGATGCAAACTTTGTTTGAATATCATCATTATCAAGCAATAACAACTTCTGAAATTGTGCTAGCTCAATGGTAGAGAACCTGCATAATTATAGATGAGGTTGGTGGTTCGATTCCTTTATGCCCTATCATAAATTTATGACTAAGAAAATGACTAAATTCGCATATATACGACTATTAGTAGCTAATTTCCAATATCTTATAGAGTGACTAACGTTTAGTCGTATTTAGCTTAGTCATTAATATGTTATAATCTAGTAGTTTAATCAGTTGTATATTTGGTCGTTAATTGTTGCAATCAATGATTAATTCAGTGACTAGATCAAGGACTAAAATAGTGACTAAATTAGTGACTATATCATTGGCTATCAATGACTAAATCAATGACTAATAAGTCAACCAATTAATGACTAAGTGAAATACGACTAAGTTAGTCAAGCTATAAGATAGTGGAAATTAGCTACTATTAGTCGTTGTCTCAAAAATAGTCATTTATAACTGAATTTAGTCATTTTTAAGTCATTAATTCCTCATTTTGTACTAGTGGACACTTGTCTTCGTCTTCATGCTCCAAATCTTTCCCCAATTCGAATGGTTGCCTCTAACTCACAAATTTGACCTCTTGGTGGCTATTTTTATCCCTGTCATGTCATATTTTTCATATTTCTACAATCAGTTCTAAATTTGTCCTGCTTTTCATAGAATATTTCATCATTTGTTTTCATAGAGTGCATGGAATCTCCTTCCAAGTGGCACACATTGTCTTCTATTATCTTCCTCTTCCATGGGAGTTACTCTCCTTTACCAATTTGAATTCCTTGGCCGATTCTATGCTATTTGACATGGCATCACCATCTAATAAAGTTACATTACGCATGTGTTCAATTTTGGATGAAGATCACGCCAAGTGTGTGGGGAATCTAGTCATCCAAAGGCTCCACAAGCTTCCAAGTGTCTTCATGAACCCATGCCACCTTATTTTTTTATAATTTATCATTTATGTGACCCATATAAATGTGAATATGGTAAACTAAAGTCCTTTTGTGTCCCATAGCCTCTTTTTACAAAATTCATGTCTCCATCTCAACCTAGGGAACTAATAGGTTGGTGGAACATATTTACAGGTAGTCTTATTTGGAAATTATTTAATTGTGGACATGACAGTGTTGATGTAATTGTAACTTCAGAATGTATTCATCCATATATCTTATGTATTGTACCCCGATGTTTATTCCGGGATGTGTCTGTAATGTAATTGATTCATTTCATACCCCAATGTTTATTATGGGATGTGTCTGTAATGTAAATGAGTCATGTCATACCCTGATGTTTACTCCGAGAAGTTTCTATAATGTAAACAAGTCATGTCAAGTCATTGTGGGTAACCCTCCTATTGGTCAAGGGTTAAACTCCCCATAGTTGTGGGGCCCTAGGGTTATTAGAATATCCTAGAGAAGTCGACCCTAGGTGAGTCATTGTAAGCTAGGGAAATAGTCCCCACCATTGTGTTAAGGATAAACCTCCTTGTTGGTCGGAGGAGGAAAAGTCCCCATAAGTTGTGGGACACTAGGGTTATTAGACACTCCTAGAGATGTCGGCTCTAGTAAGTAATTGTTAAGAGAGGTCAACATGTTGGAGTGGGTTTCAAGTGAATGAAAGAATATAAATAGAGAGTGAGCCTCTATATTTATCACACACACACTCACTCATTGGGGGGCATGAGTGAGAGGAGAAGTTGCTGGGACAAGAGAGAGACTACTGTTGTCGGGAGATCATATTTATGTTTTTGGGTTTTACTTTTGGTGCTGATTCTATCTCTGAGGAAGCTGCGGGGTTTTCTCATTTATGGTTTCCCCAAGGAAAATTCTTGTGTCTCTTGTCTCTTATGTTTTATTGATGTGCATGTTATTCTCTCAGTTAAAAGATCCTAAGATCATAATGCTAGCTTGAATGATAAAAATATAACATGGTATCAAAACTAACCTGAGAAGAAGACATTGTGCAGCTGCAGCAGCTATCACTTATTACTTTTTGGGTCTCTCTCCATAATCCATCAGAAAAAGTATGCTAGGTTGACTCTCCATTGAAGGGCGCATCTTTTTGTCGAAGCGGAATTCGAATCCGATCATTTTCAGTTTTGGTGCAAGAAATTAGGGCTTCTTACAGAAGAGGAATTTTTGAGTGAGCCTAGCATAGGATTTATCTCCTCATCAAAATCGAATTTTAGAAACCTAAATCAATATTTTTGGTTGGGTGAAACTCTAGGAAAGTAAAACCCTAGTTTGACCCCGAGCTAGAAAAACCCTAAAATACTAAAACGGATAAGTTTTGGTACATTCCCTGTATCTCGGGATTGGAAAAGGGTCAGGAGATTACACTTGTAGAGGCTGAATCTAAAATCCTAATTTACACTGTGTCCAAAATTCAACCTCAGATTCGCTATATTCTGGGAGATATGATCCCTCCAAGTTAGGGTTCCAGCCTCTTTTAGGATTCATCCCTAAACAGGGAACCTAGGGAGAATTGCTACATATTGGGATACCAAGGTCCAAATGAAATTTCTAAAGATGTTCCAAAAAGGGCATGGAGTTTAATTTCTGTGGTCCGAATTTCAGACCCAGAAGATGAACAGTGACATGTGGTAGTTTGTACAACTTCATTGTTCTGAACAGTCCTGTAACAGGTCACCTTGGGAAAATGATCATAAGTTCCAATTGGTGAAAACAATTCTGATGAAACCTATGGTGTTGGAACAGGGACATGCGAGGCTACCTGAGTGTGAAGTTTTAGAAATATAGGAGTGTTGCAGAGAGAAATTCCTATGGCTTTGGGTACCACAACAAATAGCTTGACTCCGAAAATCAATCCTTCCCAATATGAAATAGAAATTAAATATCTAACACTAAAGGATCAGACCTCGTACCTTATTCCGGATGGTTGAAGTAGATCCCCATTGAGCTTTCCAACTTCATCTTGAATTAATAAATCACTTCCTCAACAACAAGTAAACAAGACAAGCATACTATATATATTGGTGTTATATCTATTCTAGCATATTTAATCAACAATGTATAAGCATTTGAAATCATCCATGGATAAAATATTCATTCAAACATACATTATTGGACAAGAAAAGATATTTCTATTAATATAAAATCAGAGATTACAATGGATACAACCTTTTTCGGCAGGTCTGCGAATTGAAGAAACTAAATCCCCCACTTGGGCCTCCACCACCTCAATCCTCCATCTCTCAATAGCAAGCTCACAAGCAAAAGGAAAGCTTGGGAAGAACACAAAAGTGCTCCAAGGGACAAAGGGATGCAGACTCAAGCACAAGTTCTGGCAACAATGGACTATAGTTTCTTTGCTCTCAATTCTCTCTTATGCCTTTAATGTACGAAATAGTTCCTTATATATATTTTCAAAGGGGTAATGAAAGGTCGAATCTGAGTGATCTCAAGGCATAGGGAAGGCCAGGAGTCAAGTGAGTCAGATCCACGTCAAGGAAAAATCCAAAAGGATTTGTATTATGCACACATCCTTATGTACACGGTTTTAGGGGTCAAACCCATGTATATACACGATTATAGGTTTAAAATTCGCATGTATTAATTTTCACATGTTTTTAGGGATGGTCAAGGAAACATCAAATGAAAAAAAATGGTCCAAGGGGTCTAAGGAGTCTACAGAGGGATAGGAGAAGGCCATACAAGTGTGATTCACTTGGAGTGGTAAAATCAGCTATAACAAATGCCCCCTAATGTGTGAGGTTAGAGGGGTCATACGATGGCCGAAATACATTATAAGTCCATCCCAGAAGTGGAGTGATGAAGGATCCCAAATGGAAGACCAACCACCCAATTGGAATAGTACAATGATACAACTCTGCATATAACTACAAATACATATAGCAGTCTTGGATACATAAGAGTACAATGGCCATGAATAGGCATGATACAAGATATCACATAAGTGGTCATTGCCACGTACAATATACATAGATCAGAATCTCCATGATGAAGATATACAAAGGGCCATGATCTCCATAATGGATGAAGATATATAATGGATCAAGATCTCCATAATGGCTGGAAATGTCTAACATATACTGGAATCAAGTCACAAGAACTGAAATATCATGAACACTGGCATGATCAAGGAGGTAGCATATAAGAGATGCCACCAATCTGGAAGGTCTTCTAAACAAATCGCTATGAGTACATGTCCTACTATGCGAATAGAGGTGTCAAGGTCGAACATAGTAGTCCATCATCTGGTTACCGGTCATTGATGTATACCGTTAACAGACATGAGATCACCCACCGATAATGAAAATGGGAATCAAGGTACTAGAGTGAAAACTAACAAGTGTGAATAAATGTGTTGAGGTCAAACACTTGAAAGGATCCATCAATCAGGGGACATTGATGTATTCCCAAAGACTGTCGATGGTGAGAGAACCTGCCACTGATGACTGCAAGTCTCAAGGCACTCACAAATGACTCTAGATTCCAATCCTAGAATAAATTATCTGAAGTCGATGGGATGAAATCCGTTGGAAGGAGGGCATTAAGGCATCCACCATCATCCAACATGAGGTACTCAACAAAGCTGTATGATGTGGAAAGACTTGATCATAAGGTGCATGAACCAGTAACTGTACCAGGAATGGCCAGCATGCAAAGTCAGGATAACTGAGGAATGGCTGACTCAGGTTTCAAATTCCTTCAAACAAGAGCAAGAACATTATATGGTACCTTACATAAAGGCAGCATAGACTCAATATAAAAAACTAGGACATCTCTACGACACAGGAGGCATCGACATAGGATCCATGGGGACTGGAAGCTTAACTAGTTGGTGGAGATAAACTCATATAAACGAGTACAGCTCCTAAATTCAAACTATAAACCCAGCCAATGGATGTGATATACAGTGCTCTGTTCGAAGGCAACACAACTCGACAGCTGCCAAAGATAATATCTTTCCTTGTCTGGATTTTTGGTTTTTTTATTTTTTTTGGACTTTTTCAAATATTTAAAAAGCTTGAAAAAGATTAAAACTACTTTATAGTTACAGACTAGGAGGAGACGAGTGTCATAGGGGCAAACAAACTAGTTCCAAGAAGTGGAACATACATGTGCTCAATGCAAAGATACATTGGTAGGATAGCGACACTCGAGGGAAAATCCCCTCCCGGTAAAAAGGGAATCAAGCTGCAAAGGATATAAAAAATGGTTCTGCATGGATAGACATGAGATAAGCTCTGGCTATATGGCTGAAACACAATGTCAGGGAAGCTGGCATAAAGCTCAATAAGGCAGGCAAAGCTCATGATAATGCAATTACAACTTGACATAAGGGAGTCCTGAGGGAAATAGGCCAGCAAAAGATCAAGAGGAGTATGAGGCTCTTGCAAAATGTCATGGCAATACTATACAACGAACTCCCACACCCTAAGGGATAGAATGCCAGCATGGGCACCAAATGCAAATAAGGCACTAACTAGGGTACCCATGTAAGGTCAAGCTCTACCACTCATATCATGCCACTTCTAAGACAACAAGAAGGTTTCGTGACAGAATAGAGTGGGTTCGTACCTATGGCTATAATGAAACGGTCATAAGGTCATGCAAAATGCAAATGGTGATGAAACCTAACCTATATGCCAGTTTAGACATGATACCTGAGATTGGCACGAATGGGTCAATCCAACGGCTGAAACGACACTCAAAAAGGTCTCCTACATCATAAATTAGGTAAAAAACGGTCCAAAATGATTAGAAATGGTCCAAGCTATAGGAAAGGGGGTAAAAATTTTCAAAAATTCAAAAAATTTCTATAAATAGTAAAAAATTCAAAGAATTATAAAACATTTGAAATTTTTACCCAATTGAGTTCAGATTTTCAATAGCGAATTCCAAGAGATCCATCCGATGGAATCCACTACCGTTTCTTCCGGGTACTTACCCATGCTCTTCTCTTCCATTTTGATGCAATTTTTATCAAATTCCATGGTTATTTGGGATTTCTAGGCCAATCCAAAATAAGCGTTGTGGCCCACGCATAAATCGAGGGTTTTTCCGCGTATAGGGCTGGATATACGAGGAAAATTCCCTCGCAATCACATACATACGTGGTTGTTTGGAAAACAGTCTTGTATGTGGTCGTGCATGAGGTTTTTTAAGTGTTCTAATGGGAAAACTTGCAATTTTTTGTGCAGGATGGTCCTAGAATGGAGAGAACGTGAACATGGTGATGTAGAGGAGGCAATAAGGGCCGATCTAATGGCTCAACAAGCGTTACGTGCATGTGGGCTCTACAAATTTTAGTGTCTTGGTGGCTTGAGGGCCAAACTAGGACTATTGTAGATGCTAGTGGATTACTGGGATCTAGACTCAGAGTCATTCCAAATAGATGGGATGTCCCTCACCATAGAGGTGGAGGACATATACTTTATTATTGGACTTTCCCAACGGGGGGAAGTAGTGAACCTACATTCTCGTGGGCCCGAAGGTGGCCTAACTATAGATGAGTACTTTGTAGTGTACTACTATCCGGACATAGAGAAGGTGGGGGGTCAGATCCCAACCAACTCTATATGGGTACTGGGCCTAAAGGCCATCCTATTGACATTGGGCAGGATAGCAAACCTGGCTTCACTCCACCAGGCCTCGTGGCCTCTGATGTTCTATGCAGTGGAGTGCATAAGACCCACGTTATATGAATGGAGCACTACACTACTAAGAAACATGAAACACTACCTCAGTGAGTGTAACATGGGAAGAGTGCAAAACTTCAGTTTCAGCAAGATACTAAGCACATTTTTCTTCAAGCGTGTTCTAGAATTGAGCCCTAGAGTTGACGTTCCTCTACACGGGGTTCGAGATCTATCCCAATGGCATTGGGTGGATGTGATGCATAGACTGGGTGGAGGTAGGGTGTCCAACCCCTATCCAGCTGAGTTCTTTCTGTGGTGGCGACGACAGATAATTGCCATCGATGACTACCCCTATGCAGGGATAGATTTCCGAGGGGACTCGGACATGTCACTACCACCAGGATCGGCATACGGTGACATAGGTAACGAATATTGACCCTCTCTTTAAATTTTTGAGTTATTTTATTTTTTGTGTTTTCTGATTATATGGAATCAAAAGACATGTTTTTGGGTGACAATACATAGTGACATCTACCATATGCATGTAGATGTGGGACCAAGACAGCCTGAAGGCTTCCCTCGTCATATATGGAGGCGAAGAGGAGATGATATCATAGGTGTGGATGCGGAGCAGACACTCCAGAGCATTCATACCAACTTTGTGAGGCTGACACACAGAGTTCCCATGGCGCAAGTCAAGGATTTTCCTGAGGGTATGCAGTGCCAGGTGGTGGGTGTACCATGAGCATGGGTGCAATTATTCTAATCGCTAGCTAGAGCCGTAGTGACATTCCATGATCACAACCCCCCTTCTCCTCCACAGGCTTAGATACTTGGGAGTGATACATTTTGTATTATTGTGTATTATATTGTGGTGGCTCGAGAGCCCCATTTTTGTATCATGACACTATGTATACCACATTTTGGATGTTTATAAATTTTTTTATGATGATTGGTTTATTTATTTACATGTTTAAAAATTTCTGTTTGTGATGAATTTATTGTGTATGGAACAAATGCCAATCTAACACGTAGGTAGCATATGAGTCAGCAACTTGATTATTAATTCTTGGAATATGTATGTATGTTATATTGTCAAATTGTCATTCTAATAATCTCACACGTAAGAACCTTCTTAATAACATCAGATATCTAACATGGTACAAACCATTAAGCTGCGACACTACTAACTCCGAATCAAGACGTACCTCAAGAGAGAGGACGCCATGTAAAATGGCATCCCATAGAAGCTCAATAATGGAACTATATTCAAAATTCTTTGAAGATGGCTGTAAACTTACACCTCCTGAAGACAGTACCTGACCCATAGGAGTATAAATCACCCAAGCAGCAGAGGCTGAGTGTTGAGTGTGACGGCTCGCACCATCCGCGAATCCTATGTAGGTGGAAGATTCCATTGACATCTGCCAAAAGAAACGAAAACTAATCACAAACTCGATCACTATAAGAAAAATACCTACCTATGCAAAATTGTACAATAATATACAATAAACAGCCTTGGCTGAAAATCATGCATAGTATTTCTTGAGATAGAGCCCATTCCTAGGCTCCACCAAGGCCATTCCCTCATAATCCACTAACTCATAGGCACCCTTCTCTAACACACGTTTGATGACGTAAGGACCACGCCACATGGGGTTAAACTTTCCTGCCCCCAAGGGCTCTTTTGGTTGATCCCAAAAAATGACCAAGTCTCCCTCACTAAAACTCCTTGGATGGACAGACTTATCGTACTGGACCTTTACGCGACGTTTATTTACTTCTAGAGCCACCAAGGCATCTCAACGCTGCTCATCAAGTTGCTCAAGGTGGACCAAATGCTCCTCCAATGGGGAAGTGTCCAGTAAGAGTTCTGCAACTAGTTTCAAAGAAGGAATCTTGCACTCAACCAGCAATACCGACTCCACTCCATGTACAAGTTGATATGGAGAAAAACCTTTGGCAGTCTTAATAGCGGTTCTATACGCCTACAAAGCAGGATATAACATAATGTGCCAATTATTCTTGCTTTGTGCAATGGTTCATTGGAGAATGGATTTGAGTGACTTGTTCACTGCTTCTACATATCCATTCACTTGAGGGTAGTAACAGGAGGAATGCTCTTGCTTGTACCCTAACTTTGATGCCAACTCTTCCATCATACGATTCTGAAAGTGCGAGCCATGGTCAGTGACAAGATCTTTCAGAATCTTGAACCAAGTAATAATCTGGTTGAATATGAAGTGCACAGATGTCTCACCATCGTATTTAACTGTAGGCATAGCCTCAATCCATTTCTAGAAGTAATCAACAGCCACTATGATTTGATGATGCCGCTGAGCTAAAGCTAGGTTGCAATCCATAAAATAAATCCCCCACTTAGTGAAGGGACCGGTGGTGATGATGGGATGTAACAGGGTAGGTTTCGGGCACATATTCCATGCAAACACCTGGCAAGGGTGGCACCTCTTGACCACATCAACACAATCCTCAAAAATCGACAGCCAGAAATAACCTGCTCTTAATATTTTTTGGGTTGTAGAAAGCCTAGATAAATGACCACCACACGCCCCTCCATGGCAATCATTTAGCACTACCTCAGCCTCCTCATGAGTTAAACAACGTCGTAAAATGGAATCTACCCCACGGCGGTACAAATTGTTATCCACTATGAGGTAATTCTTAGACATGTGACGTAATCGTCATCATTCATCCCGTTAGAGGTGAGTAGGGACCTTCAATGTTTGTAAATATATAATGATATCCCCATACCATGGGTCTAAAGTTGATATTAAGAAGATGTGTTCATTGATAAACATATCTTCACAAACCAACTCCTAGGCCTTGCTTGGGAAATCCGATATAAGCTCTGCAAAAATTAACGATTTCTTCGATTTTGTCAAAACAAATTCGAGATCGAACTCTTGCAGGATGACAATCCATTTATTATATTTTCCCCCAATCATCCTTCGAGTGAGGATGAATTGAAATGGATTGACATGGGCTACAACCAAGGTCTGGCGAAGGAGAAAATAATGTCTCAACTGTTGAACAACATGTATGGTAGCTAAGGAAAGCTTCTCAACATGAGAATAAAGAGTCTCTGCATCAATAAGATTCTGGCTCAGATAGTATATGGCATGCTCTTGGAGATCCTCATCCTCTTGGACCAAAACCATACCAATCGTCTCCATGGACGTGACCACATCAAGTAGAAAATCACGGCTATAGTCTGGGGGACTAATCACCAGGGCCAATGCTAGGGCTCGCTTGAGCACATCAAAGGACTCCTAGGCTTGCTCATCCCAACAAAATGTGGTGTCCTTCTTCAAAAGACGCATGAAGCCTCTAGTCAAATTGGAAAAATTGACAATGAATCTCCGTAAGAAGTTTTCCATGCCTTGCAAACATTGAAGATGACGAATATTTTTGGGGGGAGACAACTAAAGCATTGCCTCAACCTTCAAAGGGTCGACTCTTATACCCTCTTTAGAAACGATGAATCGCAACAAGCAACCTGAATTCACACAAAAGATGCACTTGTGAGGATTTAACCTGACCAAATAATGGCGGCATCTTTCGAATACCAATCTCAAATGATAGGAATTACGCATTCTCATACAAGAATGAGCAGCAAGGTCATCAAAAAATACTTCGATAATCGATTTGAGATCATGGAAGATCAAGGTCATGGCCCACTGAAAAGTAGCTCCGGCGTTCTTAAGGCCAAAAGGAATTTTTAGATATGCAAAAGTTCCCCAAGGACAAATAAATGCAGTCTTATGTTGGTCCTCAGGTTTAATTTGTACCTGATTATATCCAGAAAAGTCATCCATGAAGGAAAAGACCTCGCTACCTGCACACTCATTCAAAATATGATCAATAAATGGTGTGAGGAAATTGTCCTTAGGATAGGCACGATTCAAATCATGGAAATCGGTACATATGCGGATCGCTCCCTACTTCTTATCAATCAGAACGGGGTTTGAAACCCACTCTGTCAAGGGAATGGGATAGATAAAACCAGCTTTCAATAGTTTCTCTATCTCTGCCTTAATCGCGAGTGCTTTCCTAGGATTCACCGTACGCAAGCATTTCCGAATAGGCTTAGTGTTGGGATAAGTATTAATCTCATGTTCAATAATACGAGGGTCAATACCTATCATTTCATCGTAAGAAAAAGCAAAGATATCACAGAATTCTTTAAGCAACTCGGTATATTCTTGAATCTCGGCATGGGAAAATTCTACCCCAATATAGACATTCTCTATCCTACCAGGATCGCGAGAGATATTGATAGGAATCGTTGGAGATATATTTTCCATGTTTCCATCAGCCATCAGACCAAGAGAGATTAATGGAACCATAGGACTGCCAACTCTCTCACTAAGAACCTCCCTAAAGTCCTCATGCTCCAAGTGGTCAAGCTTGGAAAGGAAGTAAGATCTATGATGGAGTTCTTCCCATGGTGGCTCAACTCCTGACATGGCCTCAATAATCACTTCATCTGAAGGGAAAACACTATCAAGGCAGTCGTGTGCATGAGAAGACTGTACTTCCCATGCAGGTAGCACATAAGGGTCCTCCTCCATCCATGAAGAGGAAGGATAGGGCTCTGCAACACACTCAAGATTAGCTTGATAAGCTATCATAGTTGTAGGCAACGACACGTCCGTCATGATGGGCTCACTCGGAGTACTCGATGTAGGAAGAATCTAAGGATCTTCCATATGACTCATGCGAAAAGACACCAATCTCATAGATTTCAAAGCCTCACCGGAACTAGAACCTATCATAAGGATCAATGCAGGACAACTAAAACTTCCCATGAGGGATGGATACATTCCTACACCCACACTCCTAGTTGCCGGCTGAGAGTGTTCAACGATCGAGATTGAAGCTCCTGAAGATGTGGTAACTGATGTATTCTTGAATGACGTTTGATCAATCGTGACTATATTCCTATTAAATGGAAATCATACAACATGAAATAGGGAAGAAGCTACGGGTTGCATACTGTACATCCAATTCCTACCCAACAAGAGGTTGTAGTCAAGGGGTGCATCAACCACCTCGACCTCTATCGCAACAATTTTCCCTCCCAAACAGACCTTAAGGGAAGGAAGGATCCCATGTAGCCTAAACGATCTCCCATCGACCGCAGTTAACATGGTCATTGATTTAGACAACTTAGGAGAACCTAAACCCTTCCAACATGATAAAGAAATCACAGAAGCAGCAGTGCCTTCGTCAATCACAGTGCGCTTGACGGTCATGTTAAGACATTCTACGTGAATCAAAAGAGACACATAGTAACGCAAGTGAGGCTGAAGTCCTATGGTTTCAAATTTAATCACTAAGGAAGAATTATCATCATTCACACCAAGGGCAGAAAGCAAATCCTTCCTTTGCGAAGGACAACTCTTAAGCACTTCTAGTGCAAACATCACACAAGGAGTGTGGCCCAAATCCTTGACAAATAAATAGTTCTGGGAGGCTCAGGAATTAGGATTGTGCCCCGAACTCTTAAGGAATCCCTTAGGAATGCGAGGTGTAGCTTCAGGTTTATCCACAGGTTTCTCAATACGCAAAGGAGTCCCTGGTGGATCAGGCTCCTTCCCTGGGCTGGGTTGTGACAAACCATAGTCTTTCGCATGGGTCACAACTTTCGCAGCACATACCATGTTAATGCAACCACGACCACTACCCTCCGGTGGATCTTCATCACCACCAGACTGATCATGGGTCCTCGAGTTCATATTTTTATTGTGAGGTAAAGGGTTCATTATCACAACTGGGCCCTATGCCAAGAATATCAAGGCTTCATCGATACAAGGGCACAAGTAAGTGAGGTGATCATCCTTGCACAAATTGCAAGGAAATTTAACCTTACGTTTAGCTTGCTTGTCCCCCGCAGTATTACAGGAATTCTTGTCATTATTATTAGCATTTTCATTCCTATTCCAACCCTTACGATTATTATTACCCTTCTTTTTATTCCGTCCAAGCTGCTGGTTACACTTCTGGTCTGACGATTGTACTGAAATCACACTCACCGTTTGGGCGGGTTGAGACAAAGCCATGGCTTGTCCCAGAGTAGATTGGTTGATTGACAATTAACTAACTTGTTTTGCAACCAAATCCATAGGTTTAGCACTCGCACAACCAACAATGCCATCGGCATGTGGTCCAGGTTTAACTTTGGGATTGAAACTAGAATGCAGAGCATTGGGAATAATCTCATATAACAAACCGGACTAAGCATAAATCAAGTCCAATTCCTGTGCCCTAAAAATGGCTTGTTCCTCATTTTACACTCCAGATGTAGAAACACCCTTCACTATATATGGCAATAATGACTTAAGGAAGCATTCGAGGAGGAATTCCAACGGGATAAAGGCTGTAATCAACCTCTTCCACTCTTGGATATGATCCAATATATGTGTGGCTTTATCCTACTGAAATGTCGACAAGAGTTTAGTACCAATGTCATAATGCACTGGTAGCTGGAAGTGGTTAAGAAAAGTCATCGCTAGGTCATTGAACAGAGTGAATGCCCCCCTAGGTAGCTCTATATACCATTTCGTGGTAGGCCCTGTAAGGGTGCATTGAAACAGCCTTAAACGGATTGAGTCCTGATGAAAGGAATTCGAGGAGCACCATAGGTGGAAGGTAGTAACATGTTCACTTGTATCCTCTCCTGGTTTACCCTCGAATTTGGGTATGTCCAAGGGAAGCTTAGTAGGGATAGCCGGCCAAGCCGGGTCATGAACTACAGGATCGTTCGTTAATCTCGACAAGTCAGGAAGATTTAGCGTTGCGAGGAAAGGGAGTCGAGGATGATGAGGTTGATGGACCGCTCCCTGATAGTTCTGATTCACATAGGTCTGATTACCACCATGGCCTTGGCCATAGTGCCCTCCTCCCATTTGACCCATATAGGGTGGCATGGAAGCACCATATTGTGGTGTACCTTGACTATTCGGAGCTACAAAGCCGTAATTTGGAGAGTAAGCAGGTTGTTGATACCCACCCCCATAAGGTGAAGAACCCTATCCATACTACATCCCATAATAGGGTCCATAAGTCATCGCATGAGATGTCCCATGAGACACTTCGTAAGTAGAAATATACATTCTGGAAGTAGGAATATATGTCTTGAAAGTAGGAATGTGACCTCTAGAAGTATGACCATGACCTCCCGAAACAACAGGTGGTGCATGTACCTGAGACACAATTGGTCTAGTAACCGCAGTATGGACATGGCTCATAGCAATGTTTCGGCTCGAAGGACCACATGAATGAGGTGGAGGGTGAACATTTGAAGAACTAGGGACAAAGGATGAAGGGATCTGTGTAATTATGTACATGCTATTCCCTATAGTCACTCGTCTCAGATTTGGTATCCTAATAGGATCACTAACCCTAGACCTAGGAGGAATATGTGATGTAGGTTCCACCACCGGGATGGAAGGTGCAATGTGACTTGTGCTCCCAAACCTCTCCGCATGGTAAGGAATGAGAGTGTCCCCAGGATTAGTGTTAGGCTCAAACTCAAATTCGACATGGAATGCCAAATTATGTGTGGGAAAACTAGACATACCATAACTACCATAACTAGTGCCCGCGGGTTCAAAATGAGTCTCGTCATCCTCTAGCATTCCATACCAGTGATGTGTCAATTGGGAATCAACCCTAGAGTAAGTAATTCTATCATGAAAGGTTCCTATCTCAGAAATCACTGGACCTAACTCAGTCAAGTCGGGTGAAGGATCATAGTTAGGAGTAAACTCCCCATATTCCACATGAATGGGAGAAGGTTGTTCAGGAATACCTTCTATATGGTCTCCCATGGTGTGTGAATCAATGTGCAAAGTAGTCCACCTGGACTGTCTATTTCTCTCTCCCAAAGGAGGAGGAGATGTAGAAGGTGGAAGTCCTACTAAACGACGAGAACGGTGAGGAGCCGCACCCGAATCCACAATGACTCAAAAAATATCAACGACTCTCTATCTACGCAAACCCTAGGAAAGCTATCATGCACAAAGCAATCACCAAGAAAATATAAAGCCAACCACAAGCAATCAAGGGTAGGATAAGTGAGCTCCCGAATGAAGCAGGTATGTCTCGCCTAGGAGAGGCTTGAGACTCCCATACACAAAAAGTAGAGGTACGTAACCAATTATTGTGGCCCTCAGCTTCAATGCATAAAATGATTGTGTTGTCTGACCCCAACCTGGCCGAGACACCCACAGAATAACCCTTGCAAAGTACCCCCTTGATATCCTAGGTAAGGTCACTAAGGTCACCTCAATATAATCAATGCTCAGGTGGACAGTTGTAGGAGGAATTTACTGTATGGGTAGGGTAGTAAATCCCGAAACTCTCGAAAGAGCCCACAGATATGAATACAATCCTGGAAATATCTTTGGTGCTACTCAGTTATGACTAGGGGTCATCCCAATCAATAACCACTCACACTGCCTCGTGCTTAACTCCCTTTTGAGAGAATCATCCTGAGAAACAATGGTTATACCAATGAATTTCACACACTCACCTGGACAGACACATACATGTTTTTGTTTAGTGGTCTTGGAGAATTAACTCATAATGAACTATTCCAAGACCCTAAAACCTAATCTTGTTGGTGAACCCTATCAACTAAAATAGTGTAGTTCATTTTAATTAAGCATTGATTTTAATGGGATTTATTACTCAAAAGAGGTATATGGCCATGCAACTAATGGTGTTATGACACAACATGAAGTAAAATGCACACCTAACAATAAATGCAAATGCATTGTGTCCATGAAAAAGAGGGTATGCTACTACGTGAAATGCACAATTTTCTTCAAATGATAAATGCAAGATTTCCTATATGAAATCCTAACAAATACTCCAAAGCAAATCTAGTGCAAGTACAATGCACAATGCAAGATGCAATGCATGATTATAAGAAAATATTTTTGGATTTTTTGAAATAAAAATGAGATATAAAAGCAAAAGAATGGCTCTACAACCCCTAGACTCTGCAAGCACACTCAAGCAAAGTACTAAGGTAAAAGAAATCTAATGCACTAATCCCAAAACAAAAAATTGAAAATGCAATGACAAGAACATTCTTCAAAAAAAGAAATGTTACCCCAAAAAAACTGTCTCTGGTCATAAACGGAGGTGTATATAGACTCTGGTAGTATCTGTTACCACCTAAGTTGTACTTAGTGGTTTTTATCAAGTGAGTCCAGTGAACCGGACAGGGTTGACTTGTTCGGACTTCAAAAAGACCTTTGGAAGTACTTTTGGGAAGTGCTTGATGTACCATATCACATGTTCATACCCCATGGGGGAATTGTAATAAATGTTCTAGCATGATAATGTCTATAAAAGAATCGGTCTCTTAGAATTTATTTGTCAATCCGGTCAGCCCAAGGTGTTTTTTCCCTTTGTTATTATTGGTTGTTGAACAAACGACTAATAATTTCTGAGTTGTTCACTCCATACCTCCAAAGTTGGGGTGGTCAGCTTGGCATTTAGGACTATTGAGGTTATTAGAGTCTATGTGTCAATGTATAAACATGCTAGACATCATTTTCGAGTCATATGAACATGTCTAGGTCCCCCTAGGTGTTTTTCAATTTTTCAATTTTTCAGTTTTTTCAGTGTTTTTTTTTTAATTTTAATTTTTCCAAAACTTAGGCTATTTTTTAATAGTTTAATTGGAAAAATTGATTTTGTAATAAAAGTGGGCCAAATAATCGGTTTCAGTCATGTAGGTGCTCATTTTCAAGCTAAGAGCACCATGTAAACCCATGGACCCACTTTTTCCTAGTTTTGAATGATTTTCCATCACTCAGGTCAGAAAGCCCCAAAAATCAATTATTGATGATTTTAATTAATAAATTGATGAATAATGGAGCAAATCCAAAATCACATATCAATTGATTCTTAGCCAATTTGATTGAAATCAATTAGATCTGAAGCAGATTGATTGGATATAACAAATCATTGACTGAAGGAGGTGATCAAATCAGATCTAGAGTTGATCTTGAGCATCCTTTATGGGGAATTTCTCCCTCCCTCTCTCCTCCACACGTTTTTGGCTCAACTGGATGAGTTTTGGTGGATTCTTCAGTCAACACGTTGAGGTGTCAGTCATATCAGCCCCCCAATTGACAGTTGCACTCAGTGAGACTTAGATTTGGCTCAGCTAGACACAGATAAGGCATTGATGTACTCTCCTTTAGCTAATTTGATGTGTCTCCTTGGGATTTGTGCCCGCCCTGGGCTGGATGGCCTGTAATTTGTATAAATACTGCTTGAGGATCCATCTTCCAAGCTAGTTAGACCTGGACTGAAGGGCTTGACATTGTAACTATGTACTGATCTTCATTTGTTGAAATAAAGAGAAGATTTGGAGGCTCAATTTTGGAGTACCTTTCATGTGTGGATTGTCATTGTCATGCTGCATTCAAGGTGAAACTGCTATTTTTCCAATTTTTTGCACTTAATTATTGTCTGCCTGAGTGGTTTCTGAAATCATAGGGATAGATCATTGTAATTAATCTTACTTACTTTCTATTTTCTGCATATGTTTGAATGATTTAATACATGTATGTTAAATAAGGTTATTTGCATACTGTATCATCCCTTTCTCATATGTATCTTCAGATTTGATAGTTCTGTTTGCAAGAGTTGTGTTGTAGCTTACATGTTTACCGTGACTGGAAGATCTATGGTTTAGGTTTGATTCCATTGATTTCTATTGGATATTTCTAATATCGTGCCCCTCGGTGCTTCACTACCAATTTTTCTCTGCAGATCTGCTTCAACAACAAGCACCTTTCTTCCCCTATCTCTCCTTTAAAAATTATTAAACTTTCCTCAAATTGGTTACTTTAAAGGTGTCTTATTACTCTGATATATCTCTTTAAGAAAAATACACATATATATAATTAGTAATATCCCTTCCAAATTCTAGATCTTAGTTTTGTTTTGCACATAAAGTTCAATTTCAAGAGATCTAGCTAAAAGTACCTTATTTTCGCAAGCAATTTAGTGAAAATTCATAGCTTGCTGTTAAGGTAATTTCATTTGATGTATGATAAATTTCAATATTCTGCAATATCAGTGTATTTAATTGGATGCACAAACAGCAAGCCAATATCCCAAGGAAAGCTTGCTTTTCTTGGTTCCTTTTTCGCTGGTTTAGCTAGTTTAACTTCATTATTTTTTGAGATACAGTAGGCTGATCCAAAGGTACTCTTAAAGTTGTTTTGGGAATTTTTTATTCTAACATGCTCTCTTTCCTTTAGCAAGTATTACAGAGAATAAAGGAAGCTTTTGTCCAAAGTGGCTTTTGGAGCGCTCAAATCCCCCCAGGGGTCTCCCTTTTGTCACAAAATTCTTAAAATTTTTGTATAACTGTAAGATCTTGGTTTTAGCCTGTATAAGGACCAAGAATAACTGATATATCATTCCTATAATATTGTAACCAATAATAAATAAAATGTCCTTTGGAATAGGCTCTTTCGAGCCCATTCCCCATCCCCCCTGGGAGGATTTGCGTCGGTGTCCTTTTCGTCGCTTTCTGCTTATTTCTTTTTCAAGATAGAATTTATATAAGTTGCAGGATAGTATACTTTATTTATTTATTAATTCCATATTCCATATTGTACATTTCAAAGTAATCATAATACTTACCCCACGATTTCCTGATTGACCCGAAAGGGGAAAGAGATTCATGGTAGGATTAATTAAGAAACCGGAATTGTGTAGTTGTTTTATTTTTCATCATTTGTTTATTAGCAATTATAAAATTAACCCCTCCTCGATTCCCCGATTGAGATCCACTTGGATCAAAAGAGGTTCTTGGAGGCTTTTCTTTTAAACAAGAACATCCAGTTTAAAACTTACTAAAATTGACAAGAATCCAGTGTGTATGCTCTGCACTTGGCTGTGTTTTGTTCAATCAGTCAAGCTGTATCAAAAGCACTTGGGTGACTAGCATAATTAGGACTCACCCTCCCCAATTGACAAACCATCAGGTGAAAATCCAACACCTCGATCAAACCTTTACGGTGGCAAAATACCCAAAGGAAGCGGAAACTTCTGAAAAGTGACCTCGGGGCACCGATCTCTGTCACATCCTAATGGGTGTGTTATGAACAATAGCCCCAGAGACTCCATTTCAGCCCACATATTCCTTGCGGGTAGCCATGAAGGTTTGTTTTGGACATACTCCAAGTACTCTCGGGTATATCTGGAGTCCCCCCTTAGCCTAATTTAATCAATTCATACTTCAATTTTAACTTAAAACATACCAAGATGCAATCGTAAAACATTCACTCCGAGCACATGCAAGCACATTGATCATTTTGATTTGACTCCATTCTAAGGCACTGGTCATTTTTGCTTTATATATATATATATATTGTGTATCAGCTTTGTGCTTTCGTGTGTTTATCTTCGTATCTTGTCATCTTTAATTGTCTATAGTTAAAATATTCAAACTCCTAAATAACTGATGCAATTTAACATCACCACACTAAGAAATCATCTTTAGTAATTTAATAGGGTCTACCGCCCTTGGCTTCGTTAGGAGTTGAGCCTAAACGGAGGAGTCAAGAACAAGGTGACAGCCTTGACTCGAGACTTGCCCCCAAGGACACACCGAGTGGCTTGAAGATTTCTGCCACGTGACCCAGGTGTGTGAAAGGCGGCAACACTTTTTGGCGCCGCTGCCGGGGATAAATCTTTTTATGCCCGAGTACGACTAAGCTTAACCTTTTTCTAAACAACTAAAAAGATAAAAAAATTTGATTGATCTAGTCTTTAAAAAACATAAAACTTAAAACTCGATCCATCTGGCGACTCCACTGTCTAACATCCCTTCAATAATTTCTACCCGAAGAAACCGCTGACAATTATTCAATCCTCTCCCTGATCTTGAAATGTTTATTAGGGAAATATTGAAGAGGCAAACTTCTCATAGAAACCTTGAATATTTAGGAGACCAATCCCTCTCAGATATCCATCACATATTTGTAGAGAGTCATGTTCACCAATCTCAAGAAATGATGGAATTATTCAAACCCCTTGACTTTTCTCAGATAGCAGGTGCTCCCCATGCCATTCCAAAAGATGCTATCAAGAAGCTCCCCATATTTCAGGGCAATAATGCCATCACTGGCAAGTCTCACCTTCGAAAGTTTGAAAAGCACCTAGCCACTTATTGCACTGATGCCGCCCATGACCATGATGATGTCAAAATGAAGCTCTTTGCTTTATCCTTAGAGGATGATGCTGCGGAATGGTATGAAAACCTTGGTGATGATTCATATAAAACCCTTAATGAATTCCTAGCAGGTTTTAAGAAGAAATGGGGGGAAAAGAAAGAACCAAGACATTTGCTTGCTGCCCTTCATAATATAGAGAAGATGGAGAATGAAACCATTGATGAATTTAATACTAAGTTCAGGCGTGTGGTTACGGACCTCCCTAAAGAAATCAAGCCAAGAGATGCCTCCATCCTCATATCTTACATCGAAGCTTTCACTGGGGATTTGAGGTACTAGTTAAGGGATAAATATCCGGTCGATCTAAAAACTGCTCAAGATCTAGCCGAGAAAATAGAAAGGAATATGCAATCTTCAGGCAAATCCAACATTCCAGGTTACACTAGGGGAAATGCTTCGTACAACAAAGAAAAGGGAAAGGCCATTGAATTAGAGGAAAAGGAAAGCTCTAAAGACCCCATGGAAAAGATAACTAGCATGTTTGAAAAAATGATTACTAGTCAGGACCAATTCATGACAAACCAATCTGTGCAAATGAATAAAATCCAAAATAGAATAGTCACATTGGAGAGAAATAGTGGACCTAGGAATTTTCAGCCAAAACAGAATCAGGTGTATCAAAAGAAGTTTCCTTAGCAAGAGCCTAGGATTCCAAACCAGTTAGACTCAACTAACCTAGTAGATGAAGTAATTCCATGGTGTAGACCTTGTGAGCAATTCCACCCAAAAAGCACTTGCTACATAGTAAATCAGGTTATAGAACATGGGATGGCGTAGGTTAGTAATCAGGAAACAACATCAAGCAAGTATGATCATGTGTACATGGTAGGCCACACCTATCCTCTATCAAACCAGCATTGGCAGCAGGCCACGGATTACGGTTTCGAAAAGCAATCACTGTCTAAATAGTACAAGCCTAAGGACGAAACCATTGCAGAATCTTATAGTGAAACTTATGATGAAAATTGTAATATACATGATGGGACTCCTATGTGTTCTCCATATAATGATGACAGTCTGGAAGGTTTACTACCTTGTTACCTTTTCTCCGAAGAAGATGAGTATGAAAATGAGGAGAAGTATAGCTTGGAGCATGATACAAGTGATGAGGAATCCCTTATCCTCGATAAAGATGTTGATGAAGAGTCCTGGACATTCATGGAAAATCCAGTCTGTGACATGAATAAAGAGGAAAATAATGAACCAGAAACTTTTGATGGTTTTGTTTATGGAATATCCCAAGAAGAGAGCATGGACCATGTGGCCTTGGGGAACTTTGATATGAAAAAGGAGCATGCAGTTTATCCACTTGATCAGTCTGAGACATATATCGATATCAGTAGTGAAGACAAAGAGAACTCAATATCGGAACCTGATATCAGCAATGGGGAATCCATCACATTTAACATAGATGAGGGTGATGACTATTGGGATTTTTGTGATTATCTTATTAAGAATCCTATCCATGCTATATCCAGCAAGGGGAGTGTCTGTTTAGAGATTTGTGGAAGTCCAATATACTATACTTCCATAGAGGGAAGCATGAATCTGGAGTACTTGGAAAATCCTAGGATGGAAAAGTAGCATTCAAAACTCTTACATGATCATTCAAAGTCATATCATGCAGAGCCGCACAAGGGTATCAGTAATGAAGACATGGAGAAGCAGTTTTGTGAAAAGACAGATGTGATGCAGTTATTAGAATATCAGTCTCAACTGTCATCTTCACATATAGATTTTCCTCAAGACTTGGAGCCACTTGGGGCTTATACAGTGAAATATCATCTGGTAAGCCTTGATGATCAGTATGATGGTGTAGTCAATCTACCTCATCATTCCAATTTGTACATCAACCCTATCCAGTCATGGATAGAAGCAGCCTGCGTAAGCACTTACCAGTTTGGGAGGAAGTTTGACGACATTTTTCATGCCTATGATCTCCCATCCATCTCGCCCATTCTGAATCCTCACGCAGGTTTGCATTTTCTGAATAAAGTATCCTTACTTTGGCTGGTAACCAAAGACAAGGAAATTTTTTCTTAGTTTTTCATCACATAAGCTAGCATTATGATCTTAGGATCTTTTCACTGAGAGAATAACAAGCACAGTAATAAAACATAAGCACATCACAAGAGACAAGAGACACAAATATTTTTGATCGGGGAAACCATAAATGGAGAAAACCCTGCAACTTCCTCAAAGATAGAATCAACACAAGATGTAAGACCCCAAAACAGTAAGATGCACTCCCGACAGTAGTAGTCTTCTTCTTCTGTCTAGTCCCAGTATTTCCTTCCTCACTAATGTGCCACACTTGAGTGAGTGAGTGATGTGTTGCACAAGTGATAAATAGAGAGGCTCTCACTCTCTATTTATATTCTTTCGTTCACTTGAAGTGCACTCAATCATGTCGGCCTAGCTTACCAATTACTTACTAGAGCCTACATCTCTATGAGTGTATAATAACTCTAGTGCCCCACCACTTGTGGGGACTTTGCCTCCTTCGACCAATAGGAGGGTAACACAATGGTGGGGACTATTTCCCCGACTTACAATGACTCACCTAGGGTCGAATTCACTAGGATATTCTAATTACCCAAGGGCCCCACAACTGTGGGGACTTTAACCCTTTACAAATAGGAGGGTTACCCACAATGACTTGACATGACTTTCTCATTATAGAAACTTCCCGATAGGAACATCGGGGTATGACATGACTCAAATAAATTACAATACATCCCGGAACGAACATCGGGTTACAATAGATAAGAAATACAAGTGAATACATTCCGAAGTTACAATTTCATCAACACTCCCTCTTAACTAGGAAGGTATTCGCTCGACACAATTTATCAGCACAAGTCTTGTTCTCTGTATCATCTCGGTCATCGTCAAGTCCTCGTCATCTTTAATTCATCTTCATATTCAAGTCATCTTCGTCTATAATTCATATTCATCTGTAAGTCATCTTCACTGGATCTGGATCATCTCTCGATCTGGATCATCATGGAGCATCATCACTGGATCTGGATCATCACTTGATCTGGATCAACATCACTGGACTGGATCTGGATCATCACTCGATCTGGATCTCTCAGAGTCATCATAACTAGATCTAGATCATAGCTCGATCTGGATCTCGCCTGGTCATCATCATGTGTGTACTATCTCGTCATAGGAAGTTCTACATAGCCAACCCTTTTTCATGCTGGTTGTAGACCTAGCCACCAGGTAGGTCTTCACCCAGCACTTACATCTGACCTTCTTGTCAAAAAGGCATGCCCAACACTTACATCTGACCTACTCATTAGAAAGGCATGCCCAACACTCACATCTGATCATGTAGTAAACTACAATCACATCAGAAAGGCCCAACACTCACATTCACCAGCATGATAGGACATCACATCACTAACATCTGTGAAAAGGCTCAGCACTTACATCCATCCAGACAAGAACACATCCTATCACAGTCATGGAAGGGCTTGCACTCACATTTGACCTAGTAGGAACTAAATCCTACACCCTCATCAGAATGGACCCCAGTCCCTGACTAAGCTACCTGGTAACAGACCAGGTGCCTCCACTCTCCCTGAGAGTGGTAGTTGCCCTTACATCTGTCCTACTCAACAGAATGGCGTGCACTCACATCTGACCTAGTAGGAACTGAATCCTACACCCTCATGAGAATGGCCCCCAGTCCCTGACTGAGCTACCTGGTAACGGACCAGGTGCCTCCACTCTCCCTGAGAGTGGCACTTGCCCTTACATCCGACCTGCTCGTCGGAATGGCCAACACTCACATCTGACATGGAAGGAACTAAATCCTTTAGCCATGAATAGAATGGTTCAACCCTTACATCTGACCATGGAAGGAACCAATCCTCTCACCATGTCAGAATGGCTCTCTCAGTCCTTGACTGAGTGTTCCTGGTAACTGACCAGGTGCCTTCATTCCCAAAATGGCAGTCAACACTCATATCTGACATGGAAGGAACCAAATCCTCTCACCATGACAGAATGGCTCAGCCCTTACATTTGACCATGGAAGGAACCAATCCTCTCACCATGTCAAAATGGCTATGGGTCTCATCACTTTCTCTTGGAGGGAACCTCAATCTGGAGAACACCAAGTCTCTCTATAAAGTACTCAAACTTCATCCTAGCCAATGGCTTCGTTAATACATCAGCTATCTGTTCCTCCGTCGCAACATACTGGAGCTTCACTGCTCCTCTCTGCACCATATCCCTGATATAGTGATACTTGATCTCGATATGCTTCGACTTGTCATGGAACACTGGATACTCTGACATCTTCATGCAACTCTGGTTGTCACAATGTATACAAGTAGCATCCAATTGGAGATCAAATATATCAAACAGTAGCTTCCACAGCCATACTGCCTCACAACTAGCTGAACAAGTTGTGACATACTCTGCTTCAGCTATACTCAGTGCCACACAGGATTGCTTCCTGCTAAACCAAGAGATCACACCTGATCCCATACTAAAGCAACACCTTGAAGTGCTCTTCGTATCGATGGCACTGCCTGCCCAATCTGAATCAACATAACCCTCCAGGCTAATCTTTTGATTCGCATCATACTTGATCCCATAATCAACTATACCCCTGCATGCTTTGCAACCATCAGGTGAACATGTCTCAATGTGTTCACAATAAAGCAAATATTTGGTCTCAGGTACATCAAGGACCCAATCATCTGACGATACATCGTAGCATCAACCGTCTCTGATGAAGCATCACTTAATAGCTTCATGTTCGATGCCATAGGTGTGGTCATGCAGTCCATCATCTTAAACCTCTTCAGGATCTCTATTGCATACTTCCCTTGTCCAAGGCAGATTCCATCTACACTCTGCCACACCTCCATGCCTAGAACAATAGTGCATCGACACATAACAGGAACATCACTGGTCTTCTGCCTTCAACCTTGAAGCAAAGGTTGGAATCCACTTTACTCTCAGTAAAGCCTAGATTCATCACTAATCTTCCCATCCTGTCGTACCATGTCGAACCTTAGATCTTCTATAGTCACTCCCTCTGAAGCGGGGCATCATACTCCCTCTGTCTTCTATACTCTATGCACTGAAAAACATTTTGTACCGGAGTGACAAGTAACTTCCTATGCTACTAATATTCTATGTGACCATCTAGTATCATTGGATACCAAGATCCTCTATTTTGAACTTTTCCAAAAGTTATTCTCACATCCATCTGTGAGCTTGTCATCCTTTATCAACCTTGTAGCAATGGTTAAGATATTCATCAAGCTCATCATGTATGTGTTATCCCATGGGTGTTTTCTGAACTCGTACAAGGCCTTCTTTAATTTGCACACATGATTATACATGTCATGTGACTTCACTTCTAGTGGTTGTAAATGTTTCTTCATAGTCTATGCCTTCTTTTTGTGAGAAGCCTCATGCTACGAATCTTGCTTTGTATCCCATGATGTTTCCATATACTACATGATGGATCTACGAACTTCCCTTCAGGTCTCGATACTGCGCCCTGACATCATTCTTCTTCAACTGGTCTTCTTGGTTACTTCTTCATAGTTGGAATATTCTGCATCAATGATGTCGCTGCATTCATCATATTATTCTTCATCTTGAACTTTCGTCACTTGTTCTTCGGAACAAGTTTCATCCTTCTTTCCTTGCAGGCAATTATGTATGCGATCTTTCCTATAAGTCAAATGCATTTGTATGGTTAGAACATTTCATAAGGAATATTTATACTAGCAAGTTCTTATGCATAAATATATAATCATGCAACTACTTTATCCAATACAACATTCATCCATATCTCACTGAAACTTTCTAGATGCCTTCCATCTCTACCAGGACATCATTGAGATTGTGCACTAATCCAATATGTCAGCAAAGAGGTTTCATTCTAGATAAGTAGCAATGGAGAATTTGTATAGCACCATGAGCTACTTACCCATCACATGCATATTAGTAGTATACTATCGTTAATGCAAAGATCCTATCATGCATGATACATCAACTGAATATAAATAAATGCATAACAAAACAATATCATGAAATGGCAATTGAATACTTATCTTTATTTGTTTCGTGGGTAGACTCCTTCTTGAGTCTTCAGCTTCATCATCTTCTTCATTCATAATAGCATCGTTTCTTATCCAAAAGCTAAGGTGGATAAGAAGTTATTCAAGAGTTGAGTTCTTCATATTCCTCATTGCTTGAGGGATCTTCTTTGGATGGTAAGAGCTTGATCTTCAGTTGCTTCCATCGAGCTTCTTCTTCTTCCCAAAGTCTGCTGAAAGTAAACACATTCCTTGAATGAATGAATTCTATGATCCTGGGAGACCATTCAAGGTGGCCATCACCACTTCTGCATTCTTCACTTCTTCTTTTACCGCTTCAAGTTGTTCTGGATTTGAGAGACTCTTATGACTACATGGTATTTGTATTCTGGATCTTCACATTCTTCTTTTACCATTACAGGTTGTTCTTTGATTTGAGAGACCCTTGTAAAGTATGACTGGATGGTCTCTACATTCTGGATCTTCACATTCTTCAACCAGTTTCTGAAGGTCATATTCTGATTTCTTGTTCTTCCCTTCAAATAGCTTGGTTAAAACATCTTCGGTCTCTTTAGGGAGACACTTGTAATACAAATTGATCCGTGACTGAATCAATCATGATCTTCTTAGCCTTGACCAAGTTCTTCTTGTGTAAGGCTTCTAGCCTCATCTCCCTCTGGAACTGGAACCTCTATACTCATGTAGGTGTCCAATCCATTTTCTTCAGAGAGATCAAATACTCTTATGCTTGAAAGTTGTGAACTTTACCAAGCTTATCATCAAGCTGATGTGATAGATTACTTTGAAATGAGATCCTCAAATGAAAATAGCAAAGGATTAGATCTTACCGATTCGAGGTGTCCGTCTTGGTTCCGGAGCTGGCTGATCTAGGGTTTGTCACAGAAACCCTAATTTTAAAAACTTGGAATATTTTAGATCTGATTGGATAAAAATATATATCTATTCAAATGGAGTTGTCCAATGTACTCCTTTTCTGAAAGCAGTGGAGGGAAGCTCCCGGAACAGGAAGCCCTAATTTTCCAATTTCTTCTGCAGAAATGCCTGTTACTGTTTCTGTGATATCTCTGAAATTAATGATCCTCTATATCTAAAATTTCTCACTGATGTAACCTCACATGTCCCTGATATAAAACCACACGTTTCATCAGAATTTGTTTCACAATTTGGGATTTATGATCATTTTCCCAAGGTGACATGTTACAGGACTGTTCAGAACAATGAAGTTGTACGGAATGCCACGTGTCACTGGTTCATCTTCTGAGTCTGAAATTTGGACCACCAAAATTAAAGTCCGTGTCCTTTATGGAACATCTTTAGGAATTCCATTTGGACCTCTATGGCCAAAGATATTGCAGATATCCCCAGATGTCTTGTTTAGGGATGAATTCTAGAAGAGGCTGGAACCCTAACTTGGAGGGATCATATATCCCAGAATATAGCGAATAGGAGGCGGATTTTTGGACACAGGGCTCATCAGGATTTTATCTTCAGTCCCTACAATTTTCCACTTTTGATATTTCATCAATCTCAGAATATAGCGAATGTACCAAAACTTAGCAGTTTTAGTATTTAGGGTTTCTCTAGCTCGGGGTCAAACTAGGGTTTGACTTTCCTGGAGTTTCACCGAACCAAATTTTTTGATCCAGGTATCTAATATTCAGTTTTGATGAGGAGAAAAATCCTATGCTGGTATCACTCAAAAATTCATCTTCTATAGAAAGCCCTAATTTCCACATTGAAAACTGAAAATGCTCAAAATCGAATTCTGCTTCGACAGAAAGATGCACCCTTCAATGGAGAGTCATCCTAGCATACTTTTGCTGATGGATTGTGGAGAGAGACCCAAAAAGTAAGAAGCCCCAGCTTCTGTAGCTGCACAATGCCTTCTTCTCAGGTTAGCTCTGATACCATGTTATTTTTTCATCACATAAGCTAGCATTATGATCTTAGGATCTTTTCAATGAGAGAATAACAAGCACAGCAATAAAACATAAGCACATCACAAGAGACAAGAGACACAAAGAGTTTTGATTGGGGAAACCATAAATGGAGAAAACCCTGCAAATTCCTCAAAGATAGAATTAGCATAAGATGTAAGACCCAAAAACAGTAAGATGCAATCCCGACAGCAGTAGTCTTCTTCTTCTGTCTAGTCCCAGTATTTCCTTCCTCACTAATGCGCCACACTTGAGTGAGTGAGTGATGTGTTGCACAAGTGATAAATAGAGAGGCTCTCACTCTTTATTTATGTTCTTCCGTTTACTTGAAGTGCACTCAATCATGTCTTCCTAGCTTACCAATTACTTACTAGAGCCTACATCTCTATGAGTGTATAATAACTCTAGTGCCCCACCACTTGTGGGGACTTTGCCTCCTCCGATCAATAGGAGGGTAACACAATGGTGGGGACTATTTCCTTGACCTACAATGACTCACCTAGGGTTGAATTCACTAGGATAGTCTAATAACCCAAGGGACCCACAATTGTGGGGACTTTAACCCTTTACAAATAGGAGGGTTACCCACAATGACTTGACATGACTTTCTCATTATAGAAACTTCCCGATAGGAACATAGGGGTATGACATGACTCAAATACATTACAATACATCCCGGAATGAACATCGGGTTACAACAGATAAGAAATACAAGTGAATACATTCTGAAGTTACAATTTCATCAACAAATCCCAGTATGGAAAAGTAGCATTCAAAACTCTTATATGATCATTCAAAGTCATATCATGCAGAGCCGCACAAGGGTATCAGTAATGAAGACATGGAGAAGCAGTTTTGTGAAACGACAGATGTGATGCAGTTATTAGAATATCAGTCTCAACTGTCATCTTCACATATAGAGTTTCCTCATGACTTGGAGCCACTTGGGGCTTATACAGTGAATTATCATCCGGTAAGCCTTGATGATTAGTATGATGGTGTAGTCAATCTACCTCATCATTCCAATTTGTACATCAACCCTATCCAATCATGGATAGAAGCAACCTACGTAAGAACTTACCAGTTTGGGAGGAAGTTTGACGACATTTTTCATGCCTATGATCTCCCATCCATCCCGCCCATTCTGAATCCTCACGTAGGTTTGCATTTTCTGAATAAAGTATCCTTACTTTGGCTGGTAACCAAAGACAAGGAAATTTTTTCTTATGTCAATAAAATTCTTAGGTGGTTACATTGGATTTCTGATTACACTTAACCCTTTTTATATCATCCTTAGAGTAGGAAAATAAGCTCCTTGAAAAAGAGCATTTGATTTCTGCATTTCTATTTTTAGCTATAATAAAACTTTGCTTCTTTTTAGTTAGTTACATTTATTTTGTTTAAATAAATCAGCTTAATGGTTCATTCGGTTTTTTATAAAACTTGTGCTACTAAGGTTTCTTCTTGTCAAGTTGAGATGTTTTTACAGGGTATAGACCAAAGATTCTGATGTTCTCGTATCCTCTCCTTGCCTTAAAGACCAGATCGAGCACACGTCCCATAGTTGGAGCCAGAATGTTACCACCTAAGTTGTACTTAGTGGTTTTTATCAAGTGAGCCCAGTGAATCGGACAGGGTTGACTTGTTCGGACTTCAAAAAGACCTTTGGAAGTACTTTTGGGAAGTGCTTGATGTACCATATCACATGTTCATACCCCATGGTGGAATTGTAATAAATTTTATAGCATGATAATGTCTATAAAATACTCGATCTCTTAGACTTTATTTGTCAATCCGATCAGCCCCCTTGGTTATTATTGGTTGTTGAACAAATGACTGATAATTTCTGAGTTTTTCACTCCATACCTCCAAAGTTGGGGTGGTCAGCTTGGCATTTAGGCCTATTGAGGTTATTAGAGTCTATGTGTCAATGTATAAATATGCTAGACATCATTTTCGAGTCATATGAACATGTCTAGGTCCCCCTAGGTGTTTTTCAATTTTTCAATTTTTCAGTTTTTTCAGTGTTTTTTTTTTAATCTTAATTTTTCCAAAACTTAGGATATTTTTTAATAGTTTAATTGGAAAAATTGATTTTGTAATAAAAGTGGGCCAAATAATCGGTTTCAGTCATGTAGGTGCTCATTTTCAAGCTAAGAGCACCATGTAAACCCATGGACCCACTTTTTCCTAGTTTTGAGTGATTTTCCATCACTCAGGTCAGAAATCCCCAAAATCAATTATTGATGATTTTAATTAATAAATTGATTAATAATGGAGCAAATCCAAAATCACAGATCAGTGGATTCTTTGCCGATTTGATTGAAATAAGTTAGATCTGAAGCAGATTGACTAGATCTGACAAATCCTTAACTGAAGGAGGTGATCAAATCAGATCCAGAGTTGATTTTGAGCATCCTTTATGGGGAATTTCGCTTTCCCTCTCTCCTCCACACGTTTTTGGATCAACTGGATGAGTTTTGGTGGATTCTTTAGTCAACAGGTTGAGGTGTTAGTCAGATCAGCCCCCCGATTGACAGTTGCACTCAGTGAGACTTAGATCTAGCTCAGATGGACATAGATCAGGCATTGATGTACTCTCCTTCAGCTGATTTGATGTGTCTCATTGGGATTTGCGCCCCCCCTAGGATGGATGGCCTGTAATTTGTATAAATCCTGCTTGATGCTCCCTCTTCCAAGCTAGTTAGAGCTGGACTGAAGGGCTTGTCATTGTAAATGTGTACTGATCTTCATTTGTTGAAATAAAGAGAAGATTTGGAGGCTCAATTGTGGAGTACCTTTCATGTGTGGATTGTCATTGTCATGCTGCATTCGAGGTGAAACTGCTATTTTTCCAATTTTTTGCACTTAATTATTGTCTGCCTGAGTGGTTTCTAAAATCATAGGGATAGATCATTGTAAGTAAGCTTACTTACTTTCTATTTTCTGCATATGTTTGAATGAGTTAATACCTGTATGTTAAATAAGGTTATTTGCATACTGTATCATCCCTTTCTCATATGTATCTTCAAATTTGATAGTTCTGTTTGCAGGAGTTGTGTTGTAGCTTACAGGTTTACCGTGCCTGGAATATCTATAGTTCAGGTTTGATTCCATTGATTTCCAGTGGATATTGCTAATATCATGCCCCTCGGTGCTTCACTACCAAGTTTTCTTTGCAGATCTGCTTCAACAACAAGCACCTTTCTTCCCCTTTCTCTCCTTTAAAAATGATTAAACTTTCCTCAAATTGGTTACTTTAAAGGTGTCTTATTACTCTGATCTATCTATTTAAGAAAAATACACATAGATATAATTAGTAATATCCCTTCCAAATTCTATATCTTAGTTTTGTTTTGCACATAAAGTTCAATTTCAAGAGATCTAGCTAAAAGTACCTTATTTTCGCAAGCAATTTAGTGAAAATTCATAGCTTGCTGTTAAGGTAATTTCATTTGCTGTATGATAAATTTCAATATTCTGAAATATCAGTGCATTTAATTGTCTGCACAAACAGCAAGCCAAGATCCCAAGGAAAGCTTGCTTTCCTTGGTTCCTTTTTCGTCGGTTTAGCTAGTTTAACTTCATTATTTTTTGAGATACAGTAGGCTGATCCAAAGGTACTCTTAAAGTGATTTTGGGCATTTGTTTTTATAACATGATATATATAATTTATCAGGTCTGACAGAGAATAAAGGAAGCTTCTATCCAAAGTGGCTTTTGGAGCGCTCAAATCCCCCCAGGGGTCTCCCTTTTGTCACAAAATTCTTAAAAATTTTGTATAACTGTAAGATATTGGTTTCATCCTATATAAGGACCAAGAAGAACTGATATATCAGTCCTATGATATTGTAACCAATAATAAATAAAATTTCCTTTGGAATAGGCTCTTTCGAGCCCATTCCCCATCCCCCCTGGGGGGATTTGCGTCGGTGTCCTTTTCGTCGCTTTCTGCTTATTTATTTTTCAAGATAGCATTGATCTAAGTTGCAGGATAGTATACTTGATTTATTTATTAATTCCATATTCCATATTGTACATTTCAAATTAATCATAATACTTACCCCACGATTTCCCGATTGACCCGAAAGGGGAAAGAGATTCGTGGTAGGATTAATTAAGAAACCAGAATTGTGTAGTTGTTTTATTTTTCATCATTTGTTTATTAGAAATTATAAAACTATCCCCTCCTTTATTTCCCGATTGAAATCCACTTGGATCGAAAGAGGTTCTTGGAGGCTTTTCTTTTAAACAAGAACATCCAGTTTAAAACTTACTAAAATCGCCAAGACTCCAGTGTGGATGCTCTGCACTTGGCTGCAGTTCGTTTGATCAGTCAAGCTGTATCAAAAGCACTTGGGTGAATAGCATAATTAGGACTCACCCTCCCCAATTGACAAACCATCAGGTGAAAATCCAACACCTCGATCAAACCTTTATGGTGGCAAAATACCCAAAGGAAGCGGGAACTTCTGAAAAGTGACCTTGGGGCGCTGATATCTGTCACACCCTAATGGGTGCATTACGAACAATAGCCCCAGAGACTCCATTTCAGCCCATATATTCCTTGCGGGTAGCTGTAAATTTTTAGTTTTGGACATACTCCAAGTAATCTCGGGTATATCTGGAGTCCCCCCTTTGCCTAATTTAATCAACTCATACTTCACATTTAACTTAAAACATACCAAGATGCAATCACAAAACATTCACTCCAAGCACATGCAAGCACATTGATCTCATTGATTTGACTCCATTTTAAGGCACTGGTCATTTTTGCTTCATATATATATTGTGTATCAGCTTTGTGCTTTCGTGTGTTTATCTTCGTATCTTGTCATCTTTAATTGTCTATAGTTAAAATATTCAAACTCCTAAATAAATGATGCAGTTTAACATCACCACACTAAGAAATCATCTTTAGTAATTTAATAGGGTCTATCCCCCTTGGCTTCGTTAGGAGTTGAGCCTAAATGGAGGAGTCAAGAACAAGGTGACAGCCTTGACTCGAGACTTTCCCCCAAGGACACACCGAGTGGCTTGAATATTTCTGCCATGTGACCCAGGTGTGTGAAAGGTGGCAATAGTATCAAAGGAGAGTCAACAATCATCAAAATTCTCCCAGCAACCCTCCAACTTCCTCTATAAGGCAAAACTAAGGGCATATGCGATTGTTCGTAGTAAGCCCGCATGTGTACGCAGAAATAGTAGTGAAACCCGCGTATATAAGCGACTGTGAGTTCAAAACTCGCATACATGAAGAAAGGTGCATGAAAATAAAGGCAAACAGAGAAGTTGAGACAAATTTCACACCAATCAGACGCTACCAGGAAAACATGCCCCCCAGACCCGACATAGAAACAAGAGAAAAAGAGCAATTCAAAGTCATTGAATGCCGATAGAAAACCCCCAAAGGAAAACTACTAGGAAATCCCCAGTGGAGTCGCCAATTCTATTATGGAGAGAAATTCCTATGGCTTGGGGTACCACAACAGACAGCTTGACTCCAGAAATCAATCCTTCCCAATATGCAATAGAAATTAAATATCTAACACTAAAGAATCAGACCTGGTACCTTATTCTGGACGGTTGAAGTAGATCCCCGTCGAGCTTTCTAACTTCAGCTTGAATTGATAAATCAATTCCTCAACAACAAGTAAATAAGACAAGCATACTATATATATTGGTGTTAGATCTATTCTAGCATATATAATCAACAATGTATAAGCATTTGAAATCATCCATGGATAAAATATTCATTTAAACATACATTATTGGACAGGAAAAGATATTTCTATAAATATAAAATTAGATATTACAATGGATACAACCTTTGTCGGCACGTCTACGAATTGGATAAATTGAATCCCCCACTTGGGCCTCCACCACCTCAATCCTCCATCTCTCGATAGCAAGCTCACAAGAAAAAGGAAAGCTTGGGAAGAACACAAAAGTGCTCCAAGGGATGCAGACTCAAGCAAAAGTTCTGGCAACAATGGACTATAGTTTCTTTGCTCTCAATTCTCTCTTATGTCTTTAAAGTACCAAAGAGTTCCTTATATAGGGGTAATGAAAGGTTGAATCCGAGCGATCTCAAGGAATAGGGAAGGCTAGGAGTTAAGTGAGTCAGATCCATGTCAAGGAAAACTCCAAAAGTATTTGGATTATGCACACATCCCGATGTACACAGTTTTAGGGGTCAAATCCACGTATATATGTGATTATAGGTTTAAAAGTCATGTGTATTAATTTTCACATGTTTTTAGGGATGGTCAAGGAAACATCAAAGGAAAAAAAATGGTCCAAGGGGTATAAGGAGTCTACAGAGGGACATGGGAATTCCATACAAGTGTGATTCATTTGGAGTGGTAAAATCAGCTATAACAAGGAGTAGTAATTTCAGGCATACCGCAAAAACAGTAACATTCATTTTTGTAGAAGAAATTGGAAAACTAGGGCTTCCTGTTCTGGGAGATTTCCTCCACTGTTTTCAGAAAAGGAGTACATTGGACAGGTCAAATTGAAGAGATATGTATTTCTATCCAATCAGATATTAAAGATTCCAAGTTTTGAAAATTAGGGTTTCTCTGACAAACCCTAGATCAGCAGGCTCCAGAACCAGGACAAACACCTCAAATCGGTAAGATCTAATCTTTTGCTATTTTCATTTGAGGTTCTCATGTCAAAGTGATCTATCACATCAGCTTGATGATAATATTGGTGAATTTGACAACTTCCAAGCATGGAGGTATATGATCTCTCTGAATAAAATGAATTGGACACCTACACAAGTAGAGAGGTCCCAGTTCTAGAGGGAGATAAGGCTAAAAGCCTTACATGATAAGATCATTGTTGATTCAATCACGGATCAACTTGTACCACAAATTTCTTCCCTAAAGACACCAAATATGTTTGATTCCTTGACCAAGCTATTTGAAGGGAAGAACATAAATCAGAATATGACCTTAAGAAACCAGTTGAAGAATGTGAAGATCCAGAATGCAGAGACCATACAGTCATACTTTACAAGGGTCTCTCAAATCAAAGAACTACTTGTAATAGTAGAAGAAGAAGTGGATAATGCAGAAGTGGTGATAGCCACCTTAAATGGCCTCCTAGGATCATGGATTCATCCATTTGAGGAATATGTACCAAAAGGAAGTGATTACTTTTAGCAAACTCTGAGAAGAAGCTCGACTAATAATAAGAGAAGAGAAGATGGGAGCAACTAAAGATCAAGCTGTCACCATCCAAAGAAGATACCTTAAATGATGAGGAATATGAAGAACTCAACTCTTGAAGAACCTCTTATCCATATTAGCATTTGGATAAGAAAATATTCTATTATGAATGAAGAAGACGATGAAGCTGAAGTCTCAAAAAGGAGTCTACCCACGAAACAAATAAAGATAAGTATTCAATTGCCATTTCATGATATTGTTTTGTTACACATTTGTTTATATTATGCATGATAGAATGTTTGCATTAATGACAATATACTACTAATATGCATGTGATGGGTAAGTAGCTCATGGTGCTATACAACTCTCCATTGCTACTTATCTAGAATGAAACCTCTTTGCTGACATATTGGATTAGTGCACAATCTCAATGTTGTCTTGGTAGAGATGGAAGGCATCTAGAAAAGTTTCCGTGACATATGGATGAATGTTGTATTGGCTAAAGTAGTTGCATGATCATATATTTATGCATAAGAACTTGCCAGTATGAATATTCCTTATGAAAATTTTCTAACCATACAAATGCATTTGACTTGTAGGAAATATCGCATACATAATCTCCTACAAGAAAAGAAGAATGAGACTTGTTTCAAAGAGCAAGTGACGACAGTTCAAGAAGATTTATGTCTAGGATGCAGTATCGATACATGAAATAAAGTTCATAGTTCCATCATGTAGTAGATGGAAAGATCATGGGATACAAGGAAAGATTCATAGCACGAGGCTTCTTACGAAAAGAAGGCATAGACTACGAAGAGACATTTGGAGCCAGTGGGAGTTGAAACACATACATGATGAGCTTGATGAAGATCTTAACCTTTGCTACAAGTTTGAAGATGAAATCCTATAGAGGATGACAAGCTCACAGATGGGTGTGAGAAGAACTTTTGAAAAATTTCAAGATAGAGGATCTAGGTATCCAATGATCCTAGATGGATACATAGAATATTAGTAGCAGAGGAAGCTACTTGTCACTCCAGTACAGAATGTTTCAGTGCATAGAGTACGGAAGACAAAGGGAGTATGATACTTCAGAGGGAATGACTACAAAAGATTCTAAGTTTCGACATGGTACAACAGGATGGATAGATTACCTGATGAATCTAGGCTTTACTGAGAGTAAATTGGATTCCAAGCTTTGATTCAAGGTTGAAGGTGGAAGACCAGTGATGCTCTTGTTATGTGTCGATGCACTACATTCTAGGTATGGAGATGTGGACAAGGGAAGTATACAGTAGAGATCCTGAATAGGTTCAGGATGATGGACTACATGACCACACATATGGCATCGAACCTGAAGCTATTGGTTGTTGCTTCATCAGAGTTGGTTGATGCCATGATGTATCATCAGATGATTTGTTAATTGATGTACATGATGGATACAAGACCCGATATTTGCTTTGCTATGAACACATTGAGACATGTTCACTTGAAGGTTGCAAAGGGTACAATTGATTATGGGCTCAAGTATGAGGTGAATAAAAATATTAACCTGGAAGGTTATGTTGATTCAGATTGGGCAGACAGTGCACTTTAGGGTGTTGCTTCAGTATGGGATCAAGTGTGATCTCTTGGTTTAGTAGGAAGCAGTCCTGTGTGGAACTGAGTATAGCTAAAGCAGAGTATGTCACATCTTGTTCAGCTAGTTGTAAGCCAGTTTGATTCATTTGATCTCTAGATGGATTCTACTTATATACATTGTGACAACCAAAGTTGCGTGAAGTTGTCAGAGAATGCAGTGTTCCATGACAAGTTGAAGCATATCGATACCAAGTATCACTATATCAGGGATATGGTGCAGAGGGGAGCAGTGAAGCTCCAGTATGTTGTGACAGAGGAGCAGATAGTTGATGTGTTGATGAAGCCATTATCTAGGGTGAAGTTTGAGTACTTTAGGGATAAGCTTGGTCTTCTCTAGATCGAGGTTTCCTCCAAAGAAAAATGATGAGACCCAAAGCCATTCTGACATGGTGAGAGGATTGGTTCCTTCCATGGTCAGATGTAAGGGCTGAGCAATTCTGTCATGGTGAGGATTGCTTTCTTCCATGTCAGATATGAGTGCTGAGCCATTCTAATGTGACTGTAGGATTGGTTCCTACATGATCAGAAGTAAGTGTTGAATGCCATTCTTGGAATGGTGGTACCTGGTCAGTTACCAAGAATACTCAGTCTAGGATTGAGGGCATTTCTGATACAACTGTAAGATGTAGTCTTACATGATCAAATGTGAGTGCATGGCCATTCTAATGTGATTGAGGGATTGGTTCCCACTTGATTAGATATAAGGGTTGTTTCCATTCTTGGAATGGAGGCACCTGGTCAGTTACTAGGTAGCTGAGTCTGGGACTGGGGGCCATTCTAATATGACTGTAGGATTGGTTCCTACTTGATCACATGTGAGTGCAATCCCTTTTGAACATGCATTTTGGATTGGTTCCTCGCATGTGTCGAATGTAAGTGCAGAGCCCTTTCAAACATGCATGTTGGATTGGTTCCTCACATGTGTCGGGTGTAAGTGCAAAGCCCTTTCGAACATGCATGTTGGATTGGTTCCTTGCATTTGTTGGATGTAAGTGCAGATCCCTTTTGAACATGTATGTTGGATTGGTTCCTCGCATGTGTCAAATATAAGTGTTGATCCTTTTTTGAACATGTATGTTGGATTGGTTCTTTGCATGTGTCAAATGTGAGTGCTAGGCATTTCTAATAGGGTTGTGGGATTTGTTCCCACATGGTCAGATGTGAGTGCTAGGCATGCCTTTTTTATATGATTATAGGGTTGGTTCCTACATGATCAGATATAAGTGTTGGGCAGGCCATTCTGACTTAGTGTCAAATATAAGCACTAAAGAAGACCTACATGGAGGCTAGGCCTACAACCAGCATGAAAAAGGGTTGGATCTGTAGAACTTCCTTTGACAAGAAGAATCAAGAGATATCACCTGTGATGATGATCCAGCAGAGATGTTCCAAACTAGAGATGATCTATATCTAATGATGGTGTTCCAGTCATGATGATCCAGATCCAGTGATGATGATCCAGATCGAGTGATGATCCAGATCCAAATGAAGATGACTTGAAGATAAAGATGACTTGAAGATGAATATGACTTGAAGATGAAGATGACAAGAACTCAATGATGATCCAGATGATACAGAGAAGAAGACTTGTGATGATAAATTGTGTTGCGAGAATACCTTCCTAGTTAAGAGGGAGTGTTGATGTAATTGTAACATCGGAATGTATTCATCTGTATATATTATGTATTGTACCCCGATGTTTATTTCAGGATGTGTCTGTAATGTAATTGAGTCATGTCATACCTCGATGTTTATTCTTGGAAGTTTTTATAATGTAAACAAGTCATGTCAAGTCACTGTGGGTAACCCTCCTATTGATCAAGGGTTAAATTCCCCGCAGTTGTGGGGCCCTAGGGTTATTAGACTATCCTAGATAAGTCAAACCTAGGTGATTCATTGTAAGTTGGGGCAATAGTCCCCACCATTGTGTTAAGGATAACCCTCCTTATTGGTCAGAGGAGTCAAAGTCCCCACAAGTTTTTGGGCACTAGGGTTATTAGGCACTCCTAGAGATGTCGGCTCTAGTAAGTAATTCTTAAGTGAGGCCGACATGTTGGAATGGGTTTCAAGTGAACGAAAGAATAAAATAGAGAGTGTCCCTCTCCATTTATCACACACACACTCACTCATTAGGGCGCATGAGTGAGAGGAAAAGTTGATGGGACAAGAGAAAGACTACTGCTATCGGGAGATCATCTTTATGTTTTCAGGTTTTAATTTTGGTGCTGATTCTATCTATGAGGAAGTTGCAGGGTTTTCTCATTTATGGTTTACTCGAGGAAAATTCTTGTGTCTCTTGTCTCTTATGTTTTATTGTTCTGCATGTTATTCTCTCAGTTAAAATATCATAAGATCATAATGCTAGCCTGAATGATAAAATTCTAACAGATGGTTCTCTCGACTCAATATTATTTTCCTCGAGCAATTTCAAACATGGATTTTGAATAACCTTCTTTCCTTCCAAAACTTTGCTTCAAACCTTAGATGCAATTTGAGTCATGGCACTAATGTACTACAATTATGTGTTTCCAAAAGTAAAGATATGTGGATCTTTGAACATTGATATATCCTGTGACATCACCCCTAACACCAAAAGGATTAATAAAATACATAAAAACAAAATTTGCACAAATAATATTTAACTCCATCTTTTGGAAACCTTTCCTGAACTTTTAGCGCTTTTTGCTTATGTATAAGTCTTAGAAGTTGGTACCGAGTTGTCAAACTTGAATATTCAAGATTCCAAGAAAGTTTCAAAGAGGAACCACCATTCTTGTTGCTTCTCTACTCTTATTACAATCACCTTCTCAAGTGGTGACTCAATATCCCCTACTTCTTGTTTCCCTCATAATGGAAACCAAGCAATACCTGGATCCCATTGCTTGTATTGCACCCTTCCAAACATCATGAGTACAAAATATAGATCATTAAAGTACATAACTACATCATAAAATTGTATATCAAGAAGGTACCTCATCAAAGTATCAAGAAAGTGCTTGTACATCCAAGTAAGTAGATCATCATGTGTACCATACACACAAGCATCAAGTATTATATCAAATATTATCCAATGACATAGGTGATGATCCCATGTTTTATAATGCTACTCCAAAAGAATGTAAGATGCATCAAAATAATAATCAGCCATGTGTTCTTTCATCCAAGAAGTGAATGAAGAACCTCCACAAAAATCTGAACCAAATAAGGAACAAAGAAGGAATGAAGACTTCAAGTGGCTCAGAGTAGTCTCATCAATACACCCATGAATATGTATATCATCACAATGTAACAAAGGATTCTACTGCAAATGCAAGAATATGGCACTATAGTCATGTTATAATCAATAGGAGAGATAGGAATCCCATACTCCTCATGTGGCACCATAAAAAAGAATCCTTTCACCCATACTTCATTAGGATGAAACTAGTGGAAAATAAGATATTAGTGACCAAAATACGCATATCAATGACCACTTTTGGTCTAGCGATCGTTGGTGGCTAATTTACGGTCTTTTATTATGCGACCAAAATTGGTTATTTTTATTTTGGTCATTTATAGCTTGTCAGTTAGTCATTAATTTGGTCATATATTTGGTCATTAATTTGGTCATATATTTGAATCAATGACCAAATATATGACCATATTTATGACCAAATTAATGACCACATGACAAACTAGAATATGACCGAATTTGGTCGTGTAATAAAAGACCGTAAATTAACCACCAAATCAGTTTTTGGTCATTGATATGCGAATTTTGGTTAGTTTTTTGGTCATTTATATCTCATTGTTTGGTCATTTTATATGCGAATTTGGTTCATTAATCTCATTTATCGGTCACTAATTTAGTCATTTTTAGTCGTTTTATGTGTGGTTATTATATTTTAGTAGTTTTAATGGTGTCCATTATTAATCAATATAAATTTGTAATATGATATTATGTTTAAATTAAAAAAAATAATCATATCATTATTTATCATCATCTAGTACACATGTGAATTATGCAATGTCACAGTAATTAGTTAATTACAACACTTATAAATAATATAAAGTACAACCACATAAGTTTTAAACCGCACAAATTATATTATATGAAATGTCAAGTATTACAATAAATATGAGTTTTCTCAAAACTATCTCCATATAACTTTACATGAAAAGCATCTAGTACATCGATGACTTTTCAAAATATTACAATGGTTAAACCATCCCACTTGTACTTGCTTGCTAAGCCATACTTATATCCCGCAACAACTTCAATTAAACCATACTTAGAAGCTTGAAAGCCTCAGCAATAGGCTCTTCATACTCAATGGAAAAGCCTCAACAACAAGTTGTTCATACTCAATGGCCCACTTAGTTAAGTTCACTCTTGCAAAATCCAATAAAAAAATATCAGTAGAAAAACAATGAACTGTAAAGTAGAAAAAAAATGAAGCAAATTTTTTATAATGTTCAATAGCTAACAACAATAACCAAGTTCAGGTGCAAAATAGGAAAATATAATCTAACAAATTCAAATTAAGAATTCAAAACAATCAGGATTCAAAACACATCAATGTATTATCTTTCATGCAGTTATTTGTTGTATGAGAAATAAAAAACCATTGTGCAATGGTATATTTTAAGTACAACTAAGTGCAGTGGTACAATTCAGTTTACTACATTAAATTACAACAATCATGCTTAATTATAACTATCAAATAATTGGAATTGTCAATGTAGGTGTTTGGATTACTAGACCTCACTAACTAGACATAAATTCGAGTGCACTGCAATAGAAAGCATTTACACATTCAACTAGCCACTTGACTATAGTTACAAAATATTACATGTACCATAATAACACTAGAATGAATCATATTTTTCACACCAACCATGATAGGTAACAACCTTAGAACTTCCAGCTTCTTGGGGAAGCATATAAATCATGATCCCAGGATCATTACATCTTTGGATGTTGAGAACACCATTTGTCAAAGCATGCACATAATAATCTGCATAAGCCATTATTTTCACCCAATGAAACAAGTGACAAGAAACATACACTTGGAAAAGAGCAGAGGAATTAGCTAATAAATAAATATGTAAATATATACACAAATACATACACGCATACCTCATTTACTTCAGAACCAAAATCCTAAACCCTTAGTTGTGTTGAAAGATTTAAGACAATTTTGTTTGCATCAGATATGTTGAGCATAAGAGGTTTATTTGTTGGAGGGTACTACATCCTATGGTACCTTCATTCACAATGATCAACAGCTAAGGGAGTGATGTAGTAATTTTTTCCCAAGCAGATCTATGTGATCAGTGAACGAAAATCAATCTAAGCAAACAAGCAACAACAACCTATGTGTCTACTGAAAGGCATTGAAATCTGATTGGTTACACGTAAAACAGTGTCATTATTAGGATCTGGAAGTTCTAATTCCAAATCAGTTTCTCCTCCAATTAGTTCAATAGAAAACCATGTATCAGATTCCATTGTAGTAATTGGCCTCCTAAAACCTTGAGGAGGTAAACTTCTATCCAGCAAGTTTCGATGATCTGTAAGTATGGCAGCCCCATTGTGCATGCTCCTCTGAGATACAACCATGCTTGTATTGTTTGACAATTATCTTTTAGCCAACCTTCTCACTCCATGTGACTCTTGTACACCAATAGTACTCCTGGTCTAATTAGACATCCCATTCCATGGATTCTCTAACATGTGGCCAATATCTGAAGAAAAACTAGATGGTGGTGAATCACACACTAATGTATGCCTAGAACTACTGGAAATGTGTCTGTCAGTACGTTTACTAGCTTCTACTAAGGACTTCCCATTATAAATGTCTATTGATCCATAACATGCATACAAATATTGAGAACAACTTTGGTTAATGTATTGGATTGCATTTCGTGATACGGAGCTCTTACACTTAAATCTCAGAGACCTTGAAACATTCACTACCCCCTTGACCCGCAGGAGATTTGTTGTTCAATTTTGTCACTTTCCTATTCAAACTTACTTGCTCTTGATTCATTTTATTTACAGTTGAATGAAATAGATAATTACTGTTAGAAGCACTAACTGGTTCACTCAGATCTTCATCCATTCTATCAACATCAACACGAAAAATGTCATCATAGATGGTCTCAACATATCTACTTCCTAAATCAATAAGTGTCCTATCTAAATAATTGGTAAGCATAGTTTCCATAGGATACAAAGAAGATCTGACTCCAAAATGACTGAACCCCTCATTTTCCATGCCATTTTCAATAGAATGCCTCCCATTCTTCTGCACTAAATCTGACAATATGTTCATTTCATATCCAAGCTACTGCCATTTTGGTCCCGATTCAAGACTCTGCCAGATAGTACCTCAGGCTCTAGATTTTCTACACTTGAAGTAATACTCAAAAGATGGTTTCTTTAGGAAAGAATTGCTTCCTCTCTAAAAAAAACAAAATTCATTTGTCTTTAAGAATGTGTCAAGTTCGATGTTTCTGATAGGCCCAGCCTATAGATGCTTCCTGGTCTATAGGAAACTCCTCTTTGGCACGTTGGACTACTGCATCACAACTGAGGCAACCCAACAGAGGATTTTTGTGTTGAGTTCCATTTCTCTAAAGTAATAGGACTTTGCTGCATTCAGCATGTATTCCTTGAGCTTAATGAATTAGAAGAACCCAATTTAGGGGATATTGGAGATGATTTTTGGAATATTGACTTGTTGTTTGAGGGATGAAAACTTCCCCTGGAAGATCCCCCCTGTTCTCAATATTCAAAATAATCATTCTTATTAGCATTCATACTTGTACCACCTGTCCCAAAAAATGAGTGACTCCTCCTTGGATGATGATTTGGATCTCCTAAAAGAAGAAAAAATCCCCTGCTACCAAAACCGATAAGAGGTGCAATTTTTATATTGGTATTCTCATCCATGAAAGAAGTAGATTCTTGAAAGAAGATGTTGATAAAATGTAACAAGAAGGAAACACATCTGGATGATAAATGTATATACTCATGAACTGTGCTTCTCTCCCTCTAGCCTTTGAATCTTTAGAGCAACTATCACTCTTCTACATACAAAGTAATTGCTGTTAGAAACTGTCAACAAAATAATGTAACCAAATACACAAGAAATGGAAGATTTCTCCCTAGTATCAGAGGTTTATCTAAATTTTGTACAACCAAACTGTAAGCATGAATATTGTCATAATCATGAAGATTTAGATAAAAAATATAGAAAAAAGACATCATTAGATGCCTATGACTCTTATGAAACATTTTATTCATCAACCAAACCATCGAAAAGGAAAATAATACCATGACTATGGAATATATATAGGAAAGAATGTCAAACAAAGATGTTGAATGGAAAACTAGTAAATACAAACCAAAGCCAATATAAAATTTATTATCTATATAAATTACTATTAAACCACCAAGTTTTTATTCTTGCAAAGTCCATACCTTTTATCCAAAACAAAATTTGACGTTAACAGATATTTAAAAATACCCCAATTATGTGATTAGATGCATCCCTAGAACATTAACTGTAAAAATTGCCTCAAATTCCATTAATCATATTCTATCATGAACTAGAATAAATAAAATTATAAACCCTAAACAGATATAACGTGATTGTAGAAAAATACTTAACAAGTTCAAGAATCTTGGAAGTTTTCCCAAGTGTTCCCAACGTTCAAGTTTTCAAAGGGATACAAACAATAAGATAATTTACATAAAGTACTAGTCCTGTGACAGTTTCCAACTTTGCATCAGAAGTAAATATAGGCTATTCTCTTTACTTATCATTCTTAGTCTTTTCTATCATGGAAATGAAGATCCATGTGATCATCTCTTGTTGCAATTCCTAGTTTTGAGTTTTTTAGATGGTGGAATTGATGGTTAGGAAATAGACATGTTCTTTTAATCACTTTCCAGACCTTATCATATGGCCTTCAAATGATGGCCTTCATGTATTTCAAAAGTATCCTATTTGTATCTCTTTTTGTCTAGAGTGCACACAATTCATAAAAAAATACAGTTACCTGACTGCTCGTCTCTATGAGTAACTGCTAGTCTCTCTAAGTTGGTTAAATGATGATATTCTTCCTGGATCAGAATCAAATTATATTCATTTATGGATGAACTTTGTAGGTGAAATATTGGGTTGATTGCATTGTTGCTGATTGGCCTTTTAAGAGAATCATTCCAGCTCACTTTGTTGAACCTATATCTGTTGGTCCATCATATTTCAAGGTTGCATTTGCATTTCTAAATGATCTTTTGGGTGAGAAGTCGAATGTAGGTCCTATTCTCTATTTATCTCTAAGAACCATATTAGGGAGGGCTGCTAGCTACTTTCCTCCAAATGACATGAAAACATTATCTTCACTTGATGAGTTCCTAGTTCCTGTAGGTACAGTGAAGAAGACAATTTCGGGAAGCGATGAGCATGCATATGTTTTGTGACAGTCTTCTACAGACCCTAGATTGATTCCTCCCTTAAGATATTATGTCATTATAATAGAATAATGGATTCCATTCACAATGCACCTTATTTTAGACCTGTATCTCAAAAATTTGTAGTCCACCTTTTCAATGTTCAGGTTCCTTAAGACAACTTAAAGATTAAACCAGTATTGGTATTGGGATGCGATTTTTCTTACCTCCAAGTGGCCTTCCATATAGTCTTTTCTCATTTCAAAGCAATGATTTTGGCTAGATCCAAAACAAAGTGAAGGGCTTCCCTACAGCTTGCAGCTCCAGAAAGGACTACATATGACTTGAGTTGAAGAGAAACTTTTCATCTTTTGGGCATTCCAGCTATTATTTTGCTAAGCAATCATTTTTGACATGTGGATATTTCTTCAAAAGTGAGATCCTTTTGAATGTTTTGTTCATGTAATTAGTCATTGTTGTTGGTTGTGGAGCCTAATATTCCAGATCCAGAGATATTATTTAGTTGTGATTGTAACCCAGGAGTACTGTACACTCGTTCCCCCTGCCTTGGGGTTCAGGGCAGTGCCCCGAAAAAGGGGGTTCAGGGGCAATGCTCCTGAGTCACGGGGGATCGGGGGCAGCACCCCCAAGTCATGGGGGTTCAGGGGCTCCGCCCCTGAAAAATGTTTTTTGGGATGTGTGTCATCCAATAGTATTGTGGACCCATGGTATTGGGTTAACCCTAGAATTTTTCCCATGGTATTTCCCCTATAAAAGAGATCATTGTAAATCGACTAGATATGGTATTGTATTGTACTAGAAGAGAGACTGTGAGAGCGTGAAGAGGAAGTGCAGTGGTTTTGCTGCAGGGTGTATCCCTTCATCTTTCTGGACTGTAATAAAAGGACTAGAAAATTTCTTTGTGGACGTAGCCCATCATTTGGGTGAACCATGTTATATCTGTGTATCTTTGTAATGTTTTAATGTGTTTTGCATCTTGTTTATTGATTTAACTGTATATCTGTTATTGCTCTGCGGTCCTATTTTTCTAACAATTGTTTGGTTAATGAACTTAAAAGACATACATATGACCAGCAGGTAGTTTCCAATTTGGACTTTGGAAACTACTATTTATCAATTTCACATAGAAATTGGAAAAGAACATGAGAAACACAAAGGCAACAACTCTGAAGCAGAGCGGTGTGGAAAAAGAGAGGAAAAGCGAAATATGTTATGAGAAACTACTTTTGATTGTCTTCCTATTTATATTTTGGGTCATCTAACTTACCCTTTTTTCATGTTTCTTTATTGTCAACAATGGCTACATTCAGAACATTCTTCCCTTTGCTCAATAGTCTTACTACTAATCCATTCTTAGCTGCTACTAGAAGTGCATATTTGCTGATTGTTTTCAGTGGTTTTTTTGGTACATAAAGTACTACATATGTTACTAGTCATGTTTGAGATATTTTGTGGTAGAATGCAACCTCCACATAAGGCCCAATACCCGCAGCCATGTGTGACTAAATTTTATATGTTATATCATATTCATATCCAATAATATTATGAGAATTGATCGATTAGACTACAAAATTTACTCCTAGGCCAATCTATCAAATTACTTAAGCTCTTCTTTAAATTCCATTCCTAGACTGCTCCCTGTCATTATATTCTATGAGATGGAAGTTTCTTGATCCTAAGCAAGGAAAATATCCAGAGTAGACTAATCAAATTATTCTAGACAAGAAGCTAAGCATATTGAATCAATGATTCAAAACAAAAATAATTTGCAATGGAGTAGTAGGAAATAACAAGAAATTTTACTCAGATTTACTTTAGTGATAAATTTTTCACTACATGCAACTGAATATAGTAAGAACAGCTTACCAACTTCAGGAGAACTAAGAACCTTCTCCTCAATCTCATTAAACCATGTATTTAATATGTCTCCATCAGGAAATATTCTAGAACTGAATATTTCAAAGATCTCAAGTGGCAAGTTGATTGGCCAACTCCATTGGCTTGGTGCCACCCAGATCTTTGCCCAAGGGAATTTTCTAGAAAATGGAACCACAAAAAAATTGTGATCATAGGAAAAAGTGGGAATAATTATGTGCTCTACAGGATCCTCCAACTCTTTCAATATCTTCCACCCTCCAAAACAAATAGCATTTTCAAAATTAAACCACTTAGGGTCAATTATATCCCTCATTAAAGAGCTCTTAAGTGCCCATTCCATTCAAGGCACAACTTTTAAGGAATTGGTTGATGAGAAAATTAGTACAAGACTTTGAAAATTATTGTGGTCACCATACATTGTAAATATTAAGTGTAAGTGTTGTAATTTGATCTCATTCCTAGTATTGTCCTTTAGTATCATGTTTGTGATATATTGGCATGTTTTTCCTTTGTGTCATGTTTAACATTTAGTATAATCCTTGTGCTTTATCATGTCTAACTCAATTTGTAACTTATCAAGGAATTAAAGTAATGTCCTCAATAATAGGAAGTAATGTAATTAGTTGTTAGAAATCATTAGATAGAGTATCTATGGTGAATTATCCAACAAACCCTAATCCAAGAAGACAAATAAGAAGAGATGCAGTGCCTTAATGATGAAAACATAAGACTTCAAGAAAGTCCATAGAATAAATAGGGGTTCCCTTAGGAAAAAGAATGAATAAACTCACTTGAATGAGATGATATTGCAAATGAGGGAGTTGGTGTATTTATAACACAATCAAGCTACTAAAGTTGTTTGGCAACAATAACAGGGGAATGAATTACAGACACTGACTTAAACAAGAAGCCATTTTTTTGTTATTCAGGAATGCAGAACTCACTCTAGAGTCTATATTGATTTGTGTAAACATAAATAAAACCGTATACATTGAATGGTCCAATTTTTCCTGCATCACTATTCTAACTACAAATTTCTACAGCAATATAAAATTCCAAGTACCTACATACCACAAAAACAATTATGACACCAATATAGAAAGGGCTATTTTGTTGCAGGTCCATACATCAGTTATGGGTGGTAGTTTTCCTAGGTTCTTGTGTACAATAGAGTGTGAGGGAGGCACAATTATGTAAAAGAGAAAAGGGAAGGTGCATGCTATATATTTCCAGTTTTTCCACCTTCAGTTAAACTAGGTTTACTACTGTTCCATATTTAGCAAGTTCATGTTTCTAGTTCAGTTCTAATTCAGTTTCAGTTCAATTCAGTTTTAGAATGCATGTATGATCTATTCTTAGAGAAGGAGTAGATCCCTGTATTACCTAATATCCTTGCATGCATATGTTCTCAGTTTAGGTAGTGGGCATAATTTTCAAGGAAGAGGATGCATGCTTGCATGCTTCAGTTCTTCTTCCATTTGAGGCACACTTATCCAAGTAGGAAGGATTAACTGGGTAATTAGACTATGGTTAGGGTTTGACTGAGTCACCTTAAGCACTTCATGCATATGACCAAGTACATTGTATATTTCCACATCTTCCTATTCTATCAAGGAAATCTATGGTGTACCAATTTGTTGGTCGTCAAGTTTTTGGTTTTGAGCTATTGAGATGTATTTTCTTCTTTATGTATTCAATAGGAGATAGACGTGATTGAGAGTTCAGATCTTTGTACTTGCTATTATTATTTTTCTATAGTATGTGTTTGTAGATTCTAGGATTTAAAGATTGCTACTATTTAGACAGGTTTCTAGCTTTAACATGTCCTATGGATTTTCAGGGTTATTCTTTGAGTGAAGAACATGCTCATAGTGGTTTGAAAAACAACAACAGACACATGGCTCTACAAGGAGAACGATGAAGGTTCAGGTGAATGTTGTTAGGATATGGACACGTACTCTCATTAATAATTTAATTCCCAATATTCCACAATATTTTTCTTCAAGAATTGGTTAAGAAGGATCCTACCAATGAACTTGACTGTGATCCAAAAAGAGCTCTTGCGTTCAATTAAATTTCTGAATCTTTGTTGGTCTATCTCCTCGGAGTGGCCTGTCAATACAATGTTTGTGGCTAACAAAGTTGGGTTTGGGGAAGGAGAGGGAAGTGGGGGAAATACTCAATGCCAACCCTAGAATAGATGAGGAGTCAAGGCTTCATAAGAGAACCAAGTAATAGAAGTACAGAGGAATATATATTCTACTGTTATATTCAGGAAGCTAAGAGGGTGTGGTCTAGGAAGGGTCAAAATGGGAGAACCAAAAGAACACCAACTACTGCAGGGGTATGTATGTGGTTGCAAGAGCCACGAAAGAATAGATCTATAAATATATGGTAGATTGGGGAGTGAGGTTGGGGGAAAACGAGGAAAGGAATGAAGTCTCAGTTCTGGATGACAACATGGAGGACATGGGTCTGAATATAAGCCCTCTGGATTTGGAAGTGGTGGACTATAAGAAGAGTATAGAAGATAACCGTTTGTGGATTCAGGAAGTTACCAACTGCCATATCTTTTTGCATGATAGTCCTTATGTATCACATCCCAATTGCATTAGTATCAGTTGTTGCTGGTCTTTTTTTGTTAAGTGGATTTATGGCAGCCAACTAGAATTTTTTGGTTTGTATATCATAAGTATATTGAATAAGGGAAGAAAAGATTTATATGCCCATATGGGCGGAGTTTTACACTCTAATAATTTGTACAGCTTAGTTACAGTGCCTCCAACAACTTTGTAAGCTATGTAATATCACCCATCTCAGGTTTGTGCAATATGAATTTCCTTTTTCTTAGGAAAATAAACGTAATTCAAATCAAATGGGGCCAAATTTCCTTCATGGATGCTATTAATTTGTTCAAAAATACAAATACTAGCTTTATTTGAGTTTGCTTCCAAATAACTATATACACTTAGTTGAATTTCATAGGGATTATATTTCATTACAACATAATATTTTGTAGGTTTTTTTACGATGATGGGGCAAATTTCTCATAATTAAATTTTTATTCAGAACATTAAATAGGAGATAATAAAGATGATGGGATTACCCATGTTGTTCATATAACAGAAAGGTGCAGTGTTCAAATCTCTCCTCTTTAAAATAAGTGGGTATTGTGCCATGTACATGCAGAATTGGGTTCCAAAGGCTCCTACCGTTCGATCTTTAGCACTCTAAAATTCCTTTTATGCTTATTTCTCCCTACTAAATAAAACCACTTGCGTGTCTTGTAGAGCATGAACTTCTGCAAAGAGAAATTGTTTGGATCCGGTTCGGCATCGAATCTACCTACTCATTGTTGAGTTGTCGATGCCATGGCTCTGATTCAATTAAAAATCTTCAGTTCAACAAAAAAAACAGACAAGTATTGTAGTTTCCATTGGTGAAGGGTGTCGGATTTTACAGCCGAGAGTTTGATATTTGGGAATTTGATTGATTTAGTATGAAGGAAGACTTATTTTGTCAATGATATAAAAAAACCCATTCCGCCATGTTTCAATATAGAAAGTTTACCTGCATAAAATGGAGCTCGAGCATAAATAGACCATTAGTGAACATTTTCTCTTTCTCTTTAAATTGGTACTTGAAATACTGCAAAACCCTGTCAACCAAACCCCTCGCCTTTGACCTATTATCTTTGTTGCCTTAGTTCTATGGGGAAAATTTTAATTTGTATAGCATGATTTGTGGTTTAATGTGAAGGAGATACATGCATGAATGGCCTCCATCTCTCATAACTGTGGAATACCCCCCACATGGATCCTCTATTAGATTTTTAACATTAAGCTAGCATTATTAGGATCTTTAACTAAGATAATAACAAGAACAACAATCAAACACAAGAAACAATGAACACAGTGTTTTTACTCGGGGAAACCATAAATGGAGAAAAGCCCTCAAATTCCTCAGATATAGAATCAGTACCAAAAGTAAAACCCCAAAACAGTAAGATGATCTTCCGACAGCAGAAACCTATTTCTTCCTATCCCCAGTGTCTTATTCTTCCTTAGCTATGTGCCACAACTAAGTATGAGTGAGTTTGTGATAAATAGAGAGGCTAGCTCTCTATTTATACTAATCCCCGACTTTACTAAACCTAACTAGGGTCGACTTCACTGGGTGAGTCTAATAACCCTAGTTCCCTGGAACTGTGGGGACTTTAACCCTTGATCAATAGGAGGGTTACCCACAATGACTTGACATGACTTGTTTACATTATAGATCCTCATGATCGAAACATCGAGGCATGTCATGACTCAATTACATTACAAACACATCCAGGAATAAACATTGGGGTACAAGACATAAGATACATAGGTGAATACATTTCAACATTACAAATACATCAACACTCCCTCTTAACTAGGAAGGTATTCTTTCAACACAATTTTTAGCACTGGTCTTCTTCTCTGTATCGACTGGATCATCTCGGCATCATTATCTTCAAGTTGTCTTTATCTTCAAGTTGTATTCTTTGTCTTCAATTCATCATCGTCTTCAGTTATTCTTCGTCTTCAAGTCTTCTTCATCACGGGATTTGGATCATCATGACTACTGGATCATCACTGTTGGTTCATCATCACTGTATCATCATCACATCTGGATCATCACTTGATCTAGATCATCATCAAGTCTGGATCATCATCACATCTAGATCATCACTTGATCTAGATCATCATCAAGTCTGGATCATCATCATCATTGATGCTATCTCTTGATTCTTCTCATCACAGGAAGTTCTACAGAGCTAGCCCTTTTTCATGCTAGTTGTAGGCATACCCTTCATGTAGGTCTTCATCAATGCTTATATCTGACCCTAAGTTAGAATGGCCCACCCAACTCTTACATCTGACCTCATCTTGTCAGAAAGACAATCCCAGCACTCACATCTGACCTTATCTTGTTAGAAAGGCCTGTTATCACCTAAAAATGGTTCACTGCCTCATCTGCCCCATTACATGGCTCATTTGTCCATTTTCCTACCATATTTCCATCAAAAACCCATAAAACCATGCAAAAAGCCTCCAAAAGGCCATAAAACCCTCTTTTCAGCTAAAAATATCCAAAATTCCTCCAAAAAAGCAAAAATATCCAAAAAGGAATATAAAATATAAAATAATGAGGAAATGAGGAAAAAACCCTAAATAGTTAAAACCCTAACCCTAAAACCGCATGGTTTTCAATTATAAATAAGGGGTGGAAACCCCTTATTCCAGATCCACAATCATAAGCATCCTGCCTCTGCCAAAATTGCTCGTGAAACCATAGCTCACCATTGAAGCTACTTTCACCGTGAAATCATAGCTCACCATTGAAGCTACTTTCACCGTAAGAGCCCCTTTTGGCCCATTTCCACCATTGGAGAAAGAGAAGAAGCAGCTTGAAGCTCGGAGCCACCGACATCGGACCAACGCAACAGACTTCACCAACCTCCACATTGGAGGTAACATCAATAAAGATCATTATTTACTATTTACTGCTTTCTTTTCATGTTAGTTATTTTATATTGTTTTGTTTAATGCACTTGTTTAGATTTAATTCTCATTATTGTTTAGCATCTTTTTATTTCAAGTTATAGCTTTTAATTCATAAATCATTGAACTGCTACTAAGGAATCCATTGTCCTTAGTAGGTACTCATTCGTACAAGCTAGGGCGAAAAACCTAGCTACAGTTTTGGCGACTCCGCTGGCTTTTTTAGTCTTTTTATTTTCTGTTTTTCCCTTTCGGCTGTCGCTTTTCGGCCGCCGCCGACCGCAACTTTCAGCCCGAAACCTGCGTCCCGACCGTGACTGTTGCCTCCAAACCCGCAGTCCGACTGCCGCTGTTAGCTCAAAACCTGTGTCCCGACCTCGACTGTTGCCTTCGAACCCGCGGTCCGACCGCCGCTGTTAGCCAAAAAACCTGCGTCCTGCGCGTGACTTTCTCCTTTAAACCCGCGGTCCGCCCGCGTGATTTCGCCCCATAGCCGCGATCCACGATTTTATTTTTGTACTCGTCGCCACACCAAAACCCAGTCACTTTGCTACCATATTTCCTGCACTAGCACAACCATCTGTCCCACCTGCAGCCTTACAGCCTTTCTGTCCCATGTTTACAGAATTGTTTACAAAATTTTAGCATTGTTTTTTCCGAATTATTTCAGCATTGTTTATTCACATAAATTTTGCATGGTATAAAATTTTTTCATTCAATTATATTGTTATTTTGGAAGTTGCCCCGGCACTTCTCTTATCGGTTCATAACTTCACCAGCACACACTCTGTCATCTAAATCAAGTGAGACCTAAAAAATACTTAACTCAACCAACATTTTAACCCCACTTGGGGAACATAAAAGAACTTTTGTAGTTAGGTAGGATCAAGGGGATAGGCTTCCAATAACACCCCTTGGTTATTTACACTTGAGACATAGTGGTTGTCCTGTAGGGAACCAAAATCCCCTTGTATTTTTTGACACGGTCACAACCAGATTATCAGAAGGCCTCTCCCTTAGGAGGGTTGAAGTCGTGAGATTGGTTCCGGAAGTCTGAGTGGAATACCGAACTCCATTCAGTAACTGAAGGGCTACCTTTCGCAGTTCTTGGAATATCCCTGTATAGGGAATATTGCAGTTAAAGGACCAAGCGGCAGATTTACCTTTCTGGACGTGTCATGAACGGGGTATCTTAGTTTCCATACTTCTAGGTTTGAGTACCCGGTGTCCCTCCCGGTAGGGGGATACTTTAGCCACTTGACTTTCCTCTTCATATTGTCTGACTTGGATTTCATCACCTTGCAGAGGATATGTCTAGTCGAGTCATAATACCACTAGTTAGGTGTTTGCATGCTCCCTTACCTCCTTTTGGTTTAGTGAGTCCACCATTTTTTATTTTTGTAGGCAACCTGCTATTTTTTGGTATTCTGACCATTTCCGTTGATACTCCGCCTGTTGTAGCACGTAGTTACAGTGGGTGTTTTGAGTTTTTGTTGGCCTGAGTGCCCCATTTGTTGAGCTCTCCTTCTGCACACTTGGTTGCATTAGAGTTTTTTGAGCTGTTGTGTAGTTAGTTCAACCCACACAGATTTGACCTCATTTTATCACCATTGCTTCCCCGAGACATTCTCGGCGCCTCCGAGGCGAGCCCCCACAGCACGGATCACTTGATACCACTCATCGTAGACCTCGAGCCTTGTCACTTGACTCCACTCGTCAGCGGCATAGGACTCCGTCACCAGACTCTGACGCCCCTTATTTTACATCATACTCAGAGCCTGAATCCGAGAACACCCTTTACACCGCCCCTACTAGCCCCATGGCCGGCGTGAATCCCACTCCTTTAATGGGAGGGACCGTTGGTGGCCCATTCACCACGACACCCAGTACCTCACCTACTTTGGGTATGCCCTCCACGGGGGCCCCTTCTACTGTCCCCCTCACCGTACCGATTCCCGCAGCAGGAATACCAGTCCCCACTCCATTAGTGACTCATACCCTCTTTGGGGGTACAGGTCCGTCCTCTACCACCATAGTTCCCCCACTTGGGGGCAACCTCCCTCACATGACCCCTCCACTTGGGGGCATCGGCCCCAACTTGATCCAAACCACAACCGTGTCACACCCTTCGTCGATTTTGCCATACATGGCTAGCCTCAATCTACCTGACCTAGCCAGATTAACCAACGACCCCATCCGGCACAACCCTGCGTGGCCTCACATGCCCACCAAGCTCCCCTCGGACATCCCTAAGTTCGAGGGAAAGGCAGGTGAAGACCCACAGAACCATATCATGTCCTTCCATCTATGGTGTTCCTCCAACTCCATAGTAGACGACTCCTTTCGCCTCCGTTTATTACAGCGCACTTTCACTGGCTCTGCTGCCAAATGGTATATCGAGCTACCCCATGGAACCCATGCCACCTTTACGTCCCTGGCCTCGACCTTCCTCCAGTTCTTCCAGTTACCTGTCCGCTATGACGCGGGCGTGGAGATCCTCCTATCTTGCCGGCAGAACACGGCTACCCATATCACATACCACATTCACGAATGGCGGCGATGCCGTAGCCTATGCAAAATCAATTTAGATGACTGGATCTTCCTCGATTGGTTCCTCAAATCCCTCCTTCTGCTCATTGCTAAGGATGTGGCAGCCGAAAGACCCCATTCGGAGGAAGAGGCTATCCTTAAAGCCCAGCAGTTCGATCTTATTTACGCCCAGTCGGGATATCTTTATACCATCATACCTGATGCCCCTCGTGGCGATCCCTCCCAGCATGATGCGCCGAGGGCATCCCACGCTGCCGACGGCATCATTGGCCATCTCTCTTCGCAGCCTCAACCATTTTCGGTAGCCCGTCCGCCCCCTGGCCCTGAACCTTCGTGGGCTACATCCCAGTCTAGAGCAACCAACTCGTATGCTCAAATGCCACATCAACACCATTTCCATGGACCCTCCTGTCCACCTCAGTGTTTCGGCCATATAACTTCCGCTTACGCCCCCCCGATCGCACCCCCACCCTACTATCATCAGTAGGCTGCATCAGCTCTTTCGCCACCACAAGCCCAACCTCATTATTATCAGCCACAGCCAACCCCTACGGCAAGCCCACAACCCGCTCCACAGCACTATCAACAATCCCCCCAAGTAACTGCACCAGCGCAGCCTCCACCTCCATATTATCCACCGCAGCCTGCTCCAGCACCTGCGCAAACTCAGAATCCACCTACTACCCAAGGGCAGGTTTACACCCAAGAAAACCCGCCGCTAAACCAGAACAACCAACGCAACCAGGGCCAACAAAATCGTGGCAGAGGCCGAAATCATGGGAACAACCAATAGACCGAGCAAGCTGGTCAACACCCTAATCCCCCCGCTAATAATAACGCGGCCCCTACCAACCAAAACCCTGATCGCCCGCCCAAGCAGGCTAAAAACCCTAATTTGCGAACGAACTATCCTTGTTCTGTTTGCGGGGTCTATGGCCACTACACCCATTTTTGTCCACTTATGGAGCGAGTCCAACAACTTTTGGCTGCTGATAGACTACGCCAAGGACAGACGGCCCCTCAAGCACCACCCAATCCCCCACAACCTCAGTAGCCACCTTTGGTGCTACAAAACCCCTTACCAAACCAAGGCTTAGTGAGCACTGAACCATTAGCTCCACCTCCAGCTAATGCACCCATCTAACAAATCACTTATGCAGCTCCTGATCAACCCATATTTGACTCAGGTACCCACCATCTATTGATGATGTCCTCCAATGAGGTCAACCTCTAGACTCTACGGAACTAATACGGCTCCACCCCGGAAGCCCCTCCTGCCAATAACCCCGCTAACGCTCATCCCATTGATCAAGCGTTACGTATACCTCCACCTCCACTCGATGGAGCTCCCAAAACAGCCCGTTTCCCACTTCGCCGTATCAACAACAACCCCAATGTGCGGGCTGCGTCTAACTACAACATTGTCGATGATTTAGCCCAATCCCCCGCAGCCATGTCTGCTTTGGAAGTCTTAAAAAACTGCCCTTCGCAGCGTAATACTTTACTCTCAGCCATTGGAGCTATCGATCCAACTGATTCACAGTTAATGGCATTTGATTTGGACCAATCCGAACCCCGCCTGCCTTCCAATATATCATTCCAAGTTTCTGTTTCCATCTGGAATTTTGTCGTCCATAGATGCATTATTGATGAAGGTGCCTCTACATGTGTCATGCCCATCTCCATCTGGCAGAAAATGGGATCCCCCCCTCTCCAGCAGTCCTCTACTGCATTGCGAGCCTATGACGGCCGTTCAGCTCAACCACATGGCCTATTGACCAATGTCCCCCTCCAGCTGGCTGGCAAAACCGTCCTAATCAACATCGAGGTTATCAATGCCTAGCTTGATTATAACCTTTTAATTGGCCGCAGCTACATGTATGCCATGCGAGCGGTCGCTTCTACCATTTTTCGTATCATGATGTTCCCCCATGAGGGACGCGTGGTCACGGTTGAACAACTTACTTACCACGATCCCAATGCCCCTGCGGTGCCCAAAAATGTTCTCCCCATGGTAGAACAACCTATCTCGGGCGCCACCAACACAGTCGTTTCTTCTATAGGGCCCGTACTCCCCATGGTTGAACAACCTATTTCGGATGCCACCACCTCATTCGTGTCTTCAGTAGGTCCTAGAGTTTACTCAGATGCGCCAATGTCTTCGACCTTCCCATCTATTCCACCCCCGTCTCCTACCACCAAAGTATCCGATCTATGTACCCTGTCCCACATCACGTGGACTCCTACTAATCAAACGCCTTTGTTGCCTAAACCCCCTTTGGTACCTAGTCACATTGGTGCTACACCCATTCATACCATTCCTTTCCTCTTCCCTCCCTCAGGAGTGGCTAGCGCCCCGGTCATGGCTACCCTCAACCTCCCTGGGTTAACCTTAGGATTACCCGTTTGGTATCTTTCACCTCCCGTTAGTCCCCCGACACCAGATGTCGTCCTGCAACTAGTGAAACCCATTGTCACTACTAATCAACCACCTCCCGGTGTTGCTACCCCGTCATCCTCTGCGAAAATCCCCCCTCTTCCTCCCAAACCCACTGGGGGCAGAGGCCCCCAACCTTACACTGCTATTCCACCCGCTAAGACAGTAAAAAACCCCCCTGTGTTTCGTGCTCCTCCCAAATGCACGGTATGCGATGAGTTGGGCCATGCAACTCACCTATGTCCTCAGTTACCAGCATTAAAGGAGTACATGCGAATGCTCGACGACGACCCCACCATCCCCGTTGTCCATCTAGATCCAACCCCTATGCCTCGTGACAAATCCCTGCGCACTAACCACTCCTGTGCCTTATGCGATGTTTATGGGCATTACTCCCATCACTGTCCCGATCTCCCCGAGTACAGGCTAGCTCTCTTTGATATGAAAAATCCGGAACCTGAGACGGCACCACTCATTATTGAGGAAATCCATTCCCTGGTCTCTTCCCCTTCCGAAGAGGTTAATACCATTCTCTTTGAGATAAACAATCTGGATCTCGAGATGGCACGCCTCACCATTAAAGAAATCCATTTCCCGGTCTCTCCCCCTTTTGGAAAGGTCAATCCCATTCTTTTCGAGATGAACCATTTAGCTCTTGAAACGACATCGCCCACCATTGTGGAGATCCACCCCCCGGACTCTTCCTCTTCCGAAGAGACTAATACCATATATATGATCTCTTCCATCACTAAACCCCCGTCAATCGATTTGATGAGCCAAACATTCCATACGGATGAGGAAATGCTCGAAGCTCTCACTGCCCCAGATTATCCTTGGGATGACATGCACCATCGTTCATACTTCCTCCCAGATGAACCTTCCTCTAACACTGCTACCCAATTTGCAGTCGAATCCAAAGACTTCCTTCCCCCCAAGGTCGACTGGTTCAAAGACCCTATTCCTGCTCCTGACGCCTTCGAAGAGGGTAACATGGCCAACATCTCACCTGTCATTAAAATTGATATCGCTGCCCCCGGCGGCACCCCCAAACTCATCACTTTAGGAGCATCTTGCACTGAGAAGGAGGTTGAGGAATACAAAGCACTCTTCACAGAATTCCGTGATGTCTTTGCCTGGTCCTATACCGAAATGCCTGGTCTTGACCCTGCCATTATAAAGCACCACATTGACACATGGCCTGATGTACCCCCTGTTCACCAGAAACAACGTCCCATCCATCCCTCAAAACTCCCAGCTGTCAAAGCAGAGATTGAAAAGCTTCGCACGGCAGGTTTCATTTATCCTATTGCTTATACCACTTGGGTTTCAAACCCTGTTCCTGTCAACAAGAAACAAGGCACAATTAGGGTATGCACTGACTTCTGAGACTTAAACCGCACATGTCCCAAAGACAATTTCCCTACGCCATTTATTGACCATCTCATTGATGCGTGTGCGGGGCATGAAGTCCTTTCGTTCATGGACAGTTTTTCTGGATACAATCAAATCCAAATCCGAAAGGAAGACCAGTACAAAACCGCTTTTACTACCCCATGGGGCACCTTTACCTATCGCGTCATGCCTTTCGGCCTAAAAAATGCTGGTGCCACATTCCAGCGGGCCATGACCTATTGCTTTCATGATTTGGTCAATATCTTGCTCGTCTACCTTGATGACCTTACCGCTCGTTCCCAAAAACGATCAGACCACCTTGATGACCTTCGGCAAGTTTTTCTGCGTTGTCGCAAATATCAGATCCGCTTGAACCCACACAAGTGCGTCTTTTGCGTTCCAGCTGGCCGATTGTTAGGTTTCATTATTTCCCAGAAAGGGATTACTGTTGATCCTCTGAAAGTCCAAGCCATCTTAGACCTTCCCTCTCCTCGAACGCTCCGGCAACTCCAAAGTCTGCAAGGGCGATCCAATTTTCTTTGACGCTTCGTTCCTGATTACGCCACAACCGTTCATGGTTTCTTGCGCCTGCTCCGTACCCACGTACCCTTTGTCTGGGACGCGCAAGCCGGAGCTGCATTCGCAGACCTCAAGAAAGCTCTCACACAAGCCCCCTTGATCTCCCCTCCGGATTTCTCTCAGGACTTTATCCTCTACGTTTCGGCATCTGAACATGCTGTGTCTGGAGTCTTGGTTCAAGAAGACACCTCACGCCAAGAACATGTCATTTACTACGTCAGCCAGACCTTGTCCAGCCCACCCCTACGTTACCCATATGAGGAGAGGCTAGCTTTAGCCGTAGTATTTTCCACCCAAAAATTGAGACACTACATTTTACTTAGTCATACCACAGTTGTCGCCGATTCTAACCCCATGGTATATCTCTTAAACCGGCGTCTCCTGCAAGGTCGTGTGGCTAAATGGGTCATTATCCTCCAGGAATATGACCTCACATTCCGAATGCCTAAGAGCACTAAAGCCCTTGCACTTGTCTCCTAGCTCAACAACTGCTACCAGGTGCACGATCCTTACCTCTTTAGAAAATTCTTGCGTACAAAACAACTTAGCCGACAGTTTGAATCCATCACATTCATGCATGTCCCTAGAGCTCAAAATAGTGTCGCAGATCAAATGGCCAATAACATCCTATATTGGCATATCAATCACACCATATAATATCTCCATCAGGCATCATAGCATCTCATCCAACCATATAAAAAACCAAAAAGACTGCATTGCATAAACACTTACATCCATATACATAAACCATAAAAACACATTTGCATCCATAGGGGCATCCACGTGCCTAAGCCATACATACATCAGGTCATACAATCTCAAAAACACAAAGGGCATCCACATGCTCAACAGCCTAGACTACTTGCATCCACGTGCAATATAAACATAGAACACATCATAAAGCGCATCCACGTGCGTACAAATGAAGACAATATCAACAAAAAATGTCCATCCACGTGCATATATATATATATATATATATAATACAAACAATACATGGTAAGAACTATACATGTTCTGAGTACCCCAGTACTCAGCTATACAAAAAATATATATGTACATCCCTCAAAACTCATAAAGTACAGGCTGAAGCTACAAAAAATCGACGGGAGTCCCCTGCACTCCCTAAAGGGAGTCGTACCCTGCATTACTATCCATGTCAGCAGCCTCTGACTCCTCCCTCTGCTCCTCCTCCGACGAGTCCTCATCTCGCCTGAGCCTCGGTGCCCATGCCCGTGCCCTCTCCGCCAAGAGAGCCACCCGGATCGCTATCCCTCTGAAATCCCGAGGCGCCTGCCTACAATCCCGAATCACATCTCGAGGAAGGTCCTCCCACCCCGCATCACTCACTCCCATCAGCAGCCGGCCTAGCAACACCCGTACAGACTCCAGTGCCCCATCCGCGTCTCTCCGATGCACCTCCCCTCGCCCAGGTAAAGCTGGAACCGCCACTATCCCTCGCCGCACCACATGCCCTGGCGGCGGCTGCGGGCCCACATCTGCAAATCAACCACTTGTCAGTCACCATATACCAACCATATATCATATATAACATAAAAACTGGACCATACAATTAAAATCATACATACCATCTGGACCCCATGCCTGTCCTGGTGGCCGTGCCGCATCTGGATCCCCTGTGTAGTCCATGCCTCTGTAAGGATAGTCCTCCAGCGCCAGTGGTAGCTGGAGCCACTGCATATATATCTCCCGAGTAAAATACCGCCCAACGTCCCCGCCACCCCGGCGGCACATCATCTCTCCCCACCGGATCATCCGAGGCTCCCTCAAGCCTCCCTCTCGGACCGGCACCCGCGGCCGCAATGTGGGGACCCTCTCCATGAAGAATGCCACTAGAAAGGAACCAAAACAGAATCCCTTGCCAGCTTCCTTCGCTGCGGTCAGCTGTCGCTGCACGTAGGTCAGGAACATCTGGCCCCACGCATAGTAAGTCCTAGCCAGTACTCACTCTACGATCTGTATCTGACCCACAGACACCTTTTCAAGTGACTGGGATCCCAAAATCCGTACCACACAGGCTGCCATCGCACGAACTGCTGGCTCCCATAAATCCTGAATCCGGAGTGCATTCCTATGCACCCTCGTGTCTGCCCTGCCGAACCGCACTGCTAGGTCATCTATATCCAGATCCGCGGAGACCCGCGGCTGTGTGTCTGTTACCCTCCCCAGGCAGGGCAACCCCGTCATGAAATAAACATCGATCAGGGTGAGGTCCACCCTCTCTCTCTGAACTCGAAAGGCCTGTGTCTCTGGCTCCCAGAAATCGATCAAACGGTTCAGCAGCAACCCTGCTGACCGTATCATAGGGATCTCCACGAACTTCCGTAGTCCGAAGAGCCCCAGCATGCTCCGCACCCGACGGTCATCCCAGATGGCTGTCACAAGGTCCTCTGGCATCTCCCTCTCCCGCCATACCACCTGTGGCATCCTGCAAATCACACAAAGATGTCTCATTATGCTCATGTCCAAATAACAGACCTGCCCCACCCATCCATAACCCAGAACAGCCGCGGTCCAGACTGCGGCTGTCAAGCCCGACAGTCACGGTCCAGACCGTGGCTGTCAAGCCCGACAGTCACGGTCCAGATCGCGGCTGTCAAGCCCGACAGTCGCGGTCCAGACCGCGGCTGTCAAGCCCGACAGTCGCGGTCCAGACCGCAGCTGTCAAGCTCGACAGTTGCGGTCTCTGACCGCGGCTGTCCTGGTAAAAACTCGCGGTCGGAGATCGCGGTTTTGACCACTACACCCGCGGTCCACCCCTATGGACCGTACAACATCGTCCCCTGGGGTCCCACCAACCCTCCCAACCCAAAAAACAAAACAGGTGTAAGTTTAACGGAATACCTGGATCTCCCGAATATCGAATCCACCGGTCGGATCGTCCAGAAATCACCCATAAACTCTGGTTCACTCCGATCGCAAATCAACCTCGAATAGTACAAATGACGTGTCATATTGGGCCCACTTACTATTTGTATTCCGTTGACTTTGTTCTTGTTTTGACCATTCTAAACCCATACGGAATCCGTTTTCCGAACCGTTTCCACCATTGGAATCAGCACGACGAGATCATCCCAATGGTCACCTCGTTGCATCTTTTTGACTACATCATTTTTTTCCCACTTTTTAGACACCAATAGTAGCCTCGGTTTGCATGCCACTTGGGCCGCTCTCCGTTTTTAACACCTTTTATATCATCGGATTCATTTTTCCGAGCTCATGATGATGATTGAGATCATTTCTCGCTCTCACTTGATACAATTACAACAGTACGTCCCTCCACCTTGCCGCATTGATTTGCGTGCCACATCTTCCGTCATCAGATTATTTCACACTTTTTACATGAGCCATCCACTCCTGTCATACTGCAAATGTTTCGTTATTTTGCTGCCATTCATTCACCCTGCAAGGAGGCCCACCAGTGTTCCCCCCCACCCTCAGTTCTGGTCATCATACATGTTCCGTCATCGAACACTTCCTCCTTGCCTGACCATTTCATCATTTCCGAGTCTTCTTATTTGCTTTCAGACTCCTTAAAATTGAAAGCAACCACGAGCATGAACTGTCGTGGGCTCGTAAAATCCACACGACAGTAAAATTCCATCATTTCAGAGTCTTCTTATTTACTTTCAGACTCCTTAAAATTGAAAGCAACCACGAGCATGAACTGTCCTGGGCTTCTAAAATCCACCGAACAGTACCATTTTATATCCACACTTCTTCAAGTTCCCTAACCCATGAAGCAGTCCCCCCGCGCCTCTTGGCGCTATGATCGATCATCTCGGCAGCACCCCCAATCAGGTCGCCTTTGTTCAGAGTATTCTGCAGTCTCCTACCTTTTTACCACAGCTTGAGTCTACCTCAGCCCATTCACCCTCAGATCCTATACCGCTATGATCCCTTTACCACTAGTCAGTTTCATATGTTGCCCGATCATCCCTGCCATCATATTCCGAACAAAGGAATTTTGAGTCCACCTACTCTACTTGCCCAGTTTTTCCCCCCAGTTTATCACCCCTGCCACCAATACTATCACATTTCGGTTTTGCACCTCGCGCTCCTGTCAAGGAAACATCATTGCCTTGATAGTTGCAGGTCTCCCTCTGTCAACGACAACCCCTCTATTCCAGAGGATAGACCTAGAGGCCCCTGTGCCTTGGACCCATCACCATCTGTGATGAGTGCCTACAGACCATTTTGGGAGGATTCATCATTGCCTCTCCGAATAGTTGTTTCTCACATGCTCGACTTCAGTACCTTATTCGCATCGTTGAGAATCGTGCAGGATGTATATCCTTTCCATTCTGTGTCGAAGACCCCGGATTTCCCCCGACTCTAGCACAGTGGTGAGTCACTTTGGAACGCCCAGCTATATGTTCCCGTGGATGTCTGGGCTGCGTTGGCGATTGTATTCGGAAGCCATTCAGTTCTATGCTTCTTTGAGTACCCAGTTCAGTTCCAGATCAGTGTACCATTACGAGTGGGACCCTTGTCACTCTGATCCAGTAGTGCATCAGTTCCTTCAGAACCACATTCAGTAGCACTGCTACCATTCCAGTGTATCAGTTTTTCAGCTCAGACATGGTCAGCTCAGCAGTATGTTCCAGATTTGTGTCCCTTCCGGACCCTCATGATATGCACAGTGATTATCTACTATAGGTCCTTCATTTTGGGCCTCACAAGTGATTTTTATATATCTTGATACGAGCATGGGAATGCCCGCCTCGTCCATCTATTGAGATTCTTCCTCATTCAGTATTTAAGGACCATTTTGGACCTCCTTGTTATTACTACGCTATATCCTGATACGAGCATGGGAATGCCCGCCTCGTTCAGATGATCAAATGATTCCTCATCCATTATTGAGGTTATGTACTTTTTAGTCCTTGTAGGTGGTTCGAGATCGGTGTTCCAGACTTCAGCTGTTTCTTTCTCTTCTCCACACCCCAGGAAAACCAAATATGACTTATGATGTCCATCGGCCATACGATGAGCTCCTGCCCTCGCACATCAGGGGGCAATCTGTTATCACCTAAAAATGGTTCACTGCCTCATCTGCCCCATTACATGGCTCATTTGTCCATTTTCCTACCATATTTCCATCAAAAACCCATAAAACCATGCAAAAAGCCTCCAAAAGGCCATAAAACCCTCTTTTCAGCTAAAAATATCCAAAATTCCTCCAAAAAAGCAAAAATATCCAAAAAGGAATAAAAAATATAAAATAATGAGGAAATGAGGAAAAAACCCTAAATAGTTGAAACCCTAACCCTAACACCGCATGGTTTTCAATTATAAATAAGGGGTGGAAACCCCTTATTCCAGATCCACAATCATAAGCATCCTGCCTCTGCCAAAATTGCTCGTGAAACCATAGCTCACCATTGAAGCTACTTTCACCGTGAAATCATAGCTCACCATTGAAGCTACTTTCACCGTAAGAGCCCCTTTTGGCCCATTTCCACCATTGGAGAAAGAGAAGAAGTAGCTTGAAGCTCGGAGCCACCGACATCGGACCAGCGCAACGGACTTCACCAACCTCCACATTGGAGGTAACATCAATAAAGATCATTATTTACTATTTACTGCTTTCTTTTCATGTTAGTTATTTTCTATTGTTTTGTTTAATGCACTTGTTTAGATTTAATTCTCATTATTGTTTAGCATCTTTTTATTTCAAGTTATAGCTTTTAATTCATAAATCATTGAACTGCTACTAAGGAATCCATTGTCCTTAGTAGGTACTCATTCGTACAAGCTAGGGCGAAAAACCTAGCTACAAGGCCCAGCACTCATACCTAACCATGTGTAAACATATCATGTCAGAATGGATCAACACTTATATCCAACCATGTATGAACACACCGCATCAGAAAGGCTCTGCACTTACATTCGACCATGTTCGAAAACACTGCATTGGAAGGGCTCATCACTTATAGTCAACCATTCTTGAAAGCACTGCATCGAAAAGGATGAGCACTTACATTAGACCATGCTTGAAAGCACTGCATCGAAAGGGATCTGCACTTACATCCGACCATGCTCAAAAGCACCGCATCAGAAGGGCTCTTAGTCCTAGACTGAGGATTTCTGGTAACTGACTAGGTGCCTCCATTCTCCCAAAGAATGGCATCATACCTTATATCTGATCAAGTGGTAACACCTCCCTCAATCACATCAAAATGGCCATGTGCTCACATCTGATCACGTAATACTACATCCTACAGTCATATCAGAATGGCCCTCAGTCCCATACTAAGTTTTCCTGGTAACTAACCAGGTGCCTCCATTCCAAAAATGGCATTTATCCCTTACATCTAATCATGTAGGGACCAATCATATAGTCACATCAGAATGGATTAGCACTCATATCTAACATGGAAGGAACCAAATCCTCTCACCATGACAGAATGGCTCAGCCCTTACATCTAACAATGGAAGGAACCTAATCCTCTCACCATGTTAGAATGGCTCTCAGTCTCATCATTTCCCCTTGGAGGGAACCTTGATCTAGAGAACACCAAGATTCTCCCTGAAGTACTCAAACTTCACTCTAGCCAATGACTTTGTCAATACATTAGCTATATGTTCCTTCGTCGCAACATACTGGAGCTTCACTGCTCCTCTCTGCACCATATCCCTCATATAGTGATACTTGATCTTGATATGCTTCGACTTATCATGGAACACAAGGTTCTCTTACAAATTCACATAACTATGGTTATCGCAATATATACAAGTAGCATCCATCTAGAGATCAAATAAATCAAACAGTAGCTTCCTCAGCCATACTGCCTCACAACTAGCTGAACAAGATGCAACATACTCTGCTTCAGCTGTACTCAGTGCCACATAGGATTGCTTCCTTCTAAACCAAGAGATCACAACCAATCCCATACTGAAGCAGCATCCTGAAGTGCTCTTCCTATCGATGGCACTGTCTTCCCAATATGAATCAACATAACCCTCTAGGTTAATCTTCTGAATTGACTCGTACTTGAGCCCATAGTTAACTATACCCTTTAGGTACCTCAGAATATGCTTTGCAGCAATCAAGTGAACATGTCTCAAATATTTCAAGAACTGGCTCATGGTGTTCACAGCAAAGCAAATATCTGGTCTCGTGTTAATCAGATACATCAAGGACCTAATCATCTGACAATACATCGTAGCCTCAACCGCTTCTGATGAAGCATCACTCAATAGCTTCAGGTTCGATGCCATAGGTGTGGTTATGGCCTTACAGTCCATCATCCAGAATCTCTTCAGGATCTCTATTGCATACTTCCCTTGTACAAGGAAGATCCCATCCGCATTCTGCCACACCTCCATGCCTAAGAAATAGTGCATCATTCCCAAGTCTTTTATTTCAAACTCGGCAGCAAGTTTCCTTTTCGCATCAGTAATCAACCCATCCATACCTGTTACAAACAAATCATCCACATATAGTACTAGTATCACTGGATTTCCATCTTCAACCTTGTAGTAAAGGTTAAAATATGCTTTACTCTTAGTAAAGCCCAAACTAGATAGGAAACCATCAATTCTACTGTACCATGTCCTAGGTACCTATTTCAAACCCTAGAGGGCTTTGTTCAATCTGCACACATGAGACTCTCTGTCATGTGTCTCAAAACCGAGTGGTTGTTCCACATGCACTTCCTCTTCCACTACACCATTCAAGAAAGAAGTCTTGACATCCATCTAGTGTATCTTCCATTTCATCACTGCAGTTAGAGCAAGTATTGATCTGATGGAAGTGTATATGGCTACAGGTGCAAGGGTTTCTTCATAATCTATTCCTTCTTTCTGGGAGAAACCACGAGCCATAAATCTTGCTTTATGTTTCTCGATGCTGCCATCTGTAGCATGCTTGATCTTGTAGATCCATTTGGAAGTTACAATGGACTTCCCTTCTGGTCTTTGGATAACATCCCAAACATCATTCTTTGATCACAACATCCTTCCACTCTTTCCGTTCTACCGCTTCTTCATAGTTGGAAGGTTCTTTATCAATAATGTCACATAGTAATGCTACATAACTAGAAAATGATCTAGTTCTCTTTCTTCCTCTGGGTGTTTCTTCTGAAGCTCCATATCTTTCTGCACCTTAGATAATTTCATGTACCCAAATAGGTTTCCTCTTATGAGGATTCTTCTCCAGAGGTGGATCTACAGGTTCTTGAGGTTCTTCTAGTTGTCGATCTTCTTCTTGAATTTCTTTGTTCATGATTGTATCATGAATTCTAGGTTCTCTTGTTTCTTCAAGTTCTTCAGCCAGTTTCTTCCTAGATTTGACATAGGCTAAATCTTTGTCAAATGCTACATCTCTGCTAATGTCAATCTTCTTGAACCCTGGGAAGTATATTATGTAAGCCTTTGAGCTTTCAGAGTATCCCACAAATATACCCTTCTTTCCTAAAGGATCTAATTTTATCCTCTTCTCTTTTGGAATGTGAATATACACTGGACAACTGAATATTCTGAGATGGCTGACTTCTGGTTACTTGCCAGAGAATACTTCTTCAGGAGTCTTGTTCTCAAGTACTCTGTGTGGAGTACAGTTTTTTACATACACTGTTGCTCTGGAAGCTTCTACCCAAAGATGCATAGGAAGATCTTGATCATGAAGCACTTCTCTTATAACTTCCATGATAGTTCTATTCTTCCTTTCTATAATCCCATTCTATTGAGGATTATAAGGAGTGGACAAATCCCTCGTAAACCTTGAGTCTTTACATAGCTCTTTGAATTTGTTTGAAGTGAATTATTCGCCATTATCTGATCAAAAGGTCTTGATCTTCTTTTCAGTGTGGTTCTCGATCAAGGCTTTGAATTCCTTGAACTTGCTGAATACTTCATCTTTGTTATTCATAAGTTATATCCATGCCTTTCTAGAAAAATCATCAATAAAAGAAACATAGTATGCACACCCGCTTAGTGAACTGGATGACATAGGACCGCACATATCGGAATGGATGATTTCCAAGATTCTTTTTTCTTTTCTCTTGCTACTTGGAAATGTCTTCTTTGTGTTCTTCCCTCTCACACATCCTTTGCATACACCTTCATGTTTTGTCTGCATTTCTGGGAGACCCTCAACAGCTTTGCTTGCAAGTGGTAGTGCTCTGTAATGCACATGTGTAATCCTTCTATGCCAAATCACATTTGGTTCTACTGATTCATGAACCAAAGATTGTTTTGGATGGCCCTTCAATTTGTATAAGCCTCCTTCTTATTCCTTAATCACTACTGCATCATCAATGGTCTTTCCTTTTGGCCACATGATGACTTTACCATCTATAAATGCAACCCTCATTCCTTTTGCATCTAATGCAGATATGGAGAGGATATTCTTCTTTAGTCCTAGTACAAACAATACTTCCTTCATTGTCATAGAATTTCCAGAGTCTAGCTTATAGGAGGATTCCCCACTACCTTTTATTAGATACTGGTAGTCATCTCCAAGTTTCACCTTGTGAGGTGATTCATGTTCAGATAATTTCACAAAGGATTCCTTGAATCCTATCATGTTCTTAGAAGTACCACTATCTATAAGCCAATCATTTTTGCCTTGTGTGATAGTTCCCGTGAGAGTAGAAATCAGAACATATTCTTCATCACTTGAAGGCTCATCACTGACTTGCCTGTTTCTCTTCGTGGAAAGTTCATCATCCTCTGTAGCATGAGCATGATGTCTTCTCTTGTGCCCCTTCTTCTTGTGAGAGCTACTTTTATTTTTAGGACAGTCTCTAGCAAAATGTCCTTTTTCATCACATGTATAGCAAATGTACTTAGACAAATCTCCAAAATTTCTAGAGTTATTTCTTTGATGAGAGTACTTACTTTTGTGGTGGCTAGATTTAGACTTCTTGGATTGTATTGTGAGAGCTTGATCTTCACTTCCCATCTTTTCCTCTCGAGCTGCTATCTGAGCTTCTTCTTGAGAGAATTCTTCCCATAGTCTAAAGAACTTGATTAACTTCTTTCTGACACATATCCCTTGAATAAAGGAGTCCCATGATCTAGGGAGACCATTCAAGGTGGTCATCACAATATATGCATTTTCTACTTCTTCATCTATTGCTTACAGTTGTTCCTTGATCTGAGAGACCCTTGTAAAGTAAGACTGGATGGTTTCTGCATTCCGGATCTTTAAATTCTTTAGCTGGTTTCTCAGAGTCATCTTCCGGTTTATGTTCATCCCTTCAAACAATTTGGTTAGGGCAACAAACATAGCTTTAAGTGTGTTGGTTATCATGGGCAGACCCGGGTTTACTGTATCTAACCAACAACACCCCTAGCTTGCTGGCCCTTTCGGCGACAGACCGCGAAGCAGCCTGAAGTCTCACCCAAAGTGATTCTAATGGGTTGGCCAAGGACTTGAGCGTCTTGGACCAGGTTCTATGGCATCCTATTTGCGACTCACAGCTCTTCCAGCTGCGAGGCCTCTCTCTCTACACGTCACATGACCCTTCTGCTCGCATCGCGCGACCTCCTCGTCTCGCGTCGCTCAACTTCCACTGACTCGCGATGACTCCAGCCTTATCGCATCGCCGCGCACCAGGCGACACGTAACTTCCTCCCCAACGCTAAGTCCTTAACCTATGGTATCGCACACCGCAGCTCCTCTGCCAGTGTGGTATCGCCTCCCTGCGATATCCTACTCCCGTGGCTCAGTGCACTTAGCCTTGTTCGTGTCAACTTGCAAGACTCAACATACCAGGCTATTTAACACTACGACTAGTGACTATTTCAAGCAAAGAATAAATGAATCTGCACATAATCATGCCAAAGACTTCAACTTATGTTTATAGATCTCTATATTGCTGTGAACTGAATAACACATACATACATTAAACTGTAAACAAGGCTCATATAATAACTGACAGATGCAAAAAATAAACACAACACATGAACCAATCTCATAACACTCGATTTTAACGTGGTTCACCTCTAGGATGGAAGTTACGTCCACAGAACTGTGTTTCTATTATAGCTCAAGGGAAGGTAAACACAGTTCTTTTGCACCGCATATGTATCTTGAGATCTTCTGGGTAACTCCGCACACTGCCTGGAGCCCTTCTCTCTTAGATCTCTTCTCTACCTCTATATTACACCTCTTACAATATACTCTTCCCTCTCTGTCGATCCCTACGGATCGTTACAAGCATGCTCTATGAGCCAGCTACTGGTTACAGTAAGGTTCTACAGTTAATAACAGAACCAGAGCTCAACTCTATTACAATACAATATAACTGTGAGCTAACAGACTCAATGGCTTAACTATATGTTATCTGACTAGCTATAGAAGGACTGACTAGCTATAGAAGGATTGACTAGCTATAGAAGGACTCTGTAATAGGGTGAACTCTGCACAGGGAACTCTTAACAGCTTACTCTATAGCTCTCGGGTTTTTGCAAGTGTAACCCTCTTGAATGAATACTTTCTGCTTTTATGCTGAAGGCAACAATCCCGGACACAACGGTCATCTTGATTGAACCCATCGGTCATAATAATTACATGGACGAGACCCCACCCATCATCCGATCCTCAATAAATGCTGAAATCTGATCACATTTCCCTCCAAGCGTGTGTACAGGCGCCATTCTCGTCGAATATTTTCCAAATATGGAAACTTAATTTTGCTGCTGCCAAATCTACGGTAAGGTATACCGATCATTTCCTCATTAACTGCCTGTCAGAGGGTGACTTGACTGGCCCTCTATTGGTTGCAAAACTGGATACGTGGCACGGGGAAACATCGCATTGCTGCGCTGCAACGCCGCATCACCTGCGCAAACAAACAAGCATTTTTTTTTTCAAAATGAACTGATCTTCTACGATTCCTCATACTTATAACACCTGCCAGTGTAGACTAGTTCCTAGTGTGATGCCTCCTTTCAACTACACTTGGACATCTGCACCACCATAAAATGGCTGAGCTAGGGCTGAGAGGTGGGGTGGCTATCACTATAGAGCTTAAGCCTACTGCCATTAATCCATGTGGGAAGAAGCTCCCCATTCAACTAGCTGAGCTAAACGGCACCTCCCTCTGTAACTTGCTGTATCTAATATGGCCCCATCCAATGCATCTTGAACTTCCCTGGAAACTTAATGAATTTACTGTCATAGAGGAGTACTAGGTCTCCATTCTGGAAAGTCTTACTCTTAATGTGTCTATCATGCCAAGCTTTTTCTCGTCCCTTCTGCACTTTCTGATGGAATCCGACGATGAATCTGTCTTCCTCTAAGGCAAACAGCTGTGCTAGCCTTTCCTCCACTGTGTCTGTATCAGTCATCCCAGTAATCTGAGCGATTCTTAAACTAGGAAGAATATACTCCATAGGCATAACAGCCTCTTGTCCATACACCAAGCTGAAAGGTGTGTGTCCTGTAAGTTTCTTGCATGTGGTCCTATACGCCCATAATACAACGTTAACTCTGAGGTCCCAATCATTCCTTTGGCTATTGCAGATCTTAGTAAGAGTATTTTCTAAAATCTTATTAAAGGCCTCCACCGTACCATTAGCCTGAGGGTGGTAGGGAGTGCTCTTATGGTGCTGAATCTGGAATTCTTCTGTCAAGGCCTCAATGGTGCGGTTCAAGAAATGTGTGCCTTGATCGCTCATCAAAATTACGGGGTAGCCAAATCTACTGATGATGTTCTCAAAAAGGAACTGTGCGGCTGTAGCAGCATCACAATTTCTTACTGCTTTGGCCTCTGCCCATCTGGTGAGGTACTCTGTTCCAGTGATAATATATCTCATGCCAATGTGCTTTCCTGGTGGGTTGATAGGACCCACAAAGTCTATATCCCACTTGTCAAATGCGCGCAGCGTAACCTGCGGGCGTAGCGGCATTTCATCTCATCGTGAGGGTTTTCCTACCCTCTGGCAGATATCGCAGCATCTGCAAAATTCCTTGGTGTCCTTATGCAATGTAGGCCACCATAATCTTGCATCTAGGATTTTCTGCGCAGTCGGCTTTCCTATGAAATGACCTCCTGCGGTTCTTGAATGTGCCTCTCTGATAATAGCATCTTTTTCATGTGGCATCATACATCTGCGCAAGACTTCATCCGGTCCCAACTTGTATAACTATCCAGCTATCAGGGTGAAGTCTACTACTTTAACAACCAACTGCTTCTTTTGCTGCTTAGTAAACTCATCAGGTGCCAATATTGTAGTGAGAAAGTGAATAATATCAGCATAGTAGTCGTTTACGATCTGGATAGAAAACAACTGCGCATTTGGAAAATTGTCCTCTAGGTTACTTAGTTCTTCTCTTGAGTCTATCTGCAACAAATGATCAGGTCCGGCATTCAATCTTCCTGGTTTAACAATGATTTCAAAATCATACTCCTGAAAGAGGAGTAACCATCTGCAGATTCTCCCCCCTAATAATGGCTTATTAACCAGATACTTCAATGTGGAATGGTCAGTAAACATTTTGAACGAGGCACCCAATAGGTATTGCCTGAACTTCTGCAGCACATACACCATAGCTAAGCCTTCTCTTTCTGTCGTGGTGTAGTTCTTTTCTGCTGTCGATAGCTTTCTACTGGAGTATGCGATAGGATGATCAATATCCCCTTCTCCTAGTTGCATTAAGACAACCCCTAGTGCGATGCCAGATGCATCCACATGTACATGAAATGGCTTAGTCTAGTCTGGAAATACTAGGATGGGCGCTGTAACCATCTTTTCTTTAAGTGTGTTTAGACTCTACTGACATTCCTCATTCCATAGGAATTTTACATCTTTCTTTAGCAATTTCTCCATCGGTGTTGTAATCTTTGTGTAGCCCTTGATGAACTTTCTGTCGTACCCGATATGACCAAGTACTGTCCTCATTTGCTTGACTGAGTTGGGTGCTGGAAGATTTACAATGATGGTAATCTTTGAGGGATCTACCATCAGGCCTTGTCTGCACACAATATGACCCAACGAAATACCAAATGGCACACAAAATATACATTTTTTCAAGTTCAGAGAAATCTAGTGCTACCTACATTTCTCTAACATCAGTCTTAGATCTCCTATGTGCTTGTCAATTAGTCCAAATACAGTCCAATCATCAAAATATACTTCTAGAAACTTTTGGATGTATTCTTTAAATACAGCAACTACTATTCTAGAAAATATAGCTGGTGCATTCTTAAGACCAAAGGGCATTACCGTATACTGGAACGAGCCCCACTCTGTTGCAAAGGTGGTCTTGGATCGATCTTCTGGATGGATTCTGATATAATGATAGCCTGAAAATCCATCAGTGAAGGAGTAGACCTCCTGTCCTCCCACGTTGTCTAATACCTCATCAGTGAACGGTGTCGAAAATGGATCATGAAGCGATGCATCGTTGAGCTTGCGCAGATCGACACAGATCCTGATGTCTCCTTTGGTTTTCTTTTCTTATACGACCATGGGGCTAACCCATTTGCTTTCTTCTACATGCTCAATGATGCTTACTGCTAGCATCTTATCGATCTCATCCTTTACTTTTTATTTATATAGTGGATTTAATCTATATGGGCGATGTTTGACTGGTCTAGCATCCTCCTTCAATGGTATCCTCATGACTCCCAGGTCTCCAACTATTCCCTTCATCTCTGTGAACTTGGTGGGAAATAGGTCCTGATAGTCATGTAACAAGTCTGCAATTTGTTCGACTGTTTCATCGTTCCAATAGTCTCCAATAGAGGCAAACTTAGGTTCTGTGTCTGTGCCAATATTGATCTTTTTAATATTGATGGGTTCTGTGATTACTGGAATTTCTAACTGTGGTCCCTCAACATCGTGAGTGCCTTCTGACTCCAGAATGTTGGTGTCGTGAGGATCCTCATTCTCTTCCTCTGGTTCAGATGCAAAATTATAACACTCTAACGCCTCTTTTAGCTGGATAGCCCACTCAGGTTAAGTTGACACTGATATGGTACAATCCTCAAATATCTTACTCTTTATTACTTGTAGGGCTTGATCAACACTTGGATACTCAGATTCAAAAGCGAAGGTGAGTAGGAAGCTGTCTATCATAAGTGGCCATGTTTTTGTTCCCTTGCGCAGTTCAGTCTCTGTATACCAGTTCCTTGGAACTGTATCCAAAGTATGAATGAATCGGTGAACCCATTCATCCTCGGGAATGTCCGACCAATTCTGTTCACATGTCTGAATGTGTGATCTGGGGTCACTCTCTCCTGTGTACTTCTAGTGGACATACTCTCTGTCGACAGAAAATCTGATCGCCATCAATCTTTTAATATCGTCCCATGATGCAATACTCTCTTTATGTGCATACCACCATATCGCAGGTGTGGCTTGGACTGCAAGGTCCATAGCTGCGATCCTCTGCTCATGAGGAATCTGTTGTTCAAACTGCTCGAGAAATTCCTGGATATCTGTTAGACCATGAAAGGATGGAATCTCATTGATCTCTATGCCAATCCATCGCAGTGACTTAGTCAAGTACGAGCATCTGCGTGCTGAGACTTCGTGAAGTCTGTTCTGCCAGTTCTCTAGACCAACATCTGAATCTGATGTGCATGAGCTGTCGCATCGCCAACTAATGTTCCCTTCTGTAGTTGGATTGATGTAGTCTCTTAGGTTTGTGGTCATGTCATAGAGGCTCTCCATGTTAGGTGCCTCCTCCTCTGCTCGGATAGGTTCAATATATCTAGGACCCTGAAAAGGATCCAACGGTGCGATGACCTAGATCAGTGTGTCCTTAAAGGTCATTTGTCTTCTCTTTAGGTCAATAATAGCCATGTTACCGATTGCCTAATCAATGCCTAGTAGTGCTCGATACGGTCTGCTATCGCCAATGATTTCTATAACTTCAAATTCTGCAAAGCTGCGAACTCCGTCAATGTCAACTGGCACCTGCGGTATCTGAACTAGGGGTGACACACGCTGCTGATTAGCTAATCTCAGATGGATAGGTGATCTGATTAAATTAGGGCTACCCATCTATTCCCATGTCTGCTTGGTCAGAACATTTACATCTGATCCCAAATCTAGGATCACCTCATCCATTTCAAATTCTCCAACCTGCGCTGTGAGTCGCATCTCTCTTCCCATTCTTGTATGTCATGTAATATTATGAACAGCACGTTGTGTACTGCTCATGGAAGAAGATGGCTGAGACTAATCTATAATGCGCTGAAGTTTCATGATAGCTTGCTCATTTCTTACAAGTTTTAGACAACTCCGCAGGAAGGAATGTACACTTCCTGTCATCTCATCCTCATCGCATCTTCCCGATGTGGTAGCCTGTGATGTCTGTACAAGGCTATCGCCACAAGGTGCTTGCTGTGGTATGCCCCTAAACAGAGGTACCTGCGATCTTGATTGCGTAGGGTCATCAAAGAAAGCCTTAGCTTCCTGAAATGTTTGTTTCTTCTTCTGCAAGTCGAGTGGTGTTGCTTTATTAGGAGTTCTGCGTACCCACTCCTGGCCTGTGTTCTTTTCCATCTCCGGCGATGTCCCACTGGTAGAAACACCACTGCGAGTCACAATATTGACTCTTGGTTCTGGCTCTTCCTGCTTAGCAGCAATAAGATGGATGGTCTGGTGTACTGTTGGCTTAGGTTCTCTGATCTTAGCTATCAAGGTAGGACACTCCTCTATAGTATGATCATAATATTTGCAGTAGTTACACGTGGTAGTGGGGCTCTGATAGTCCCTAGCATAGTGTCCTACAAGTCCGCAGTTGTAACAAGTAACTGGTCCGCGACCATGGCCAAAACCTTCTCCTCGTGCAAATCCTCCCCCACGTCCTCGTCCTATGAATCCCCCTCCACAGCCTCCATAAGGCGGATCATGTTGTGGTCCTGCTGCTGGACCCTGTGTCTCTAACTGGACCCTGTACAAGTCTTGCTTGCTCCCGACCATGAGATCATAGGCTCTGCAATTGTGTTCATCATGGCCTACAGACTTGCAGAAGATGCAGTATAAGTTCTTAGGTGTTTGCACGTACTTCTGAAGTAGAGGGCAGTGGTGAGGTAGATGTCCTCATGTTTTGCATATTTCACACCACGGTCCATGGGTCTGTGGTAAGGGGTTAGGAGCCCCTATTGTTATATATTCTACAAAAAATGGGCAGTCGTCTTTGGTATGGCCTTTTGCTTTACATTTTGCGCACCATATGTCTTGTGCAACCTCTTTCCCTTTCTTAAGCTCATGCAACTATAGTGTGAGATTAGCCAACTGAGTGTGTAAAGTTGCCATGCCTGTACTACTCTCAGCTAGAGGTGAAGCCTCTAGTTTCATCACCATCTCCAACGCGTCATCCTACCTCTGGAGTTTTTGTTGCATTAACGGAAATATAATGTGAGGGAGCAGCGCTGCAATAAACCATTCCTTATGCTGCTCCAGCGCGAACTCAAAACTGACTTGGTCAATAAGGGCTTTGAATTTCTGATCAAAGTCTCACACCAACTCTATAGGTAATTGCTTGATGTCTTTGAGTTCTATAATGCACTGTGACTCAGACTTAGGTTTCTTAAACTCTTTAATCATGGTGGTCTTGACCTGGGCAAGTGTCCTGGGTACTATGGTATACTTTATATACCATGTTAAGGCTCGATCTCTTAGTGTGGTGACCAACTGTACAAGTTTAAGGTTATCGTCATTGATTGCTTTAATGGTCCACATGGCTTCACATAGAAACCAATGCTGCTCTGGGTCTTCTGCCCCTATTCCCTTAAATATAGGTAGCTTCATATCATCCCCCATTCTATTTCTACGTGGTGGATGTCGATTTACTATGTTACTACCACTCGGCAGTGTAGGTGGAGGTGATGTAGCGGTGGTAGGTACTGTCTGTGAGCTACTGGATGGAGTTCCTACGGGATTGTTCTGAGTACCGGTCTGTTTCTGTGGGGTGTAAGGGTGGTAAGGGATACCCCCCTCTGTTCCTTCTATGGTACTATGACTCTACTGTCTGGTACTATCTGAACTGTCTTCAAATATCAGGGATCTGAAATCTACTTTATACTTCTTTCCACTACATGTTTTTCCAATGTCATCAAAATCACTTTCAAACTCTTGTGACATTACTATTTCTACTTATTCATCTGAAACTAGCTCCATTGTTCCTTTTTCATGTAATAGCATCTTAATGGACAAGCTTAAAGATCTTATATACTTACCACGATATCCTTTGAAGAAATAGCGCTCATCCTTGCTGAAGCTTTTCCTCTGGTCAACTGCAAACTCTGTGACGAAGCCTTCTAGCACACTCGCAAGCCGGAAGTCTAATTCCCTCGTGACAGGATTATCAAGGTTCTTCACGGTCTGAATAAGCTCTGATGTCCAAACAATGTCTCTTTTCTTTTTGAATATGCTTGTATCAGTTAACTTTGATAGCCAGTCATAGAGCTCGTTCCCAAAGGTCGCAAAAAATATCACATGCAGGTCTGTAATGATGTGTTTTTGTAACCAGGCCTCTGTAATCAGCTTAGGACTCTTGTTCTCTCGTTCAGCAAACTCTTTTTGGTTAGAACAAACCCACTCATTGAGTTCGTCTCTCGTAGGACACCACCAGAACATCAGCGCTCTGTTTGTTCAAAACCGGCAACAGAACCATTTGTTGGTTATCATGGGCAGACTTGGGTTTACTGTATCTAACCAATAACACCCCTAGATCACTGGCCCTTTCGGCAACAGACCGCAAAGCGGCCTGAAGTCTCACCTGAAGTGATTCTAATGGGTTGGCCAAGGAATCAAGCGTATTGTACCAGGTTCTGTGGCATCCTATTTGTGACTCGCAGCTCTTCCAGCCGCGAGGCCTCTCTCTCTGCAATCGCACGACCCTTCTGCTCGCGTCGCGCGACCTCCTCGTCTCGCGTCACTCAACTTCCACTGACTCACGATGACTCCATCCTTATCACATCGCCACACACCAGGTGACATGTAACTTCCTCCCCAGCTCTAAGTCCTTAACCTACGGTATTGCGCACCGCAGCTCCTCTGCCGGTGCGGTATCACCTCCCTGCGATATCCTACTCCCATGGCTCAGCGCACTTAGCCTTGTTTGTGTCGACTTGCAAGACTCAACATACCAAGCTGTTTAACACTGCGACTAGTGACTGTTTCAAGCAAAGCATAAATGAATCCGCACACAACCATGCGAAAGACTTCAACTTATGTTTATAGCTCTCTATATTGCTATGAATTGAATAACACATACATACATTAAACTGTAAACAAGGCTCATATAATAACTGACAGATGCAAAAAATAAACACAACACATGAACCAATCTCATAACACTCGATTTTAACGTGGTTCACCTCCAGGATGGAAGTTGTGTCCATAGAACTGTGTTTCTATTATAGCTCAAGGGAAGGTAAACACAGTTCTGCTGCACCGCATATGCAGCTTGAGATCTTCTGGGTAACTCCACACACATCCTGGAGCCCTTCTCTCTTAGATCTCTTCTCTAGCTCTATATTGGACCTCTTACAATATACTCTTCCCTCTCTGTCGATCCCTGCGGATCGTTACAAGCATGCTCTATGAGCTAGCTATTGGTTACAGTAAGGTTCTACAGTTAATAACAGAACCAGAGCTCAACTCTATTACAATACAAGATAACTGTGAGCTAACAGACTCAATGGCTTAATTATATGTTATCTGACTAGCTATAGAAGGACTGACTAGCTAACCTTTTACAATACAAAATATATCCCTTTATAGGCAGCCTGAAGGTCTCACCATTACAACATTGTGGGTATGTCCCAACAGTAACCCAAACCCTAACTAGTGACAGTCAACGCATCTGTACTTTGAGGTAGCTGCTATCCGTCACACCGCAGCTCTCTACAGTCTTCCATGCTTCCCTGCACTGACCATGGGTACTATGCACCGCTTCCCTGGCTATCCTTTGTCTTCAATACCTTGGCCTCGTTGTTCCTTTTCCTTTATGAGGGTAGCTGAGCCCTCCTGTATTTCGTCGCTGCCTTCAATGCAGTGGATGAGCTCTCTCTTCTCGACTGCTCAGGTACCGTCATCTTCCTTGACTTCTCTGTCTTCTATAGTCATGGTTTCTGGCTTTGATCTGTAGCTATAAACCTACTATATTGTCGTAGTTCTACCTCTTATATCTCCGCCAAAACTGTCTATCTGTCAAAATAGTAGCTTCTTCTGTAGCTGCGGGACCCTACTCCAACAAAGTGTCTTGAGGGAGGACACCTATGGGATGAGGTGATCCTTGATTGAATCAGCAATAATCCTCTTTTCCATAACCAACTTCTTCTTATGTAATGCCTTAGCCTCATCTCCCTCTGGAACTGGAACCTCCTCATGGATGTAGGAGTCCAACTCATTTTGTTCCAAGACCAGAGAGATCCTATACTTCCAGGCTCCGAAGTTATCAGCTCCCTCAAGATTTTCATCAAGCTTGGTATGATGAGACATATTAACTGAGAACCTCAAATGGAAATACAAAACATTTAGATATTACCAGGTCAAGATGTCGGATCTAGATTTGGAGCTGAAACCTTGCAGTGTTGGTTCAAGAGCAGATTAGGGTTTCACTTTTTTGGAATTCTGTCCAACCAAATGCTTTGAATTTGATCCCTAACTTTGATTTTGGGGAGGAGATCAATCTGGGCTTAGGCTCACTGAAAAAATCCACTTCTGTGGAAAGCCCTAATTTCCGGCAGAAGTGTCAGGTCCAAAAATGAAAAACCTCATAATTGGATTCTGCTTCGATAGAAACATGCACGCTAAGGAGGAGAGTTAATCCAACCTTCTTTTGCTGAAAATATGTGGAGGAAGATCAAAAATTAGGAAGCCCTAGTTCCCACAGCTGCACAGTGTCTTCTTCTCAGGTTAGCTTTGATACCATGTTAGATTTTTAACATTAAGCTAGCATTATTAGGATATTTAACTGAGAGAATAATAAGCACAGCAATCAAACACAAGAAACAATGAACACAGTGTTTTTCCTTGAGGAAACCATAAATGGAGAAAACCCTGCAACATCCTCAAAGATAGAATCAGCACCAAAAGTAAAACCCCAAAACAGTAAGATGATCTCCCGACAGTAGCAACCTCTTTCTTCCTAGCCCTAGTGTCTTCTTCTTCCTCAGCTATCCGCTACAGCTGAGTGTGAGTGAGCATGTGATAAATAGAGAGGCTAGCTCTCTATTTATACTAATTCCTGACTTGACTAAACCCAACTAGGGCCGACTTCACTAGGTGAGTCTAATAACCCTAGTGCCTCGGAACTGTGGGGACTTTAACCCTTGATCAATAGGAGGGTTACCCACAATGACTTTACATGACTTGTTTACATTATAGATCCTCCTGATCGAAACATTAGGGCATGACATGAATCAATTACATTACAGACACATCCCGGAATAAACATCGGGGTACAAGACATAAGATACATAGGTGAATACATTCCAAAGTTACAAATACATCAACAGCCTCCACCATATCATTGTGGGCTTTGGGTTTTAGGTCAATGACAAAACCAATATGTTTTTGTTTTTTAAATTTTTTAATTATTACATATTGTGTTTTTTTTTGTTATATATAACATTGTCCCATATTATAATTTTTATATTGTTATATAATAATGTTTTGTTATACATATTTTTTTCCAAAAGAAAAAAAGCTGTTTATATTGATCAAAGAAATATTTACATACACAAGTATGTATTTTTCCTGCTGATAGCAGATTTACAACAATTGACCGCATCATATATGATGCATTTCTTTCTTTTTGCATATAAACAACAAAATAAAACAGGCTGTAACAAAAGGGGTTGTCATGTGCAATTGTTTCTCCCATAAGGATATTCCTGCCAAAAACACTGTATATGGCGTTTACCTTCACTAAAACTGTAAACTGAGGTTCTGTTTAAAACCAAAAAAGGCTGTCTGATCTTAGAATTGTTCTGCAAAAAATTTTAGAAACTTCCTTGTCCTATAGTAGATCCATGAATGGCCTATGACAGAACTCATTGGCCACTGCCTCCTTTGTCTCCATGAACTTCCATGTTCCCCAAGACAAGTAATGTTTTGTTATATATATATATAATGTGTGTATTACAGTTTGGGACAATCACTGGCATTGAGGACCCTCAGCCACATGCAATGTTCCAGGCCTGGGAACCCTTCTATCTTCTAGAATCCACTGAAATCTATCATTGTAATATTTGTGAGCTATCCTGAAGGAGTTTTGATTGTTCAAGAAATACAAGCTTCAGTCGGAGTTGCAGACATTATGGAGCTCTATGTTCATAGATTGGTTATGTTAGCATCGGGATCATGCCCATAGGTTGTGCATAAAAGGGATCTCTCCCAGGAAACAACAGAACTGCATTAGACTGCGCCTATGGCCCTACAGTCAGAGAGGGATCTCTTGCTTGTTTTTAGGTTTACTTCACATAGGATATTCGATCAAGAACAGTCAGGAGGCCAGACTCCTGAATGAGGTGGGGTGCATTAATGTAAGATGTAGGTGGGACTATCAGAGTAAGGGACCATTGGAAATGGACTTGAAGGTCTGGGTAGGGAACATTTTGCAATAGGTAAAGAATGGTGTGAATTTACAAACAAAGGAAAGATAGCCGTCGATCTTGCAATCAAGAGATATTCACTGGGTGATCAGTAGATGAGAGGGAACAGTCCATCATGCAGAGCACCAACAAGATGAATTCGACGTAAATTTAGAATAAAACTTAAATGAATATTTGAAACAACAGATGTAGCATAGCATGTATGAATTCCGAACTGTTATACACTCATTTCAGATATGAAAGGAATTAGCAAACTGGAATGAAAACATGAAGAACATTTCACGTAAAGAGATTACATATTAAAAGAAGCAATGACATAGGAATCTCTGCCTTGAAAGAGAATCCTTCCTCTGCAAGTTTATTCATAACACTGAAATCAGAGACTATTTAGAATGGAGACCCTCATCCCTTGAAAGTTTCCTAACCAACCCCTATCTCCCTCTATCGAGAGTGTCTTTATACTATTTTAGTGCTGAGATTATTCTCCAAAACAAACCTAAAAATTGTTTCCAGTTAGAATCAAACGTTAACAACCTAGAGAGTGGAACTATTACCATGATTTACAAATGTGAATAAACATCATGGAGCTAGTGGGTGCATTCAGCCCGAGTGATACCTTGGCGTGCTCGGCTACTGCTGTAGATTCTGAGTGTGACACATTTTCATTTGCTTTCAGGTGAGTCACCATTTACTAGATTTTGGACTTCTTAGCCAACCTGATGAGTCAGCATAATTCTCTTTTTCTTCCCAAAGTGTGTGTTTTCGTTGTGTTCAAATGCGGCTTTCTAAATAGGCACACATTAGCAGGGAATTTTGCATCTTTCCCCTTCTCAAACTCATCCACCACCTCCTTCCTCTCCGGGTAACACTGTTAGGCATGGGGTCTAGAAGAAGGGTCGCATTGCTCCTAGTCAAGGCAAGCCTTTGCAGTGGCTTATCATTCTTGCACTCCTCACCTCCAATGAGGTGGGCTGTCCCACAGGAAATAAGGTGGATTATACCTCCACCAGCCCCATCACCCTTGGCAAGTGGAATTTAAAAATCGGGCTGCGGAAGGTATTAGACCCCTAATGCTCCCATCTGAACAAATGATCCTACAAAGAATAGTCCAATACTATCACCTTATGTGGACGATTTGGGGGCAACGATGGTATCAGGGGTCCCTGAAAAAACACCTACGGGGAGCGAGTGTCCAAGCAATGCATCACTAGAGGTGCAGGTATCTGAAGCCGGGTGTATCTCTCAAAATTATTCATGTCTGGGCCCTGATGACTGGCGTCATCCTTGGCATGGAACACCAAGGTAATGGGTGAGTGTGGAAATTTGTTCACCAACCATCAGCACACCCAGAAAAACAAGCTTTTGAAACCAGATCACCATTTCCAAACCCTTTAAACTTCTATGGACTCATGACGAAATAGAAACTTGGGCTCTGAAAATATGTTAGCTCATCCTCGGCATTCCAAAGGCAATATATACAAGGCTTTGAGACTAAATTTTGCAATTACTAGTTAGCATTCTCGCACATTCTACTATCGAGTGTCTTTGGTATCAACATGTTTGAGGGCATGGGCATGGTGATCCTTTACCTATAGGGGATCTAGTCACATCGCTTCATCGTCTACGACACCTTACCATTTGCTGTGGGAAATATTTTGGGTGCCACCTTATGTAGTTGATCCAGACTACAAAGCACATGAAGTGGACGCTCCCACACTTCCTTACTCTTATGACATAGGAAATGGAATGGTCTCCCCCTTCATGCTGGCCTTGCCCCATGTGGATAGAGGATTCACTAGTTATTTTCCTTACTTCTGCAGGCCAACTCACATAGAAGCCTCCTATCTTTAAGCAATACAACTCTGCCGCAGGGATGATTTCACCTGTATGTATGCTACAAATGGCGTCAAGGAATCAACTAATCTGTTGGGAGGTAGATTATGTGTATGAACATCCCTTCCACTATCATCTCTACACTGGATGTGAAACTTGCAGCCTTGAGGCCTCCTCAGCCCTCTGATTTGGGGAGCCTTTCACGTCCATCGTCCATGTTTCATTACTCCTACTGCCAACTTCTATTCTCTCGATACAACAAGCAGCTTTAGATCATGGCATGTTCTTACCCGTTGATTTAGATTGACCTTCCCATGCAACCATTGATCTGAGTGGGTCCTACCACCTTTTTGTGAATCAAGACCCTAACATTGTCCGCGCTAGTTAATATCATGGAAATAACCTCAACCATAGATCTCTTCCCTTCTTTGTCGTGACCATTGATATTTGCAGCCGGTACCACTTTTCACAATTTGGAATCGTGACTTTATCCGCATAAGTTTTGCTTGTGAAATCAGTTGGGGCCGTAGATCTGCTTCTGCTCTCATCCCTGCCATTAGATACTGCTTCCCTTTAACCTGTTTCATGATTTGGGAAAGTTCCTTCTATTGAGCATGTTTGCTCAACGAAACCATTTCAGGTCATAGATCGGGCTTCGCCTTGATCTTTGCCCTTCATTGTTTTCCATTTTTAATAGACTCTGTGAATTCCAAACTTTAACCATTCTCTTGCATATTTGGATAAAACCATGATCTATTGTCGCTCTTCTTCCTTGTGCTCCCGGATCATACGTCTACGACGCCTTTCTTTATCATCTATACTGCTGCAAGTCTTCACCTCCAGAGGAATCTACCACCGTAGATTGAGCTCTCTTCATTATATGACAGTCTCAAAACATGGAAAATGTGCCTCTGATAATCTGAAGGGTGCTCACACAATGTTCAAAGGAATAGGACTCTTTTCAAACTCTGTCACGCCCATAAATGAACTGTTACAAAAGGAGTGCTAACAGCTAGCTCCACAAGGGATTCTATCCACCCAGCGAGGTAGCAAAAAACCCTTGTAGACCAAGTACCAAATCCATTGGGTCATCCCCAATCTTTATTTTGAATCCTCCATTCAACTCTGAGCTACTGCTTTAGTGAAGTTATGTCACTCTGCAAACCATGCTCTTGACTACAAACCTATGCTTACAACTGAAAATGAAAACAAACTAAAATAGCAATGAAGGAAATGCTCGATAATTGTCGAGCTTATTTGTTCCTACCTACTCTACCTAACTTAGTGCGCAAGTCCAGTTAAGTGAAATCAGACTTCCAATGAATCCAATCAAGCAGCTTGCCTAATATTTTTGTTCTCCTTTCGTGCTTGATGAACAGGAATGAAATAAAATATGAAATAAGGCTATAATAAATAAATTGATCTTTACTGTAGATATGTGACCAGTCATTACCATTACCCAACATTTCCATGTATTCTGCTATGGGGTCATAGAAAACACAACAACATCCAGTATATTTTGTCATCTGTTCATGGGAAAGCTGTCCAGAACTCCCTTCCTCTAGTGATCTGTGTTGGCCGAAAAATGTGACCTATAGGGTATTGTGTCCAACTACTGAAAAACAGCCCACACACTCGACTTATTGTAATCTTGTAGGTGTTTGGTATAACTATTTTTCACAAGTTAAAGGCCCTACTGCCTATAAAATATGCTCTCAAGTTAGAGAGTCTCTTGGGATGTATATGGTAAGTTCTATTTAATCAAATCTTTACTCAAATCAACTAAAGATCTAATTAAAATAACTAACTAATGCTAATAAAAATCTTAAACTAAAACAACAAATAATAGTAGCTCCTAATCTCGATCTATAATGACCTAATATGCAATATGACTATCCCAAAAATGGGAGTTGGAATTAATAATTAGATAACAAGTTTTATTTGAAAATTTTATCTATGATCATGCAATGTTAGGAAAGCCTATTCTCAGTAGATACAAATCTAAATCAACTTACAATAAAATAATATTTTATTGTAAATTAATTTGAAAATGAAACAAAACTCATAATCGAGATAAATTTAACATAGTATTGAAGCATAAAAGAAATTACACCCAAGTACTAACGCTGAAATGAATAAGTTCAACTTACACAGTCATTACTTTGTATGAAATCATATCATTATCAACTAAAGAAAAGAAACATGAAGAAATTCATTTACTTTTCTATATGACAATTAATTATCCATACTTCAACACTAAGTACTTTGTTCAGAATCCATTAACAAAAGTGTTTTAATATATAATATAAAGATACATACATATGAAAAGGAAATTCAACACAGGAAAACAATATTAAGACAGCATGATAATAACTGATAGACCTAGCTAATGTCTTCAGTATGTCTGTAAAATATAGTAATCCTTAGAAATAGTTCTAAAGGAACACAAATAAAACAGAATAATATTAAGTGTTGTATTATATTTGTTCATCACAAGTTTTAGGATTCCAACCCATTGCTTCAGTTCCGAAGTTGCTTATAAAGGAAAATAAAAGACTACAACCGACTAACTAGAAATCATATTTCTTAGGAAAGATCCCAATCCTATCAAAATAAGGTGTAACGATGACCAGCTTCATAGGCACGTTGTTACAAAATCATCCGGAAAGAAATATATGCCCATAGTTTTAACTTACTGGAGAAATTCCAATGTTATACTCTCCCAATCATGGTAACACCATACTGGGTAATCCATGCCAACAGAAGCTTAGAAATAGGAGCGAAGTAATTACTGAGCATCAAATCAGTTGTAAGTCTCGAAGATCCTTCATTGATTAGCCACGTACAATAAAAAGACATGAAGGCAGACCAACATCTAGTTTTATCCAACAATTTCTTTGACACCCGTACATATTAACAAAAATTGTTTAGCAAAATTTAATGATGATCAAATAAGCATGAGTGAGATATTTGCAGAATTTTAATTCTGTAGATATCTCAATTTAATCAGTTAGACCATGAATTGAACCGAAACCGATGAACCCAAAACATCACTAACCTGTAAGAATCTATTCAAAACCCTCTGTAGGCATAATGTAAGATACAAAAGACAAAATTTAGAAGTCACTGGAAAAACAAGATATCAGGTTTTTAAGGCCGACTCAACTGAGAATCGAATGGGTACACTTCTCCAAGCTTCATTCAATTTATCCCTAAACCTGACAGCCATGGTCCTGTTAATCCTATTCTGTCTTTTCAATCTTTGATTCTTTAACAAAATCATTTTAATCATTTCTTTGAATTTCTACCTTTTTCCTCTTAACACATCCCATTTCTCAACCCAGCTGATCAATTCAGCTTTTAAAGCTTTAATTTCTTCCAGGGAAATTGTTTGAATAACTTGTGCTTCTTTTAAATCTATTTGTAGGGAATAAATCAATTGGACATGAGGATTTGGATCAGTTTGGTATTTCGGCTCTATTTTCAATTTTACTCAGGCTTCTTCAGTTAAGTGAGGCTTTCTGTCAATTTCTTGGCTACCCTCACGATTTACTTGCTGACTGTCAACCACCTTGTCTGCAGACATAGAAACATATTTAAGATCTAACACAGATGGGCCTATGGAAGCAGGATTTGGTCGAACATCTAAAGAATCACTTAGCTCAATAACTGAGACATCCCCAACACTCAAATTCCTCTTGGCAAGCAGAGCGGCTGTCATACTGCGTGTGGTTCTTCATATAGCCAGTTTGCTCATAGCACTGCTAGTCTGATTTTCAGCCTTTTCTTGCTTCATATTAACCTATGTATGGGAAGAACCCTTGTCTTGACAAGTTATAGGAGTTGAGGGTTTCCTTCCTTGACCTTGAAAATTATTTGCAAGAGTTTCAACACTACTTTCCACCTCAATTTTTACATCATCCAGACTTAGGGTTTGATGAGGCTGAAACCCTTCATCCCCCAAATCATCTTGAGAACCAGAGTCCTCAACTTCAAGCTTAGCCTCTTCATTGTTTACCCACCTACGTCAAACCCTAGGCCTCTGTTTGGGCCATTCCTCATTAACCCCAAATCCATTTCTCACAAGGAAAGAATGCCAGGTCTGACCTACTTCTTCCAACCGACTGGACATGAGAATTTTAATTAACCCATGGTGGAATAAACTCCTATTTTTGTCTCCAACATTAGACTGGTAAGTGGATGCCATTTTATGCAAACTATTCAAAAACAAAAAGGGCATATTGACAGGGTAACCCTTACATATCAACAACAACCGAAGGTGATAAAATTGCATCTGAGACAGCCTACCCTCACAAGTTACATACCTGATGATTAGCTCTAGAATAGCCCTCCACTTCTTCATTAATAACCGGGATGGGAAGCCAGATTTGAACTTAGATTTCCGATGAGCAAGGGTAAGAAACCCTTTCCACTGGTCATTCTTAATATGTTTTCCTTTATACCACTTCTCACCAATTTGTGGAAAGCAAATATATTGCAAAATGAACTTCTCAGACAGCTTAATCTCAACGTCTCCCACATGTGCATGAACCCCATCAAAAGACTCTGCGAATGCCTTAGAAACTGTCATATTAAAACCTGAAAATTTTCGAAGGAACTCCAACCATCCATATCTCGACACGATTTCTCGACACTCGAAAGCAGCATACAGGTATTCTTCACCAATAAGTTTGAACCTAGACACTGGAGCCATGGCAATGGATACACAAACCTATAGGGTTTTTGAAACACAGATTACAAGATGCAATCGTTTCATCAACAGTATAGGCATTACCAGCAATACTCCAAAATACCCTATTTTATTAAAACCCTGAAAACCTTCCTGTAAGTCCATCATAACGTGAGTTGGCAAGACAAGAAGTTTTGAAGACAACTTACCAAAACATAATGAGCCATAGGAGAATCACACAGGTGATTTATTGCAAGTGATGTTTGCATGATTCAAAATTGACAGGTAGCAATCGTCAAATGACACGACTACCAAAACCTTAGTTCCACCATTACTCTATCATTCATTGTGATTTCATAATGTGGTAATAATGGAGGTTAATTCATCATTTTTTAACACATGAATCAATAATTTCCAAAACCTTAATTCTTCATTTATCAATCATAAAAATATAATCACCTTAGCATATAATTAATATCTTAGGGTAAAGGTCAAAACTGATCAGAGAATAATTTGATAATGTGACCAAACCAATGTCAAAAGCCTAGAAAGTGACTTTATACCTTCATCACAAACTATAATACCAACCTATTTCAAAAATATGAATTTGAAATAATTAATGAGCATATAGTATAGTAGGGTTCATGAAGATTCACACTAAATTCACCTTAAAACTTTTGACAACTAAGATAAAATAAATAATTCAGAAGTGATGAAGCTTTACCAAATTTTTCACATGAATCAAAAATAACAGTTATCACATCATGCAATACATAGTTTGAATTAATAACTAATACATTCATTTGATTTAAATCAAACATGAGTGATGAGTGGAAAAATAGGAGCTACTAATCTTCTATAATTATAATCCTTGTGATGATTGACAGAAATGAAGAATTAAGATCATAAGAGTTTAATTTTTGTTGTTACTAATGTTCAACCAGTCCGAATCGATAATTCAAGTAAGTTTCTATCAGGAGCACCTTAAGAATCAAAGATTCTTAGGGCACTCCTAAGATATCAATGATGAGTTTTCCTATCCAGACAAAAGAATCAATATTGCTTGAACATTATCAATCTTCAAATTATTTGTGTTAAAAAAAATGCTCCGAAGAGTGTTTCCTGCCAACAATCTATCAGGTTGATACTTGGAAGATCCTAGAAAAGGGCCCACAGAATCATTCTCCAATGAAACATCCATCCTTTCGCTCAAAATTTCTGTAACTAGACCTTCACCTTCTTCATGTGCCTCAGCATGAATGTCCTCCTTTTCTTCAACGGAACCGAGTAGGCATATTCCTCCTTTATGGGGTGATATTCCTAAAGGTAGAAAATTAAAAAATGTATTTATTTGAGGGCTGCTACCTCCTTCTTCATGACTCAATGGCTCATCACAAACTCCTGACGTATCAATAAATGGAGAGGGACTGCATGACTGTTCCTCTTTATCGTCTTCTCTTCCACATAAGTTTATGGAATGCACCATATCCTCTAACTTTTGCTTCTTCTTAGAGGCTTTAATCATGTCCCATATTAATTCAAAAGAAGAATAACACAAGGGTAGGCTATCACCTTCAGCACATTTACCCTCCTTTCATGTCTCAACCTTCTACCTTTGGATTGCATCTTGATTTTCTCCATTGGCAGACCTTGGTTCTATAACTAGCTCTTCAGGTATAGCATCCTCATACTCATAATACTCATCATATACAAGTACACCAAAATCCCTTTTAAAATCGTCACCAACTGACTCGGTGCTAAGTAGATTGCAATCTTCAAAAAATAGGCCTATAGAACCATATGCTCCTATATCGGGCTGATCATCTTTCTTTCTACCAAGGGAAAGCTTTAAATGAACAGGTATTCTCCTTTCCAGCTTGTAGGGCCCAACCAATTTTAATGTATCTTTTATTTCACCACCGTTGTCCTGACCTGACAAATTTTTGGACATCTTAAGGTTTTCCTCGAACTCCAAACAATCAGTAAACATATGCTGCAGAGTGGTTGATTTTCTTTCCAAAAGAAGCAAGGACAACTTAGGAGGAAAGGTGGTTGCATAATAGATCTTAGTAGCATTCTCAAGAGGTTGGACTTCCTTAGGCATGTTGTAATAAAATATTGCAAATCTTTTGTTAAAACTAGATATGGCTCACCCTCATGCCTCTTCGGGGAATAAAATTTTGAAATTATTTGATCCAGTGGCCTTCTCCTACCCCAAAACTATAAAAAGGTTCAAGACAACTCTTCCCAGGTATTGATGGACTTGGGCTGCAAGTGTTTGAACCATTCATTACCATCTCCTTGAAAAGACTGCGCAAAATTCCTCATGCAAACATCATCATGTTCTATATCAAAAAGGTCACAGAAATGTTCAAAGGCTTGTAAATGTTTCTCAGCAGTGAAGTCTTTGGATTCTCCATCAAATTTGGGGAGGTACTTGTAATGTTTCGTAGAAAAATCATGGAGGATAGGAAGCAATTGTAGTGGTTTGTACCGGCTTGAAATACTGGGAGAGACCAGGTTAAGTGCAATAGATATGTTATTAACTGAGGTTTCATGAGGTTCACAGGGGTGACCTTTAACGTCATGAGCTATAGGACAAAAATCTTGGTCAAAATAAAATGTACAAGATGATGCAATTCTTTTGGTTCGTAAAGAAGGATAAACATGAATATATTCATAGCTCTATTTCGAATGAATTGAACCATAGAAGGCTGTTTTGATAAATTTAGGAAAGGATAGGAACAAACTTACAAGACAAGACAAGGAATCTTGGAAGAAACATAAACTCGAGTATCTTAACCTTTCACCATGCATTTTTGGGCCTTATAAGGAGTCCATTCTCCCTAGCAGACTTTTTATTTTTTCTGACAATTTGATTTCTAGGTCATTCCACCAGCAGGGTCGTTGAAGTCTGAATCCTTCAAGAGTGGAGTTTCCAGGTGAAAAGTGCTCAAACTTCTTGATGTCTGATCATTGTTCACCATCAACAACCATATCTAAAACTATGTCGTTCTTCCTAGGGATGATCTTCAATTTTGTCCCTAGCAACGGCACCATTTTGTTAGCACCGGGATCGTTCCCATAGGTTGGGAGGAGAAGGGTTCTCTCTCGGGCAACAACAGAACCACTTTAGACTGAGCCTCTAGTCTTGCGCAGTCAAAGAGGGATATCTCACTTGTTTTCAACTTTACTTCATGTAGGATATTCAATCAAGAACAGTCAGGAGGCCAGAATCCTGAATGGGGCAGGGTGCATTAATGTAAGATGTAGGTGGGATTATCAGAGTAAGGGACCATTCGAAATGGAGTCGAAGGCTTAGGTAGGGAACATTTTGCAAGAGGTAAAGAATGGCATGAATTTACAAACAAAGGCAAGATAGCCGTCGATATTGCAATCAGGACATATTCAGTGGGTGATCAGTAGATGAGAGGGAATGGTCCATCACGCAGAGCACCAACAAGATGAATTCTACGTAACTTTAGAAGAAAACATAAATGAATATCTGAAACAACATACGAAGCATATCATGTATGAATTCTAAACTGCTATACACTCATTTCAGATATAAAAGAAATTAACAAACTGGAATGAAAACATGAAGAACATTTCATGTAAAGAGATTACATATTGAAAGAAGCAACGACACAGGAATCTCTGTCTTGAAAGACAATCCTTCCTCTGCAAATTTATTCATAACACAGAAATCAGAGAATATTTACAATGGGCAGCCTCAACCCTTGAAATTTTTCCAACCAATTCCTATCTCCCTCTATCAAGAGTGTCTTTATACTATTTTAGTGTTGAGATTATTCTCCGAAACAAACCTAAAAAACTGTTTCCAGTCATAATCAAACGTTAACAGTCTAGAGAGTGGAACTATTGCCACGATTTACAAATGTGAATAAACATCATGGAGCTAGTGGGTGCACTCAACCTGAGCGATATATTGACGCGCTCGGCTACTGGTGTGGATTCTGAGTATGATGCCTTTCCATTTGCTTTCAGGTGAGTCACCATTTACTGGGTTTTGGACCTCTTATTTGGCCTAATGAGTCAATATAATGCCCTTTTTCTGCCCAAAGTGTGTGTTTTCACCGTGTTCAAATGTGGCTTTCTACCTGGGAACACATTGGTAAGGCAGTTTGCATCTTTCCCCTACTCAACCTCATCCTCCACCTCCTTCCTCTCTGGGTAACACTATTAGGCGTGGGGTCTGGAAGAAGGGTCGCATTGCTCCTGGCTGAGGCATGCCTTTGTGGTGGCTTGTCATTCTTGTACTCCTCACTTCCAGTGAGGTGGGATCTCCCACAGGAAATAAGGTGGAGTATACCTCCACCAGCCCCATCACCCTTGGCAAGTGTAATTTACAAACTGGGTTGTGCAGGTATTAGACCCCTGACGCTCCCATCTAAACAAATGCTCCTACAAAGAGCAGTCCAAGACTGTCTCCTTATGTGGAAGCTCTAGGGGCATCTATGGTATTAGGGCTCCCTGAAAAAACACCTATGGGAAGCGAGTGTCCAGGCAATACATCGCTAGAGGTGCAGGTATCTGAAGGTGGGTGCATATCTCAAAATTATTCACATATGGGCCCCGATGACTGGCGTCGTCCTTGGCATGGAACACCAAGGTGATGGGTGAGTGTGGAAATTTTCTCACCAACCATCAGCACACCCAGAAGGACAAGCTTTTGGAACTAGATCACCATCGCCAAACCCTTTGAACTTCTATGGACTCGCGACGAAACGGAAACTTGGGCTTTGAAAATATGTTAGCTCATCCCCTACATTCCAAAGGCAATATATACAAGGCTTTGAGACTAAATTTTGCAATGACTGGTGACCATTCCTGCACATTCTGCTATCGAGTGTCTTTGGTATCAACATGTGTGAGGGCACGGGCATGTTGATCCTTTACCTGCTGGGGATCTAGTCACGTCACTTCATCGAATGTTGCACCTTACCGTTTGTTGTGGGAAATATTTCATGTGCCACCTTGTGTAGTTGATCCAGAATGCAAAGCACATGAAATGGATGCTCCCATGCTTCCTTGCTCTTGTGACATAGGAAACAAAATGGTCTCCCCCTTCGTGCTGGCCTTGCCCCATGTGGGTGGAGGATTCACTGGTTATTTTCCTTACTTCCATAGGTCAACTCACACAGAAGCCACCTGTCTTTAGGAAATACGACTCTGCCACAGGGATGATTTCACCTGTATGTACACTACAAATGGCGTTGGGGAATTGGCCAATCTATCGCAAGGCAGATTACACGTATGAACGTCCCTTCCACTGTCATCTCTACACTGGATGTGAAACTTGCATCCTTAAGGCCTCCTTAGCCCTCTGATTTGGGGAGCGTTTCATGTCCATCGTCCATGTTTCATTACTCCTGCCGCTAAATTCTCTTCTCTTGATACAACGAGCAGCTTTAGATCGCGGTGTGTTCTTACCCATTGATTTAGATTGACCTTCCCATGCAACCGTTAATCTGAGTGGGTCCCACCACCCTTTTGTGAATCGTGACCCTGATGTTGTCTGCGCTAGTTCATATCATGAAAAGAACCTTGACTGTAGCCTCTATTCCCTTCTTTGTCGTGACCGTTGATATTTGCAGCCGATACCACTTTTCGCGATTTGGAATTGTGACTTTATCCGCAGAATTTTGGCTTGCAAAATCAGCTGGGGCCATAGATCCGCTTCTGCTTTCATCCCTGCCATTAGATACTACTGCCCTTTAACCTGTTTCATGAGTTTGGAAAGTTCCTTCTATCGAGCATGCTTATTTAGAGAAATTGTTTCGAGGCATCGATCGGTGTTCACCTTGATGTTGGCCCTTCATTGTTTTCTAGTTTTAACAGACTCTGTGAATGCCCAACTTTGACCATTCTCCCACTTCTTTGGCCAAAACCATGATCTATCGTCTCTCTTCTTCCTTGTTCTCCCGGATCATAGCTCTACGATGCCCTTCTCTATAATCTACACTGCTGCAATTCTTCACCTCCGGAGGAATCTACCACCGTATATTGAGCTCTCTTCATTATATGACGATCTCAAAACATGGAAAATGTGCCTCTAATAATCTAAAGGGTGCTCACACAATGTTCAAATCAATGGCACCCTTTTCAAACTCTGTCACACCCATAAATCGACTGTTGCAAATGGAGCGCTAGTAGGTTCAAGTACTTGAGCTCTCTTACTTTACAGGGCTTTTCAATCATATTTTGATGTCTCTCCTTTTCTTTTAAAGAATTTTTTTTGTAGTTTAAGTGTGGGTGTCAATTCTGTTTCATAGATTTGTACTTCTTTCCTTATAATCACGTTTTCTTGATGGGATGCCTCAATACTATTGTTCTGAAGTAGGAAAGATACTACTTGTTAGAGTTAAGAAGAGAGAAAATCCATAGGAAATTAATATGGTATCAGGCCCTAAACTTAGTTCATATGCCACATGGTATTAGGCCCTAAACTTAGTTCATATGCCACATTGTGTTAGGCCCTAAATTTATTTTATAGTTCATAGGCCACATGGTGGAGTTGTGACACATGGGGTTGTCTACAATCTACTAAATTCTAACATTGCAGATGGATTCAGAAACCCCCCTGGAGATGCGCATTCATGGACACCAATGTGTATTTTATATATATTAATTTGGTCAATTCATGTTGAGTTGTGGTAGTACATTATTAATTTACTAAATTCTAACACTGCATATGGATTCAAAGACCCCTCAAAGACCCCCTTAAGGGGTCTCTGAATCCATCTCCAGTGTTAGAATTTAGTAAAATGTACAAATTAATTGTCAAATTTGTAATTTTTTCCATTACCGAAGTGACACAACTAAAAATGACTGATTATTATCTGGTCATTTGTGGTCTACATATCCCGTGATCAAATTTGGTCATTTATCTTGGTCATTTTTAATTGGTTTCTATCCCATGACCAAAAGTGGTAATTTATCTTGGTATTTTTTAGTCATCTCACTTAGAATTATCAATTTTGGTCATTCGTCCCTTTCAGGAGACTATGGTGACCACAATTTTTAGTCTCCTGGTCACTAGTCTCTCATTTTCCACTAGTGTGAATGCTGCAAAATATGGAAGTGTAGCATGTAGGAAAAAGAACCAACTCACCCAAATGATCAAAAACTACAAAATTTTCATCATGTGAAGTATCCATAGGGGTAGGAACATTCACCTCCCTCAAAAAGGAAAAAAATTCCTCATAGGTTGGTTCCAAGGTAGTGGAATCATGCACTTATTCAAAAAGTGTGTAACCATTTTTAAGAGGAAACTCAAGTTCCTCTTCCACCACAACAAGTGATTGTCTCTCATCGAGATGATCTTCAAACGCATCAAGAACATGCAATTTTCCATGTCTCTCATGATCCCTCATGTCATGAGAATCTTCCAAGCAATCTACCATATGAAAATATGAAAAATAGGAGGAAGAACAAGTATCTTGCAACCTCTCAAGAAGTTTCTCATTTTCAATTTTGATCTTATGAATATCCTCATTATTATTCAAGTATGCTTCATGTAACCATTCATTAATATCAACCAAATTGTTTATATCAAAAATAAAAAACATGAAATTACCTTTGATGTTGCACATTTCTCTTTGAATCTTCTCCGTGTCTTTAAGGAAGGATGGCCCCTCCAATGAATAAAATTTCCAACAAGAATTTGATACCAATTCTTTATTTTCATGGAATATTCTTATGGCCTCATGGATATTCATTTCACTCATTTTCAAATACCCTTCAATGAAGGATGGTTCATGGGAGTGAACCTCCTCTTCTTCTTTCTTCTTGATTTGATCAACTTCTTGAAACTCAAGTGGTGATGGGGAAGTTGATATTGGTTATTCATTAGCTTCTATAATGTATTCATATTCATTCTCATGATAAATTTTGATTTCAGAAACATTCTCAAATATGATCTCTATGTCACCAACATAGAGTTGTGAGGACCCATCAGTAGGTACTCCTTCACAGTTCAAGCATCCCTAAATATATGCTCTTTGGTCCATGTCAACAGTAGAATGTGTCTTGGAATGATATTCAATAGTTTCAAGGGACTCTTCTTCATTATCATTTTATTTTTCATCATCTATTTCATAGTTACTTGGGAGTGACTTTGAATCCTCTTCATGTAATGCTTCTTCTGCTTCACCAACCACAAAACTAGGTGGCTCCTCGGTCTCCTCCATACTTGTGGATTGTTGATTGTTCCTTAATGAGTTCACATATACATTATTTTTCCTAAATACATACAAAAAATCATCAAAGTATTCAAAAATAATGGTATTATTTGCCTATCCATTATGGGAACTACTATTACCCCCTACTGCCAACTTACCGTTGAGTTGGCTAGCCACCAATTCAAACCCTTGCATAATATGCTTGGTCGTATCATCAAAATATGAATTCATGAGTTTCTTAAATTCATACCTATAATAAATAAATTCAATAGGTTCCAATACCATGCACTGATACCACTGTAATGTCCCTTTTAGGAATTTTGGAGAAAAGTACAATTTGAGCAAATTCGAGCTTAACTAGTCATGATTCTAGAGGGTTCCAAATTTCACCAAATGGTCCCGAATGTGAAATGAAATGGTAGGGTGAGTATTTAACATGATAATTTTGTTTATGGACACTTTTTATCTGACTTTATAACTCATAAACCGTGTTTGGGCTTAAGGAGAAACAATGAAAATTTACTAGGAAAATGTGGTTGACTAGTCCTTCTTGGTTCGGTTACAAACACCACCAAGCCTTTCCAAAATTATTATGGAGGGATACCATGGGATTTAAAACATACTAACATACCTCATAAAATCATGTTTGAATCAGAAATTCATTTTTATATGTTACTCAAGTTTACACAACTTTGGCCAATTTCTAGCTTTAGACTAGTGAAACCCAACTTGGCCCAAATGCACCCAAATGAATTCAAACTCTATATGGAAGAGATTGAGGGGTATTAGTACATACTAATGCATAATATTGATTCTAATACACTTTCCAATTGATTATTCAACTTTATTTTGGCCATAGGGAAAGAAGGACAAAAACAATAGGAACTCGATGTTGTCCCCTAGGGTAGATGACACTTTTGGCTCTCCAAATGCAGTACGAACCTCCCAAATTTGAGAAAAGAGTATGGGGATGAATATCAAACATCATGTAATTTAATTATTCATGGGTATTATTTATTCAAACTGGTTATAAATTACAACATTCGTATGTTAACTTTCAGTAAAATTGCTTAGGGGAAATGGCATTGCTAGCTCCATTTTAACTCATAAAAAGTACATGCAATAGTTCAGAACATGACATGATGAATGGAGACCATATAAAACATATAAATTTGTTCCTCAAAAAAATTTAATATCAGAAAAATTCCTTAATACACATCATATATATAACTCCTTCGAAATGGAATCCAAACACATGGAAACTATTCATTCGAACTCATGGCAATACAAGCCTTTTACACGTGGATTTATGATGGTTTGAACTACAAAGAATATGGACATAAGAGTACATATCCATGCATCATATTTTTCTTCCCCATTCAGTAATAATGACTATAATATAGTATAGTGTGACAATATCCTTATCCTTCCTTGATAAGATATCAACAACCAAAATTTCCTTTCCTTTTTTGTAAAGAATCTCAAATTCAAAATGATACGTAAATTGTTGTAAATATTCCACTAGAAAAATTCTTAACAATGGGTCTTACAACATAGTTCTTTTCATTATCTTATTTTCACTGAATCCTAAATAAACTAGAATTCAAGGAAACATAAATAGAGCAAATAAATACACAATCCATAGGATAACACAAATATACCCTAGGAAAACCCAATATGGGGAAAAACATCCCAAAAGAAGGATTACTCCTTTCTCTCTATGGAGTTACATATGACTATGCGACCAGAATGACTACTACTGACATCCTATTTCCTCTATTATACTATAATTTCCATGTGATTGCTCAACTATGGAAAAATGCCATAACATCATAAGAATGGAGCCACATCATTACCTAACAACTCGATATTTTGCATAGCTCAGTAGTAATTTAGGGTTAGTTTTAGGGTTTTTTTAATGCCTCATTTGCTAATCAAGTTTATGGTTTTTGAACTTATTGAATGTTCTTGAAAGTCCACATGTGACTAGCTTGACATGTGTCAGAAATGGCAGGTGGCATGGAATCCACTCAGTACCATGCCAATAAACTATAAAGGTCAACTTAAAGGAGTCATAACTTCCTCATACAGGTTGAGGCAATCCTTGGACCATTAGAAAGGTCTCAGGGTGTAGAATACAATCATGGGCAGTCTCATAAGTGATGAAATTTTGACCACAAAATAATCATTTAGACCATTAAAAATTCCCCATAACGTCCCAAACCCCAAATTTAGTAAGTGATACATGCCCCTGAAATGGGCCTTGAAATCCAATACATCCAATATTTCCATCTAAAAAGCACCAAATAGACGAATTATATATTGATCCATTGAGGATCACAAAACTTTGAATTTTCTCACTATTTTCTTTCAGGTGATAGAAATTTTTGGTTTAAGCAATATTTCAAACTGTTGTGGTATGTTTTGACCAATAATTTGGCTTCCAAGAAGTATTGTTTCCATTTTACTAATGCATGAATGATTTCTAATGTATATTTTACCTATGTAAACTTTTTCTTCTCCCTTGGTTTTAGTTTTAAACTTTCAAAGGAAATGGGGTGGTAATCCTTCCTAATCACAACTCTTATTACCATGTCCGATGCATCGCATTGAAGTAAAAATGGTTTGGTGAAACCATAAGAATAGGAGAGGAATTCATTCGGGACTTCATCTTTTTAAATTACTCCTAGGATTCATCACATTCCCATCTAAAGGAATCTATTTTCAATAGTGTTGTTAATGGAGAAACAATATCTATATAACTTTTGACAAATTTTCTGTAAAAACTTTTCAATCCAAGGAATCCTCATAAGAATGTGGTTGCTCTAGGGCTAAGCCAATTAGTAATTGACACAATTTTTTTCACTTCTACCTTAATTCATTTAACTGATACCATATGACCTAGGAATTTTATTTCCTCCTTTCCCAAGACTACATTTGGACTTGTTTTCATATAACTTGTTTTCTTCTAGTAGATTTAATATTGTCTCAACATGTTTAAGGTGTTGGTTCCAATTCTTGTTATAAGAAAGAGTATCATCAAATAATACAAGAATAAACTTCCAAAAGTATGGAAGAAATAGGTCATTCATCATTGCTTAGAAGGTAGTCATGGAATTAGATAAACTAAAGGGCATGGCACAAAATTTATACATGCCCTCTTGGGTACAAAAAGTAGTTTTCAGGGATTTCCTATTCACATATTCTTATATATTACTAACCTAACTTCAAATATAGTTTGAAAAAATAATTAGCACCATGAAGATTTCCCGATAGTTAATCCACAATTGGAATGCGAAACTTATCTTTAATATTACTTTGGTTTCATGTTCATAGTCAACACAATGTTTGTAGGAATAATTCAAAGAGTGTGGACATTGGTTGTTCCTCTAGCCTGTATGGTACAAATCTAGAACAAAAATATACAACAACATATCCTTTCCCTAGATTACTGATCTACTTGAATAAATAACTCCCTTACCTTAGATATGGAAGTTTGTCCTTGTTCCACTGATCTTGATGTGGTCTACTATACCTGCAAAGAAACACAAGAAACAAGACAAGGGATGAGATTAACAAGATAAATCAATAATCTGTAATGTTCCCATTTTTAATAATTGCATAGCAGGACAATTCCATCAATCCTACTAGTTCCCTAGGTTGGGTGGAAACATTGGGAAGTTAATAAGGGAGATAATAAATGGTGTTTAGACATTATAAATAATAAATATTTCTTTAATGGATTTAATTAAATGAATTCAAGTGAAAAAATTAAATGGCTATGGAGAATGGAGACACATGGAGACTATGGGGCCCACTCAAGCTAGAATTCCTATGTTAAATGGCATCCTCCTCTTGCAATCTCGAATCTATGGGAAGCCTAATGTTTTTGTATGTATTGTAAGGTTAAAATAATTGTCCATATACTTCATATTTATAATTTGGGATGAATTTTAACTTACATGGGGAGAGGAAGAGCCAAATGGGAGTTTCATGGACACTTGGCTAGATTCCCCTTACATTTATGACATCTATGACACCAATGATGGAGATTCTATGACAGTTATGACACAATTCAGATATGAAGGCTCGAATCTGACATATATTACATTTCAGTTCTAAATATACCATCCAATAGATATCTCATGTGAGTTTTGGAAGCTCAATGGGATCCTACTCAAATTTGGGGAAGATGGAAGGCTAGGAAAGAGGGGACACATGTCAATTCATGAGAAAAACCCCTAATTCGACTTGGATTGAGTTTGTGGATGGATTTGGAACATTATAAGACTAATTAATTTTATGAAATATATTAATAAACCAAGATAATGGCTTTTTATCATTTGTGAATTGTGAGAGCTAGTGGATGACTAGTTTTCTTGCCTTAACCAATTTCGAGGGTGAAAGATTCCCATCCAAGTTGGTGTTTGGAGAGGCCAATAAAGTATTTAATGGAGTATTATTTTCAGGTTTAATATATAGCAAATAATTTGTATTCTTCTATTGTAGCACTGTCTCCCAACTATTTCTAGTTTCACACCATATTCATGCCAATGGAGGGATTGTGCTTTGGGTGAGCTATTGATATCTTTGGGGAATATTCTAATGAAAATTATATTATGTTTTTATTTATATTCTCTGTATTTCATGTTCATAATACTCTTAGTTCTAAATACCCAAAATAATTCATGTAAAAATGTTGAAGAATGAAGAAATAGTGTCATTTCCCCACTTTCTTATTGTGAACCATTGTAATGCTGATGATTTCGAATTGGGAGAGCCTTTAATTGTCCATTTATAATTTTAATCAGTTAAATATTATATTTTATTAATTCTCATACATTTTTAAGTCAAAATTCCGAATATTTGTATGTCAAAATGACTTTTAATGAGCAAATAATGACCATTTCCACTCTATTTTGATATATGCCATGGTAATGCTTATTATTTAGAATGGAGGAATGTATATATAATAAATTTATGATTTATTGACTTTAATTAATTTTTATTTCAAGTATAATTTTCATTAATTAACCATTGGAATCCATTTTACTCATTTTTATTGCATTGGGAGAAGATTTGGTGCATTTTCCCCAAGGGTCGAAATTGTGACTTGGGAGTTTTTTTGGAAAGAGTCATAGCAGACTGTATAAACTGAAACATGATGCATATGATACTTTTAAAAGGTACCTTACACATCCCCAGCCTCTTTTAATAAATATTAGTGAATTTGGGATCATTTGTGAAGCCATTTTCGGCAATTACCCAAGGGGAATTGGAGCCCCAATTTGCTAGTAAAGAATCCTACTTTAAATAAAAAATTAAATAACTTGTAGAAGTAATTTTGGGTTAAATAAACATATACTAACATTTTATTTAATTTCTAATATCATTCATGTACCTTTAGAGAAAATTTGGGAGCATTTGGGCCAATTTGCAGGTCTAGACATCAAAACTAGTCAAGAGCCAAAATTGTGAAAAATTTGGAAAATTGGGAATTTTGGGAAAAATTTTAAAAAGGGACATTACAAGTGGTATCAAAGAATTATCTTGGAACCTGATTTGGTCTTATATTTATGAGTAAAATAATTCAGGGACCACCATTATATATTGAAACCCAAAAGTGCTTTTGTTGAAGAGGAAACAATGACTAGGGATAAAAGGGGTACCTCATATGATCGTGAGGAGCATATAAAAATCATTGAACCTATAATTGAAGAAATGAAAAATAATATTATGAAATGATTCAAATTTTTGGCTATCCAAAGTTGGAAAAAATATATTAATTTTAAGAAAACCAAGGGGAAAAATGCATCAGCTTGCTTGAAGGACCAGAAGGAGGAGACCCATGAACCACCTAGTTCTGAAATAGGTGAAGTAGAAGAATTAGTACATGAATAGGATCAAAATTCACTCCCAAGTGAATCTGAAAAATATGAAGATACATCACATGAGTATGAAGAAGTTTCTATTGAAAATACTAAATATAATTTCAAGACACATTCTACCTTGGAAATGAAACAAAGAGAATCTTATGATGGATGCTTGAACTATGAAGGAGTACCTACTGATGGGTGCTCACAACTCTATATTGGTGACATAGATATCAACTTTGAAAGTGTTTCTGCAATCCAAACTTCCATTAAACATGAAAATGAATACCTTGTAGCAATTGAAGAAGAAACAAGATCAAACTTCACCATCACCACTTGAGCTTCATGAAGTTGGTCCAAGCAAGAAGGAAGAAGATGAGGAGATTAATTTGAAAGAGACCCATTTTCTTGAAGGGTCCTTAAATATGAATGAAAAAAATATCCAAGAGGGCCTTATCATACTCCATGACACTCAAGCATTGGTATCAAATTCTTGTTGGAGAGCTACTTCCTTGGAGGAGCCATCCTTCCTTGAATACATGGAGAAGATTCAAAGAGAAATGTGCAACATCAAAGGTAATTTCATGTCTTTTATTTTTTATATAAAAAATGTCATTGAGATTATTGAATGGTTACATGAATCCTACTTGAATAGTAATGAAGTTATTCATAAGCTCATAATTCAAAATGAGCAACTTCTTGAAAAGTTGCAAGACACTTGTTTTTAATCCTATGTTTCATATTGTCAAATGGTAGATTGTTTGGAGGATTCTCATGACATGGTGGATCATGAGAAATGTAGAAATTTTAATGTGCTTGATATGTTTGTAGATGAACTTGAAGAGATCCCAACACTTGATGTGGTGGAAGAGCAACTTGAATTGTCTCTTGATGAAGGTTATGCAATTTTTAAAGAAGAGCATGATTCCTCTACATTGGAACCAATATATGACAAAGCTTTCACACTTTTGAAGAAACTTCATGATACTACCCATATGGATCCTTCCCATGATGAAGCTTCTGCACTTTTTGATCATTTGGATGAGTTAGTTCATTCTCCTACATCCTAAAATTCTATATTTTGCGGCATTAGTCTTAATGCAGGATGGGTGAAAGGGTTATCTTTTATGGTGCCACATGAGGAGTATGGAACTCTAATTAGATTTAATTTTTATGATGACATGGTTGGAGAAAATTCTTATTTACATTTTCATAAACATCCTTTGTTACATTATGATGATACACATCTACATGGATGCACCTATGATATGCATTTGAGTCACTTGAAGACTCGTGGTTTTTCCTGCTCAACACTTGGTTCATTTGATGTTGGAGGAACTTCATCCGACACTTGGGTGAAGAGGGATATTATTGAGGAAAATTATTATTGGTCACAAAATCCTCTGTTATTTCATGATGATATACATATTCATGGGTGTATTGATGAGACTTCTTTGAGCCACTTGAAGTCTTCGTGTTTTCCTTTCTCCTTATTCGGTCCAAATTTTGGTGGAGGTTTTTTATTCACTTCTTGAATGAAAGAACACATGGCTGATTATATTGATGCACATTATATACTTTTGGAGCAGCATTATTGGACATGGGATCCTCACCTATGTCATTGGAGAATATTTCAGTGGTCATTTTATGCTTGTGTGTATGGGCCACATTGTGATATACTTACTTGGATGTACAAGCACTTTCATGATTCTTTGATGAGGTGCCTTCTTGATGTACATTTGTATGAAGTTTTTATGTACTTTAATTATCTATATTTTTCACTCATGATGTTTGGAAGGGTGCAATACCAGCAATGGGATCCTAGAATTGCTTTGTTTCATCTCACTTGGAGTAGCAGTTCGATTTTTGGTTTGAGAAAGAAAACCAACCTTCAGTTGTTTGAGTTCATCTTTGCAGAGCAGTGTTCATGTTTCTTATGTGGAGTAAATTTCGAGAGATGGATTCAATTTTCACATGCTTGGTGTTCATGGAATCTCATCATATTCATTTCACACCATCCATGTATAAGGATCATATGGGACCCTAGGATCATTTTTTGTCTCATTTATTTCAATTTTGGGGGCAGCATTGGAGATTTATTCACCACTTGAGAAGATGATTGTAATCATAGTAGTGAATCAACAAGTATGGTGTTTCCTCTATTATATTTTAATGGAATCTTAATCAATTAAAATTTTGGTAACTCAGTACCAAGTTCAAAGAATTATACAGAAGCAAAAAAGGGGTGAAAGTTCAGAAAAGGTTTCCAAAATATGGAGGTAAAGATTATTTGCACAAATTTGGTCTTTGTGGACTTGAGTAATCCTTTTGGTATTAGTGGTGATGTTACAGGATATATCAATATGTACAATCCACATCTCTTTACTTTTGGGAACATAAAATTGCAGTACATGAGTTCCACTACTAAATTGCAGCTAAAGAAAATTAATTAGCAGAACCATAACCGAGCACTTGGTGTAAAGGAAGGGGTACCAAATGAGGATTACACTTGTGAATATGAAATAATATTGTATAAATTCAGGCCTGCAGTAGATTAATTTCACTCACAGCAATTAACAATTGATCATGCAAATTATCAACAATGGAGATTGAATATAGAGCTGTAACACAAAATTATATTAACTGAGTGTACAATAGCCAACCTGTAATAACATAGGCTGCTAAATATATAGAATACATGAGCAAATCAAATGCATAAGGAAGCATCCAAATCTAGCATAAAGCAGGCTTACCCAAAATAGGCAAATCCCCCATAGGTGTAAAAAGCTGATCCCAAATCTATCAAGGACCCCACGAATTAGCAAGGGTGCATGGACAAGCTAAAGAGTGGTCAAATGGCAGATCATACATGCTTTTGCATGGAGGAAAGAGTGGAGGAGGAAGAGGCAACAAAGCTGATTCACCTCACCTAGTCTTGCTTTCCTATGTGCCTTAAAACACTGAAAAAGCAGGCAATAAAGCAAAAAAAGCAGAAGGGCGCCTAGGAGGCCAGCAATAAAGCAGATTTGATTCCTAAGGCTTTCCCAAGCGCTCCATGAGTTAATAATGGAAAGTTTGACCTCTATGGATAGGA